>WBNH01002680.1:0-75911 GCA_013401255.1 Urocolius indicus | reverse complement strand
GCTCTTTGAGATCACCCCCAGCTCCTTTTCTTTGAGATCACCCCCATCTCCTGTGAGATCACCCCCAGTTCCTGCTCTTTGAGATCACCCCCAGCTCTTTGAGATCACTCCCAGCTCCTGCTCTTTGAGATCATCCCCAGCTTCTACTCTCTGAGATCACCCCCAGCTCCTGCTCTGTGAGATCACCCCCAGCTCCTTGAGATCACCCCCAGCTTCTGCTCTTTGAGATCACCCCCAACCCCTTGCTCTGAACCTCTGCTTCCTGGTGCACCTTGGGAGGTTTCAGACATCACCATGAGCCTCTGGGCAAGCAAGTGAGCCCGCAAGAGAGCCTGCCAAGGACTCTGGTGATGGCACAGACCTTTGCCCATCTCCAGTCCTTCTGCAGAAGGCTGGAAACGTGCCCATCAGACCTTTTGCTTTCCACTGTCACCCTTACCCGAGGAGCTGAATCAGCTCCAGCCTGTGCCCAGAGAAGTCTCATGGTGTCCCTCGTGTTGCCGTGTGCTGGAGCAGACAGAGGAAGGAAGGAGGCACATGACAACCCAAGTTAGACACATCACCTCTCCCCCATAGGTGCCAGTGTCCTGTGAAGCGGGGTGATGGCCAGTACTGCCAAGGGAGCTGCTCATGCAGGGAAGGGCTGGGGCTGAAGATCAGCTGTGCCAGTGCCGAGCTGCCATGGAAGCTGCAGATGCAGGAGGGGCAGCTGGGGCTGGCACCATGTGAGCAAAAGCCCTGTTCAATTTCTGGGCTGTAACAACATCCCCCAAAGTCACTTATTCCTTAGTTGAGGTCCAGCAAAGCTAAGCTGGCAGCAAATCTTACATTAGGTTCTGGGACCCTGAGTGGTTGCAGCAAAATGAGCACATGCAGGGTTGCACCAGGGTCACATCCCAGCTCCCTGCCCACTGTCACAGGCAGAAAGGAGATGGCAGCAAAAGACTAAGCCTCAGCCCCAGGTGCAGCTGCAGGGGAGAGCAGAGCCCTGACAGCACTCATGACCCGTTAGATGTGACTCTCCAATGCTTTGGGAAGGTCTGGCAGTTTTCTCCAGGCTCTCAGGTGCAAGGAGGAGTGAGGAGACCACGAGGGCTTGGAGGCTGAGGAGAACTCAGACCTCTCACACGAGGGCAGGGATGAGTAAAACAAAAGCCTTCATCCATCAAAAAGTCAGAGCAGCCCGAGCTGCTGCTGCTGCTGCTGTGCGGCGGGTACCAGAGCCCTGAAGCACGGTGCTGCAGAGACCTCTTGCAGCACACAGCTGCTACTGCACTCACACCCAGACACCACGGAGCATCCCTCGGAGCTGCAGGGTTTTTGCAGGAAAAGGGCTTTCCAGCACACTGGTGATTTACCCTGAGCATCCCCCGGGCAGGCTGCAGCTGGTGAGGCTTTGCTGCAGGCAGTCGATGGCATCCAGCACACTCCAAGTGCCACCTACAGACAGCCACTACACTAAATTGCTCCTGGTTCTGCAGCTGAATCCACTTTGCCAGATCCTTGAGTTTATATTAAGCCACAAGGATGTCCAAAAGGGCTCATTCAGGCACAAGCACCTCCCTGCATGAATCTACTTGGAGAGAAAGTACTTTGAAGTGTTTTATAACCTCAGGCTGCCAAAGCACTTTCCTTGCTGGCAGCCTCCAATAGCTAATGAAAGGCATTTTGGGGGCTGCATTTGCAAAGAGCTGCACCATCTGCTCATGAACCTGGGGCACCTGCCTTCCTCTGCCTGAGGAGACCCAAAGACTTGCAGACTGTGAGCTCTGAGTTGTGAGAGGGCAGACTACAGCAAGGAGATTTGCTGTCTGATGCCCGGGAAAGCAACTGCAAGAAGGCTGGAGAGAAGGAGCAAATGTACCAAAGGAAACACAGCAAAGGTCTGCAGGTGGACCAAGAGGTCGTGCAGTCAGCAGAGCATGTGATTTACTACATCTGGTCAGAGCAGCAACCAGGCTGGGATGCAGGGAACCCACAATCACAAAGGCATTCTTGCTGGCAAACTCCACAGCCCCAAAGTGAGAAGAAAACCAAATCAGGATGACAAAACCCACCAGACTATGTGCTCTGGGATTAAAAGGAACAACCCCAGCAGCTGAGACCTCTCTGGCTGGATGGAGAGGCCAGGAAGGACCTGGGCAGCAGATGTGTGGTCACTGTCCCCATCACACCCAGATGTTGGGAGGGAATGAGCAGCTGAAGGAAAGCAAAGCAGCTGTGCTGGGGATAGGCACCAGCAACTGCTCTGGGCCCTGCTGAGTGAAATGGAATCATCCAGAAGTGTTTGCTTTTTACACACAGCTGGACCTCAGTGTTGCTGAGACCCCAGCCCAGGCTGTAGCACCAACCAGAACACTCCAGTTCCACACTGGGAGGCAGAGGAGGAACACTCCAGCTCTCCCAGTAACGTCTGGCCTGTTTTAATCACTGTAGTTGTTTTCTCCTTTCACACAAACTCCAAATACCAAAGGACACAGTGCACATTTTTAGCAAGTCTAGCTTGGAGAAGCAGAGTAAAATTGGAAGCTGGCAAAGGACTCTGCTTTCCTCCTCCTCAGTCTCGTTGCTTTCCATGCATTTGATGCTCCTTGCCCAGAAGTAAAATGCTAATGCACTGGAGGCTGGAAAGTCACTGCTGTTGTCAGCTCCTGGGATGCTCCCTCTGCCTCCTTCTCCCCAGCACAGGGCCAGCCCTGGCTGTTCTTTCCCAAGGCCAACCCAGCAGAGGGAGCAAATGCAGCAGAACCCGAGTATGTTTTAACTTGTGGTTGTTACCATTTGAATGCAGAAGTTATTTGCTAGTAGTTTGCATAAAGGAATGAGCAGGGCCCAGGTGAGGACCAGAACCAGCCTGCAGCTGCTCTTACACAAGCCTTGGTAAATTATCCAGGGTTGGCACTAGTATCCAGCCTGAAAACTGTCAGTATTCAAATCTAAACCAAAGTCTGACTCTCAGCAATAAACACCTTCCAGATTCAAGCACAGGGGACCACAGCCACTGTTTGTTTCCTTTCAAGCTCTGTACTCTCAAAGCTCTGGAAAGCTGCCCATCAGCAGCAGCTCTCCCAATGCTGACAGTAAGCAGGACAGGCTTCCTACAGCCCATCTCCCAGGCTGCCCAGGGAGCTGGGGGAGTGCCCAGCCCTAGAGGGATCCCAAAACTGTGGAGCTGAGGTGCTGAGGGCTGTGGGTCAGTGGTGGGCTGGGCAGGGTGAGGGGAGGGCTGGGACTGCAGCAGCTTCAAAGGCTTTAACAACCCACATGATTCTATGAGTGAAGCATTCACTGCTCATCCTTGATCCCAAAGAGCAGCCATGGGCACGTCTGTCCCAGCTGCTTCTTACAGATACCTATTCCCAGATTGACTTTGCAAACATGGGATGTCACTGTCCACATACACCACCAGAAACCCCCTCTCCCCCAGCCCAGCTGTGAGTGCTCCCCACAAACATTCCCTCTAATTCCTCCCATCAAGAAACACTTCCCTCTGCCTGGAGATGCCCAGAGCAGACCTGCAGCACACTCTCTCCTTCCTAAACCATCACTACTGTTACTATAGACACCACAAAGCCTTTGCTGGGCTGCTACAAGCTGCTGTTGCAAATGAAACCACGCTCAGCAGAGAAAGGAGACGACACATTTCAGGTTGGAGCATTGCTGTGTCAGTTCCCTCCTGCACCCCTTTGTGAAGTGGAATGATTCAGAGGCAGCCTCTCCCACCCGGTGCCTGCTCCCAGGGGGCAGCTCTCTCTCCACTGAAGAAGCTGCTGTGTGGCTCAAGTGTCAAGTTATTCATCAGCTCCTTTTTCTTTCCTCAGATACTCATCAATGAGCAACAGTCAGCAAGTGAGCAATTGGCTGGGCACAGTTAGATGATCCACAGTGCCTCCTTCACCCACCTTGGCATCACCTCCTTCTGACAGCCACTGCAAACTGAGGGCAGCATGTGCCTAGATCCAGTATGACTCTCCTCACTCCATCTCTTCATGAAACCCACCTGAACTGACTCTTGTATGGCTCCAGCCTCTAATTTCTGGGTTTTCCTCTCTTTTTTTTTGTTGTTGTCACACTGAACACTACAGGACACAAACAAACAAACAGCCAGTCCATACTGTCTTTGCCTGAAACCAGGCATGACAGACTATGGTTTTGTAGCAGTGTCAGGACACCAAGTAAAATGAAGCAAGCAGGAGAGTGTTCCCAGGGATGTGAGTCCACTGGCATTAGTGGGATCAAGCCAGGGTCAGCTCTGCTGTGGCTGTCACCAGAAGCATCACACCAGGGCCTCTGGCACCAGCTGCATGCAGGAGACTACAGACTGCACCCATCAAGCTCAGTAAAGTCCCTGCACACTTAGGGAAAAAGGCCAAACCCTTGGGATAATGCAGGGATGGGTCCCACTAAGCCCTTCTGCTCCAGGATATTCCCACAGACTGGTGCTGCTCTGAGCTGAGGCAGCCTCTCGACAGCCCCATGTGCTCCAGGCTCCCCCACATCACCACAGCTGGTGAACAGCCAGGAACAGGAAGGGGTTTGGGGCTGATCATTACCCAAGGGAATAGGAAAGCCTGGATGGGTACATGTCAGCCAGTGCCTGCCTCCTTCTACAGCCCAGGCACTGGCAGGAACTTCAGCAAGCTCCATACTTGATGGAGTTTCTGCCCCAAAGTGAGTTTGTCTTCTCAGTGCCTCCTTGTTTCAGGCTCTGACCATTTCACTTAGCCTTTCCTCCTTTGTTATGGGTTCTGTAACACAAGGATTACCTCTGCTCAACTCTTCTGCAGAGCTCCCAAGACAAACAAGGCTCTAAGCCTCTTCTGGAGGGCACAGACATTTCCTAACAGAATGACTGCCTGGAAATAAAGCACCATACAGCAAATAACAATTAAACAAGAAAATAAGTCAGTGCACAAGAAGACTGCCAAGAAACCAACACAACCTCAAGCCTCACCTGCTTGAAACACAGCTGAACTCCAGCATGCAGCAGTGGCAGGTCCACTGGGGCAGCACAAGGGCCTGTGCACCAAGCACAGCAGTGCCAACCACTGCTCTCCCCCAGCTCACCTGCCCCAACCAGCTAACTCTACCCTCATGCACCATAAGCAGCATTTCAATAGGAGAGAGACCTGCTGCAAATCAAGCTCATGACCCTCCAAGCCATCAATGCCAGGATCCTTGGCACTGCCAACTCTTCCTCTTCAGAGAGCAGCAGGGTCTGTATCATCAGCTTCATAGGTTTTTCCTTAGAACATCACAATAGTGGGCAACACCAGAAAGGTTCTGGCCTAAATACAGAGTACTTCAAAATCCCCTCAGAGCTCTGCTGTAAACGGCACTGACTGTCCCAGCAGCCACCAGACAGTGACTCAGTCCTAGGTGACCTCCTTTCATGCTCAGAAAGCCAACCCTGAGTTTAGCAGGGTTAATTCTGCCTGTAATGATCAGGTTTCCTGTGAAGGCAAGAAGTTGCACCACAGCCTGTAACACACCCATCATTGCTCTCTCCCCTTCCAGGCAAAGGGCACTGCAGAAGGTCTCACACTTGGTGCCCATTTCAGAGGCAGCACAGAGCCAGCTGGGCATGAAACACACCCCAGTCCCTTGTCCATCACTGCTGACCCAAAACAACACAGGCAAGGTCTCAGAGCATAGCCCCAGCCACTGCCCCCATCACAGCACAGACACATCAGACTCACTGGGGCAAGGCAGGGAGCTGAGACACAGATGTCAGAAGCAATCAACTGCTCCTCTTCCTCAAGGGTGGAAATGCTGCCAACATTACGAGCCTTAGAAGAGTTAAAAGGAAAAGCTTATTAGAAAGGAAACTGGTTCTGACAATCACAAGAGTTGGAATTCATTTAAAATTCAAATTATGCAAATGCAAGTAATCTGTACGTGCAGATCCATCACACGCCAGCAGTGGGACTGCAGGCACACGCCACCAGCTATGCAGGAGGGGAAATCTGTCCTCCAGCAGAACGCAGAGGGGGACAGGATCTGGGAGCAGGCAGTGGGGCAGGATCTGGGAGCAGACAGAAGGAGCAGGATCTAGGAGCAGGCAGTGGGGCAGGATCTGGGAGGAGGCATGGGGCGCAGGAGCTGGGAGGAGGCAGAGGGAGCAGGAGCGGGGAGGAGGCAGAGGGAGCAGGAGCGGGGAGGAGGCAGAGGGAGCAGGAGCGGGGAGGAGGCAGAGGGAGCAGGAGCGGGGAGGAGGCAGAGGGAGCAGGAGCGGGGAGGAGGCAGAGGGAGCAGGAGCGGGGAGGAGGCAGAGGGAGCAGGAGCGGGGAGGAGGCAGAGGGAGCAGGAGCTGGGAGGAGGCAGGGGGCAGGATCTGCAGGTGCTCTCTCTGACCAGGATAAGGGAAAGCATCAGGGAAGCAGAAAGATGCCTCAGCAACAGCAGCAACAGTCCAGCATTGCCAGCCAGCCCCCAGGGCTACAGGGAGGCAAGCCTCCAATGTTTTCACACAAGCTATAATAAATCCTCCCTCAGAGAAGCTTAGATGCCCATGACCATCACAAAAGCTTCGTTAGGCAGAGAGCTAAGTCAAATGGATGTGAGACAGTTGCACAGCACAGGATGCACGTGGGCAATAGCTCTGCCCCATCTCCATCCACCTACCCAGCCAGGTTAGGGTCCCAGCTGCCCTGCCCCAAGAGCCCTGCATCAGAAGCCTCTCCCCTCACTCAGCAGTTCCCAAAGTCATTCTCAAGCAGCTACATCACAAGGCAAAGGCAGCTCAGGCTGTCAGCATGGGAAGAGCAAAGCCAGAAATCTAATGGGTAAGTGCAGCAGCCCAGAAAAATGTAATCAAGCTTTAAATATGGACTTTCCTAAAAGGTCCCAGATGAGCCACTGCAGAGAAGGCAAATTGTCTCCTCTGCTGTAAATGCTCTGTTCTGCAAGGGGAGAGCAGCTCTCACCTGGCACCAGTGCCTCCTCTAGCCAGAGCACACCACCAGCCCAGGGGGAAACTGCAATGCCTCCAGCACGGAGAGGGAAAGCAATTAGCAAACCTGGGGAGGACATGCAGCTTGGCACTAGCTACCTGTTCTTGGAATTAACTTCCCCAGCTTGGCAAGATCTTTACTTTCAACTTGGAAACCAGGCTTTCTAGCTGTGTGGGGAAACACCAGAGCTGGACTGACCCAAGCCTCAGCTAACAAGTTGTCAGTTCAGCTTCCTGCACACTCACTGCCCTGAGCCTCTGCTGAAGGGCCCTGCTGATACTCTTTCCAGGTAGGATGAGTCTCTTTCTCTCACCAGGACTCACAAGGTCACAGCCCGTGGCTCAGCCTCCAGGAACATCTTTTAGCTCTAAAATCAAACCAGAAACAACCTCACAAGAAAAAAAATCCTCACCTTACCAAGCCTCTGCTCTGTTCCTTGAGGGACAGTCAGCCCTGCAGCTATGCCAAGGAAAGCTAAAGGTTCCCAAAACCTCAGGAAATCAAAGGCCAAAGCAAATCAACAGCAGGTACAGCAGAGATGTGCTAGCAATGCATTGGGGCAGTCAGTGGCCCCACAGGGGTAAAGCCAGGAGCCAGGATGCTGCTTGGACTGATAGATCAAGTCTTTCCATGCCTTTTAAACCTATCTCTACTGTGGGATGGCAGGTCCCCCAGAGACACTGAAAGATCACCTCTGAAAGAGGAAGGGTCCACAACATCTCAGCAACCTCCTCTCCTTCCCACTCTCCTGGGCACAGCTTGGGGCTGCAGACCCAGGCTGAAAGACAAGTAGGTCAGACACATGTGCCTTACCCCACAGCAGGATTGCCTCATCTTAAACACCTCCAGCATCTTTCAGCAGCTTCTCAGATACCCCATCCTGCTTCTGCTCATCTCCATCCCTGAGGCTTTCACTTGCTTCTCGAGCTTGAGGCAGCAGCTCCCACAGAGGTAGTTCATGGGCACCACTGGCAGCAGTGGGGTGGTGACCAGCTCCCCCAGACTCACCCCCTCAGGCATCCACTGTGCATGGAAAAGAGGCCAGAACTGTCCTCCCAGAGAAAAAAGGAGCACAAGGAGACATGGTGAGCCTCCTAAAACCCCCACACTGTAGCCCTCCTCTGGGTTAGAGGACAGTCAGTGCCTTGGGGAACAGAATGATCCCAAAAGCTGCTCCTGTGGAAGCCTGTGGCAGGGTGAGCACTGCTGCCTTGGCCAGCAGCTCTTAGCAGCAGTTTGGGTTGTGTGAGCCCCCCCCACTCCCCTCTCTCCTCCCAGATACTTTCACCCATTTCCAACCAACACCGAGCTCTTTTCAGCAGCAGGACACCTGAGCCCTCATTACAAGCCCAGTGCCAGTAACGAGGCAGGAGGAAAGCCACAAGTATCCCTGTATCAGATGTCTTTGGGAAATAGGAGAAGCAAAGCCCATTAAACATTGACCAGTATCCTGTAGCTGTGGCATAGGCCTGGTGTGGCCCTGCCATCCTGCCACCAAGATGCCCTGAAGGGACAGAAAGGGCTGAGCTGCCTCAAGCTCTCCTTGCTCACCCCAGCTCCTCACTGAGCCAATCCACTTAAATCCTTGGAAAGACTCAGTTGCTCATACACATGGGGATGAGGATAGGAAAGCTCAGTTCCTCCGTGGTTGCTACCTTAGCCAGCAGTACTCAGAGACAAGGCACTGACCCTGAGCATCACTCAGCTGGGCAAGAGCCACTCAGTGCCAGCACAGCCTGGTGGGATATGGGCAGCCAGGCACTCCCCAGGCCAGGCAGGGCTCTGCCACAACACCATCAAACTCAACCTGCTGCCTCCAGCAAGCTGGAGAAACCTCTTTTTTTTCTGCTGGTTTGGTTATGTTGCACATCAAAAGAGCTGTGTCCCGTGGGTGTTGTCAGGAAGCTCTGTGTGTGTGTGAAGGCAGTGGGGCTGCACAGCCCTGTACTCACAAACTGCCGCCGCAGCTTGGTCTTGACGCGCTCAGCCTTGCTCTCAGCAGGGTGCAGGGTGTAGCTCAGGGCACCCAGGTGGTTGTCCACAGACAGGCTCTTCCTCATATAGAAGGAGCGGGTGCGAAAGTAGCTGAAGGGAGCGTCCTGCACGGCCGTGCCCAGCTGCGGGTCGTGGGGAGGGTCGGTGCAGTCATCCTCCAGGCGCCAGGCTTCTCCTGGGGAGCAGAAGGACAAACCACCCCATCAGAGACACAGCTTGGGTCACATCCTATTGCTCCAGCCATTGGTGGGGGGCTCAACGGACAGCCCAGCCCCCCTCTGCCCACCCCACATCCAGCAGCATCGAGTCACAGAGTCACAGGATGGTTTCAGCTGGAAGAGTCCTTTAAGCTCATAGAGTGCAGCCTCTTTCCCAGCCCCATCACCCACCAGCCCATTGCCCTCAGTGCAACATCCACCTGGCTCTGAAACCCCTCCAGAGATGGTGACTCCAGCAGCTCCCTGGGCAGCTGTTCCAGTGCCTGACAGCCCTGGCAGCAAAGAAATGGCTCCTCACATCCAGCCTGAACCACCCCTGCTGACACTTGAGGCTGTTTCATCTTGTTCTGTTGCTTGTCACTGGGGAGAACAGACCCACCCCACCTCACTACAGCTTCTTTTCAGGTAGCTATAGAGTGAGAACATCTCCCCTGAGCCTTCTTTTCTCCCCCAAATCCCTCTGTGGGTACCTTACAGCCCCCACAGCTAGAGTGCACATCCCTGCCACAAGCCCCTGGCCGTTCCTTGCCCCCCCACTTGCCTGAGGCAGCAGCCCCTGCTCCCACCCTGAGCAGCCTCATGTACCCAAAGCTCCCAACATCTTCCTGGCAGGAATCATTTAAATACAGTGAAGCACAACAAAGACTTGGTCAGAGTCAGGGCCTTCAGGTGCTGCTGCAGGATTCAATATTCTTACTCAGAATCATCAGCAGACCAAAATCCCAATACTTAAAAAAAGACTTTCCTGCTCTTTAATAGGTTTATTCCATCTAAAAGGGTCATTTGTAAAGAAATTACACGTTTCACTCATTCTTCATCCCCTCAAGTCCAATAAAACATTCCACACAGAAGGAAAATGGGGTTGTTGTGGGTTTTTCTTTTGTAAAGGAATAAAAATCCTACAATCAGAACCACACAGAGTTCTTGCTGCTGGCATCAATACACCTGTATCAAACCTTCCTCCTGCAGGTATTCACATGCTCTGTACTTGGTGACAACAACAAATCTTGATTTATGAATGGGAAAAAAAACCCAAAGCATCTCAAATGCTGCAAATTGCACAACCAAGAACAACCAAGGACAGAAAGCAACTCTCCAGTCTCCTCCAGCTCTGTGCAGCCTCATCTGATGCAGCACTGCAGGGCTGGAGCACCCAGAGACAAAACCTCACAGGGCCACAGAAATGCTGGAGTGGNAACACAAGGACAAAGTTGTTCCCTGTTGAGGTGAGGGAGCCCTGGCAGGGGCTGCCCAGATGGGCTGTGGAGGCTCCTTCTCTGGAGACATCCCACCCCAGCTGGATGAGTCCCTGTGTGCCCTGCTCTAGGTGCTGCTGCTCTGGCAGGGGGATTGCACTGGCTGAGCTTTCCAGCTCCCTTCCAACCCTTGAGATTCTGTGAAGAGGAAGCAACTTGCTGCATTTCATTGCAACAAAAGAGAAACACAACAAAAAAACAAGAGGAAAGGGCTGTGTGGTATCAGCTTTCTGCTCTTTGCTGAGCAGCCTGGATGGCACATGCTTTTTGTTGTCAGTGTCATCTTTACATCTGGAGTTTGCCCTGACTCCAGCCCCAAGCCAAAAATCACTTCTCGATAGCCATCACAAAGAAACAATAACACCCTCTTGCTCAATTTGTGGTAAAAATGGTCAGTTCTTGGCCATTGAAGCCCAAAAGGGCATCTCACATGACTGTCTTCTGAAAGCCTCCCCCTTCTGTAGCCTCTTCCCAAGGCGAGATCGTTTGTCTCTGGCTTCTGAAAGAAACAGCCCCTTTGGGCACAAATGCCCCTGACTCTGCCACGCCAGGGCTGAGGCACAAAAGACTTTTAGAGTTTAAAGCAAACAAAGGCCTTAAGGTAAAAACCAGTCCCAAAGTGAGTGATGTCTAGTTTATCCAGCCAGGCTGGGGGTTTTACATTGAATATCATGAGAGACAGGCTGGACGCTGCAGCCTCAAAGCAGAGACCAGCCACTCCACCCTCTGTGTCTCACCAGCAGCATCCCTTCCCCAAGGTCCTCGAGCTTTTTCAGCTGTAAAGACAGTTTGCTGCATGCCAAGTCCTACGAGTGCCTCTGAAGGCACTGGACTGAAACCAGCAGAACCAAGAGGACAGGAGGGAAGAAGAGCAAAGCAGAGCTTAAAAACACAAACAAAGAGGCAACCTGAAGCACAGCATCACCCAGCATCACGTTCTTTTTTTTCCTCCCCTACTTTCCATTTAATAAGCTGCTGCTGCTGCTTGTCTCCAAATGTCAACTCACACAACACAGGAACTGCTGTTTGAAAGCTGTGATTATTCAAGGCACAAACACGTCAGTCGGAGCCCAGATTCTGACTGGCAGCACGAGGTGGCATCGCTCTGGGGATGTGGCAGGAAACAAGCATTGACCTGGGCAGGAGATGCACCCAACATCCACCAAACACCATCCATGGAAGGAAGAACCACCCCAGTGTCCCTGTGCCCATCCATCATGGCTCAGCCACCACTCACACCACTCTGTCCCAGCCCCACAGCCTGTCAGGACACTGCCACCCTGCCTGAGGGAGAGTCAAAGCTGCCATAGCACAAGGGCAAGGACACTCACCCACTGTGCCCACTCCTCTGTGCAGGACACTTCTCCCAAGGACAAGGAGTTGAGTTTCAAGCCCTACAAATCAACTGGGTCTCATCTGATCTCAATTTCCCAAGGATTTTGCTGCTCTTGGTCTCTTCCCTCTCTGAGGGACTACAGGCAGCTGCATCCTCCAGCACAGTCCTGGATCTGGACCAGAGACAGAGCTGCTCCTTGGCCTCCCTGAGAGCTGATCCTCTCCAAACCTCCCCAGTGGCTGGGCAGAAGGGCTACAGTTCCTCCTCCCTGGCCATGAAGAGCCATCACAGAGGGAGTCAGGACTTTGTCTACTCCAAAAAGCTTTAATAGGTATTAAAGGAGCTTGTTCCTGATTCCTACCAGACAAGTATATCAATGATCAAACCCAGAATGGTCAAAAGGGAAAGATCAAGAAGCCCCTGGAGAGGAAATGTCAAGGAAAGGAGTAAGACCACAAGCTGAAGGCTAACCATCCTTATGCTCTTCTACCTTAGAGCTGCTCACCTCTGCCACCCAGAGCTATGCCTGGCAATTCTGGCACCTCTAAAAGATGAATCATCTTCTTGGGCTGGAGAATAACAATTGCTGCAAAATCTTTCTTCTTTCTGTATTTGAAAGCACAGACAAACTGATCCCTCAGGTGCTGTCAGCAACACAGGAGATCTTCCTCAGCACCAATGCACGGGCTGGTATGAAAAGGCCCTTCTGTTCCTCGTGCACAGGGGCTGGCACGCTGCCCGGGTACCAGGCTGCAGACTCAGAGTCTTCCTCTTGTTAAACAGCACATCACGGGGAGCACAGCACCATAACCAGCACCACTGCCACAGCATGGGTAGCTCTGCAGTCAAAGCTCTTCCAGGAGGAGGCAATATGCCCAGGCTAAGTTCAACAGAGATGCAAGACTGACACTGATGCAGAGGGTGTGGAATGCCACCCACAACAGCCCTGTGAGCGTTAGGAAAACTAATTCCAGGCACTTGGTCTAAGCTGTAATGGAGCCACTGGCTTCAGCTTCTTTCTTTTCCTCCCATGGGCATAATTCCCAATAAGCTCACACCAACCGTGCTACCAGGTAGCTTCTTCCCAGCTTCACAGTGGAACATGGAACCACTTTCTGAAGAGCTCAGTATGTTGCAGGACAGACAGGGGAGAGAGGAGGCAGTGAAGAGCTCTAGGGCAGTCTGCTCCTCACAGGTGAAGGGCAGAGGGAGCTGCAAGGGGCTGGGCATGCAGAACACATGCAACAACCTCCCCGGGCAGGCTGGCAGGTAAGAGCTGCAGGCAAGCACAAGCTGAGAAGCCCCTGCTTGCTGCAGAAGGAAGAGAGAAGAGAGAGCTAAGAAAAGCGTTTCTCAGTCCTACCCCTAAAACCCCACAGGAGCACAGAAGAAGGATGGACAAGTGAAAGGCAGCTGCCAGCACAGGGGAAAATCTCTTGGCACACAGCAAAACGTGACACTAAATAGATAATGGTCTGGAAAAAAGCAGCACAGCTCTTACCCCTGTTCAACCAAGTCCCACTTGCTGTCATCTCCCCCTCGCCACGTCCCAGCCTCAGGGCCAGCAGGAGTCTGAGGTTATTCCCGGAGTGCTGCTCTGGGCAAAGGGTGAAGGATGGAGACAGAGAGCTTGGAGCCTGTCCCAACTGATCACACCATCGGTTTTTTTGTGGGTTACCTCAAGGGGAACAACAAAACCAGAGCAACAGGAACCTCAGACCTGTTCACCAGCCCAGTCAGTTACCTGGCTCGCTAAATGAGAAGGGAGGTTGTTTCTGAGAGGAGGAGAGAGTTTGGCAGCCCCAGCAGCTACAGACTCTGTTCTTCTTTCCATCTTCTGGACCCCAGTTCCCTACCAGGACAATGACTTGCACAGGAATATCTCCTGTGACTTCTCAGGGAGGGACAAGGTGCTCCCCTCCTCCAGCACTGCCATGGGCCACAAAGCAAAAGGCTGGGGAACACACGTCTCGGCAGCCAGATGAGGATGTTACATCTCACCCACGCTGCAGACAACAGCTTCTCCCACCTTGCTTGGTGACTCTTCTGCTCTCAGCCTCCAGCACAGCAGTAGCTTCTTACCTACAGAGAACTCTCCTTGAAGATGAGCTCATTACCTGTGGCATGAAGGGCTCTGGTCCTGCCAAAGCCTCGTGTCCCTGTGAGTGAGCCTATTCCTGACCTGGCTTTGGCCATATGTGCCCCCCCAATTTTGCACAGGAAGAGGTGGCATCTACTCGAAGCAAATTCACAAGGCATTTCTTTAAGGAAAGGATCTTCCCTCCCTCCTGACACCCTGCGTTCCAGCTCTCTTCCCTAAATAACTGTGGGAATGCAACTTGCCTCCACCAGCACTCAGGGCTCAGCAGCCTCCTGCACTACGTGCTGCCTTCCTCTCGTGCAGATGTCACCCCCTGCTACCAGTGTGAACCTTTGCTTCTTTTTTCACTCCATGATAGCATGCTGACAGGCTTAATGAGTAACTAATTAGCAATTCCTAACTGAGTATGGAGGAGCCAGGAAAAAGAACCTGGGAGGATCTGGACAGAAAGCAACTCATTCATTCATTTATTCATTCATGGCTCTGGCTGGGGAGGGAGCCTTCCAGCCTACAAGGGTTTTCATACTCCTCATCCTTTCAACATCCTAGACACCTTCAGTCATGAGTAAAGCAACATCCTAAACACTTGTTAGGTACAATCAGGGCTTTTCCTTGCACCCCTGTGCAGGGTTTGCTCTGGGGTGACTGTTGCATGGCCTACGAGTACATCTGCACTCACATCACGGGAGGCATTTGCAGTAGATGATGAGGTTTGCAGTGGGTCTGACTCGTGCTGGGATTTCATGCCACAGTCTTTCACCAGCTTCCCTCTCCTTCTACCTCCAGCACAGCTCCCTGGAAGCACCAGCACAGCAACCAGGGACCTGTTGGTTGCAGAAGGTGCTCTGGATGCCAGGTCCTTCCCAGTGAGTGCTCTCTCAGGCACAAGCCCTGCCAAGTACTTTGCTTTGCCCTCTACCAGGAGGCAGACTGTAACCATTTATTCAGGTCTGTCCCTCCAAATCCTGCTGCAGGAAATCCTGAGGGATCACGGAATCTCAGAAGCTATCTTCAATTCCAAACAATGGAGTTTTCTGGGGTGTGTGAAGAAGAGTGGGGGCAGCAGGGGGAGGGAGGTTCTCATCCTCCTCTGCTCTGCCCTGGTGAGGCCTCATGCAGAGTCTTGTGTCCAGTTCTGGGCTCCCCAGCTGCAGAGAGACAGGGAACTGCTGCAGAGAGGCCAGTGCAGGGACACCAAGATGCTGAGGGAATGGAACATCTTTCTGATGAGGAAAGGTTGGAGTGACTAGTGTCCAGTGACCAGGACAAGAGATAACAGACATAAGCTAGAACATGAACAGTTCCACTGAAGCACAAGGAGCAACTGGTTTGGTGCTGAGGTGAGGGAGCCCTGGCCCAGGCTGCCCAGGGAGGGTGTGGAGGCTCCTTCTTGGGAGGTTTCCAACCCCCTCTGGACACGTTCCTGTGCCCCTTGAGCCAGGGGAAGCTGCTGGAGCAGGGGCTGGGGCTGGAGCAGCTCTGCAGGGCCCTTCCAACCCCCACCATTCAAGGATCCTGTGAGTTCACTGCAATTACCTACTACTTGCAATGTCCCAACTCCCTACATCCCTAGGAGTCAGCAACACAAGCTTTCCCACAGGTCTTCCTCCCATACCATGACCCACTCTAACCATTCGATGAGCTGAAAGGAACACCACACACAGCAGAGAGCAACTCCCTGGGTACTGCAGCACACCCAGAGCATCAGTGTGATGGGTGCAGCAGGACAGACTCAGCAGCATGACAAGATCCCGTCTGTGCATGACTTTTAGGAGAATTAATAGCACCAAGAAATGAAATGCAGCCTGTAGAGCATTAAAATTAATCCAGGTTTTGGACAGCTGCTCTGCTGGGGAGCTCACAGGGATGTGGCTGTGACTTTAAAAAACCTACAAATAAAGGCCAAAGCTGTTGTTTGAAGGGAACTGTTTTAGAAGGATTTTATTCAGCACTGGATTGTCAGCCCTGGCTTGCAGGCCTTATCTTTGTTTCAGTTCTAATAATCCCTTTCCCCATCATTTTTATGGCTCCAGCATGATTCCACTGGCAGCAAAAGCACTGAAACACAACAGTTTTGGCATCAAGAGTTTTGCCAATAAACTCACTCAGAGCAGCTGGCCCAACCATATTAGTATTTCATTAGGATCAGCACAGGAGTGAAAGAACATGATAAAAACCCTCAGTTGACCTGAAGGCCAATGTACACTGGAGCATTTGCTCCAGCAAATCCCCACTCCAGGCCAGGAGCATGGGAAGAGCACAACTCTGCTGCTGCTCCTGATGCAGAACAGCAACAAGTGCCCTGAAGCCCGTTCACACCACAGAAAAGTGGAACTTTGAACTGTTGCAGAGGTCAGAGAGCCACTGAGGCAACAGCTCACCCTGGCACATGTGGAGATTGAGATTGTGGAGTCTCCATCTCTGGAGGTTTTCAAGAGCTGCCTGGATACGATTCTGTGTGACTTGATCTAGGGGAAATTGCTTTAGCAAGGGGGTTGGACTGGATGATCTCTAAAGGTCCCTTCCAACTCCCACCATTCTGTGATTCTGTGAGATGCAGCTCAAGCAGAGGCAGAGTTCTCTGAGTATCACCTCCCTGCACTCAGTGGCTTTCATGAGCTGACTCTGCTTTTGCATGAGCGTGAGATGAAAGATGGGAAGGTTTAAGCAAGAGGCTCAAAGAATTGCTCAGAGAGAAAAAAACCCCAAGCCTCATCAAAAAGTGCTGGTTTTAAAGCAAGAAAAAAAAACCCAAACAGACTGGATTGATTTTGTTATTTGTGCCCTTGGAGAAGCAGGAAAGATGTGGTAGGATTTTGCAAAGCAGTGAAGGGTGGAAGCTCACTGCAGCACTCACCGCTGGAAGGGACCGTGCAGCCTTTCTGGCAGTCAGAGGCCGATTGCTTCTTGAAAGGCTTCTGCTCTGGCATCTCCTCCCTGTATGCAGCTGAGTCAAGAAGAGGCAGCCTGCTCAGCACCGGGGACTGTGGGATGCTGGGCAGCGTTTGGGACTTGCCCAGGAGCGGTCGCTGCAGCTTTCTGTCCAGAGACCTGCAGGGAAGAAAACACAAAGCATACCCCTTTCAGTAGGTGAGATGGTTCCTCAAGCCAGGAGCCTTCTGTAACACACCAGACTAAGAGCACTAAGAGTCCTTCCCACCACCTCAATGCACCCTTGGTTTCCAAAGCTGCTGCTGTTTCAGTGAAGCCTTCTTCCTTTGCCAATGGATCTTAAGGAGGATTTGCATGTGGAGCTGCAAGCCACAATCAGCATCAACAGCACAGGAAGCCTCCTAGTACCCACTCCACCTCCCAACTCACAGATAATCAGCATTGAGTAAATAAACAAACCAGAGGGTTCGAGACTGAAGGGATACAAATTGCCTTTAAGTGAGTGAAAAACAAACCCCCCCACTTAGCACTGAGCATCTTCCAAGAGAGCAGAGTGCTCTTTGCAATGGGAACCAGGTCACTCAGGAGACACAGGGACATGCACTGCAGGGAAAATCCAGCCTAGAGTAAGACAGTCACACACAGCTGGCACTGTAGAGGTCACAAAGGTGTCACAAGACAAGTAGAAACACAAGTTAAAGGTCTCTGTGGGGTCAAAACTCATCCAAGTCTGATGATGGGGCTCAAAAGCTGCAGAGGTGACCAAGACACACATCAATGTGCGACCACAGCCACCACCTCCTCCAAAACCCCCAGAGCATGCAGAGCCTAGCAGTGGGGCTAGTGGGAGTGCAGATCTCCTCCTCTCCTGCTTCACCCTGCAGCTTCCCTGAAGGGATGGTCCTCAGGTGCATCAGCACAAGGCTGTCCCCTGACCCTCAGCATCACACAGCCCACACCTGAGCCTGACCCAGCTCCCCAGCACACCGGAGGGGGCTTGGCAAAGGGCTCCTCCTCTCAAACCTCATACTGAATGCTACAAAACCTTTGAATTTCCATCCAAAAATTCAATTCTTAGCTGGTTTATGCTCATGTGTTCCTGTGCCAATATTAACCTTTAGCTTAAATAATTATTCCCCCTCTCCTGTGTTTGCTCCCATGATTTAATTTCCCCATAGTGCAGGCACAGCCCCTTCCAGGCTGCACTTTCCTAGGCAGATTAAAGCAAGCTCTTTTCAAACGAGCTCCCATTCCCCACGGTTGTTTCCACACCCCTCCACCTTGGATTCAGCATCCTGCAGCTATCCTGAAGCGCAGTGCAGAGCTGAGCTCCTGGTGCAGATGCGAGGCAAAGGCTCTGCCTTCCTGCAGCCTACAGCACGAAATTGTATCCTGTTTCTACTGAGCTAGTCCTCATGCTCACTCCAGGAGAGTGTCATGCAAAAGCTCCCCAGCCTCAGCAGCTGCCTGTCACTGCTCTGTTCATGATGATCTGTTGGTGGCTGATGTAATTCAGAGGCCAGCAGGGAGAGGGCTCAGAGCTCAGAGCTCTGCTGCGGTGCAGCCCCCTCCTGTGGGAAAGGACGGCAATGCCTCGGGCAGAGGGCAGGAGCCACAGCCATGGGAGACAGCGTTTCCACAGTGAGGGATCAGAGGTGTATTCGTTTCTGCATTAATTGCATGTGTCCACACACAAGACTCCAGATGAGGCCTCAGCAGCTCTGGCAGAGCAGAGGGGCAGCACAACCTCCCTCCTCCTGCTGCCCACACTCCTCTTCACACACTCCAGATGCCACTGGCCTCTTGCCCAAGAGGGCATGTTGCTGGCTCATGATTGGTTTGTTCTCACCCAGCACTGCCAGGTCCCTCTCCTGGAGCTGCTCTCCAGCAAGTCACCCCCAGCCTGTGCTGGTGCAGGGGGTTGCTCCCCCCCAGCTGCAGGACTCTGTCCTTGCCCATCATGAAGCTCCTTTGCCCAGCTCTCAGCCTGTTCGGATCTCACAGTTTCTGGTGAATCAGCCAGTCCTCCCAGTTTGGTGCCAGCAAGGAACTTGCTGAGGGTCCCTCTGTCCCCTCATCCAGGTCATTGATGAAGATGTTGAACAAGACTGGCCCCAGAACCGACCCCTGTGGAACCCCACTGGCCACAGGCCTCCAACTCGATGCAGCGCCATTGATCACAGCTCTGTCCTGCCTGCTCCCAGCCCCATACTCCTCTTGCATCAACATGAAAACAAGCTCTGCCAGGAGACACAAAGCCAGAATTAGCATCCTGAGTTGTTTCTATTTCAGTAAAACTTATGTACCTCTCATTGTAACACATTTCACTGGCACAAGACAACGGGGATGGAACAGAACACGTGGCTGTGCTGCATAAACGAGTCCTGGGTTCTGCCAGAGTTCAAAACACTCCTTTTTTTTTTTCTTGCATGTAAATCTCAGGGCTTTTAAAGACACCTGCATGTAGCTCCATCACCTGCAGAACTGCATTAGCATTTTAAGTGCAAACATCCCTTTGTGCCTACAGTGCCACTCACACAAATCCCATGGGGGTAAAAAGGGAAGAATCACATCTTTAGAGGAGCAATTTTTAAGCTGCATAGCTGCAGACAATGATTTGTATATCAGAAAGAGCAAAACAACTAGAAACCTGTTTAGATCCAAGATCTGAACTGGAATCTGGGGATGTACCATCCTACACACATCTGCAGAGGCCTCAGCAAGTGAGTGTCAGATGGGACCTGGCTCCACTGGGAAGTCACACTGCAGTTACATCCAGTTCCCAAGCAGGGAAGGCATTATCCAGGATGCCACATCCCATTAGCAAAGATCCCTGCTGGAGTGTAAAGCTCAATTAGAAAAGCCATCATGGATGCTGTTACCGCCTGTATTTAGCTGCGGTGTGTTGGTAGAAAGGAGAGCACATAAAACCTTGGCAAGGCTGGAAAAAAATCCTTCTGGCTGCATACAAGAGCTCAGACATGATCCCAGTGACAGCTCCATCACTCCCAGTCTGTGCCCAGATGGGGAGACGTGGGAAGAGTCACCAGGATGAGGTCTTCTGCCACCAGCCCTTGGGACAGCCACAGGGCACAAGCTGGTTGTGCCAGGCAGGGTGCAAGCTCAGCTGTCTGCTCCAGCATCCCCAGCCCATGACACCCAGGGGATACTGAATCCCCAGGCTGTTATGGAAAGCAAATAGGTTAAGAGAAAAAGCCACACAAACAAAAGGAAGGAAGGGTAAAAGACATCTCCAAAGAAATGGCTGGTCCACCACCTTCCCCAGGGTGATGTCCTTACCAGATGGCTTCATCACCCCAAGGAAAGAGAGAGGGGAAAGGCTGAGCAGAGAGAAAGGGAAGGGAAGCATAGAGAAGGTTACTGCAAATTAAACCAGAGAAAGCCAGCTCATGCATCCCTCCTGTAAGCAAGTGCACACAACCTCAACCTGTTCTCCCCACTTCAGTGCAGGAGAAGCTGCACGTGTCCCAAAGAGCTCACAGCCCCATGAGGCTGAATAAGGATTCAAAGAAAAAAGACGATGGAGGAGCCAAAGGGCTGCTCCTCCTCCTGCAGGACCACATGGCATTTCACAGGTAGTTGTGGGTGCCTCCTCTACACCCTGAATTACCTCACTAAATCTGAAGAGCAAAGGGTGTAAAGCTAAAGGGTGAGGTCAGCCCAGAAATGACAGAGGATGGCAGGGAAAGGAGCCAGGAGAGCTTCCTTATTGCAAAGGGACACCACTCCCAGATCTTCCCTGCTCTTGCTGGAAACAGGCTGCTCAGCCTGCTCCTCCAAGCAGGTGTAACTTAGCAACCTGACCTTAAAAACTCAGCGAAGGTTTCAGCTGGAATAGGGAAAATGAGAGACACTACAAGCCAGGAGGAGCAATCACCCATCACAACCCTCTCTTGGACTAGGGCAAACGTGCCTCTGTCTGGGGAGGAGGGCAAAGGCAGCCTGTGCCTGCTGTGCAGCCAGGACTGCATGGCCTCCTGCTACCAGCAGTGGCCACAGCCACATCTCTGTTCCCTGGAGCAGCTTGCAGAGTCCCAGATGGGTGTAAGGCAACAGGCACAGGGTAACGTGTATCCCAAAAAGCTCACAGCCTCAGAAGGCTGAGAAACCAGGGCAGCAGGTGGTTTCTCAGCAGTGCTCAGCTCTATGGTCCAGGATTCATCTTTTACTGCCACCCCCATGGTGCTTCACCCCACTTTCTGTCCATGCCCAAGGCAGAGGCAGAGCTTGCTCCTGTGGGAAGCAGCCAGGAGCAGATCTGGGTCACGGACACCCCAGCAGCCCTGCTGCCAGAGCATCCCTGGAGTGCACAGCACTCACTGGCTGTGAGCTCTGCTGCATGTCCTGACAGCAATTTGTGTGATGCTCTCCTTTGTCTCCATCCAGACCACAGCAGGAGGTAAGACAGCACCTATCTGCAGCTGGTTTCTGCAGAGGGACTTTGCAGGCAGGGAGAGAGGAGCAGAAGAGGTGAAGCAGAGGAGGCTCAAGTGCAACAGAAGCCATTTCTGGACAAAAGCACAAGGCAACGGTGGCAGCAGCCTCCAGGATGCAAGTTGCTGTGGTTTAAAGGCCAAAGCAGCAGCAGCAGGGTCCCACAGTAGGCAAGGAGAGAAGTTTCAGTAGATCACACAGCAGTGGGGAAGCCTAGAGAAGGAGCCTGAGAGGAAGCAGTGCACCTGGGTAAAAGCCAGGGTAGCCTTGAAAGGCAAAGCCTGAGGATTTATGAAGAGCACAGCCTTTGCAGGGCATCTGCACATGTCCAAATCACCTCAGCTTGCACTGGAAACCTGACCAACTCCCAGCAAGCTTGTGAGTCACTGGTACTTTTCCAGTGACCCTATGGATTGCAAAGCCAGAGTAAAATCACTGAAAAACATAATCTTCCTTTTGCATTCAAAAAACCATTCCCAAACAGAAAATCTTCCCTCACTGCCCAGGACACACATCAGAGTTAACTGTGCACAGCCAGTGTGGAAGCTGCACATCAGCACCAGCTCTCACCTCATGGGCACTGAGCAGTCACAACCTGCTGCTTCCCTGCAGCAGCCTCCCTCCATGGCACAGACCTGCTTTTTTGGCACTGAGGGAGGCAAACATTGGAAGGGAGAAGCCTGAGCATCGCTGTGCAGGGCAGCTGAGCCCTGCACACCAGCCTCTCCCCACTCCAGCTCCTCTCCATCTCCTGCTGTGTCCTCCCCAGAGCCCAAGAACATCTCAGGACCAATCTGGCCAGTCTCAGTTCTGCCCCAGGGAACACATAACCCTGCTCAGTTACTTTGTAAGTGTCTGGGAGCAGAGAGGAGGCAGGGGCTGCTCCTTCAGCTGCCTGCACAGAGCCCAGCTGGCAGCTCCCATGCAGGGGCAGTTCAGCCCTGCCACACCTCCCACACTTCCCAATTCAAGCCGAGCCTCCACAAAACTTGTCTTCATGCTGTTAAAAGGTTAAAAGGGTCTGAAGAGCAGAGGATGAGAGCTGAAAACAGAGCATCTTTTATCTGGCTGTGAAACGGTTTTGAAACAAAACAAAAGCCAAAACAGTATTCAGCTTGCAAGTTCAGAGGGAAAAAAAAAACCCAACACAAACCATGTGAAGCTATAAAAATACCTTCCCAAACTCAGCTGAGAGCTGGTAAATACCACCATTTCCACCAGCTGGTTTGCAAAAGCTTCCTTTCCTGCCAGCTCTCCAGCTTAAAGTGCATCTCTCCAGCAGGGTCCATTGCCCAAGCGCTGAACAAAACAACCCCCAGCATCAGGGGGATAATTGCTCCCATCCCTGCAAAGCTGCACGTCAGTTAGGATGAGGCAGACAGGCCTCAGGGGGGGCTGCGAGGTGCAGGAGAGGAGGCTGCAATCACATGTGCCAGGAAACAAGGGGAAGAGAGTCTCAACAAAGCAGGTCAGAAGAGCTACTGTGAGGAGAAGCCTGCAGCACCCATTGCCCTGAGCCTCAGCCCTGCTGGGCTAAGGGTCAGTTATCAGATGGCCAAGAAAAAGGCCAAAATCCCTTTTGGTGGTAGCAGCTGCCTGCTGAGCCCTGAGCACTCCAGTATGTGACAGACAGTGTCACACAGCCTCTGGCTCACCAGACACTTTGCAGAGCTACAGACACGCATCCTGTCAGTCCCAGGTGGTGGGCAGGTAAAGCCCCCCAGTGCCAGCCAGCCTCAGGCTGCCAGCCTCAGGCACTGCTGCAGAGCAACAAGAGAAAGCAGCCCATTTCCCATCAGCAGCTGTGCACCCAAAGCACTGTGGCTGTGTTTTACAGCAACGCCTCCATTTCAACATTTACCTAAATGTAATTGCTAAAAGGGGAAAAGGAAACACTTTGGGGGCAGATGCTGCTGTTCATTTAGTCAAAGTACATTGGTTTCTTCATTAAAAGAAGAGGGTTTTTTTTCTCTGGCTCTGTTGTAGGCAGTGAATGAAATCCCCAGTTCAGGCACAGCCCACAGGGTCCTCACCAGTGGTCACCCCAACCAGGGCTCAAGCACACAATCACACTCTGTCCCTACAATACCACAAGACCATCCCTCAGCAGAGAGGAGCCCTGGGCACCTTCTTGCCCACCTGCTACACTGACTCACCCACCATTACCTGGGGTAAAGCAGACACCCTGGCAGAGGTGCTCAGCCCTAGGCTGCTGGAGTTGCATCCCCTCGACAGCAGAAAGTCCTCAGGGCCTGGGAAAGCAGCAGAAACATTTCTGGAGTGTGAACATTTACCCTGCTCACGGAGTTCTCTCTGATAAATGGGGAAAGAGGGCAGATGAAGGTGAATGCATGAATCCTGGCATGACGTGGAGCAGCCGAGCATCCTCCCTCCTGGCAGCTCCAGAGTGTGACCTGCATCCTCAGGCACCAGCCTTGCAAAGGGCCCCAAGCTCGTAGCCAGGCTCTGCCATCCAGACACCTGAAAGCATCTGGGATGCTCAAGAGAACACAAAAGGCTCATGGATTGCTCTCCAGAAGAAAAAGGGCTGAGGCTTTGCCCTCTACTTTATTAAGAAGGGTGTTTTAGATGAATTAGGAAGCTCATCTTGCATGCTGGAAGTCGGCTGACAAGCAGGATGCAACCCCCAGGGACACACCAATGCCAGCCCCAAGGCAGGCAAGGGGCAGGGAGGTCTGTGTGGGACACAGCCACTGCACAACAGGCACACTTAGGGGAGAGAAACTGCCCTAGGAAAGAGCAAGGCAGACAGGAATGCAGTCCCTTGCTTTCAGTGACAAAGTTCACAGCAGCAAGCCGTTTTTAACCATACACTGATGTGTAAAGGTGGAGGAAGGCAGAAGGGAGAAGGAGTTATGTGACCTGCACTAAAACCTACTATTTCTCAGGTTCACCAGACACTGAACCACAGATGGTTGTGCTCTGGCTTCCTGGCTTTTTGTGTCCCAGCTGATGTCCATCACCCCTTGTCCTGTCACTGGATACAACAGCAAAAAGTGCTGCCCCAACCTGCCTACACTCACCCTTTAGAGACCTGTGAATATGAATGAGATCCCCCTGCAGTCTCCTCTCATCTAGACTAAAATGCTCTGAAGCTTTCCAGTTTCTCACAAACATGGATTTGGAGTCAGAAAAGAGGCAACAGTGGTGGTCACCTGAATTCTGTGCACAAGGTGGGCACCAACACCAGCCCCAGTGGCTTCTGAGCACCAAACACCCGGGGTGAAGGGGCTGCCTCAGGTTGGGGCTCTGCTCTGTTCCCCTCATACCAAAGGGGCTGCCATAGCCAGATAACCAAGAGCTGCTTATTCCCACCTGGATTCTTTCCCAGCAAGAAAAAAAAGAATGCAAACTAAAAGTATTTGGCATAAATTTGTATAATTTGACTGTTCCTATGGGAGAAAACACAGAATATAGGGGGAAAAAAATAACACTTTAATTATTGAAGTATTTTTGTCTCCCCACTTGGCAATATTCTAAACACAAGTCTCCCTTTTTTTCTTTCCTCTTTGAAATGTTCCTTCCCAGGTCCAGAAAAAAAACCTCTTTTGTCAACCCAACCTCCTCCTCTATCTTTCCTCTCCAGCCCTCAGGAGCCCCATCTGACCAGCTGGATGCTTTCTCCAGGGCAACCCCCTCCTCCTGGAAAGGCTGCTTCCCTAGCAAGGGGTTTCAGGGAGATAAGTCACTCCAAGTTCCCTGCAGGAGGGTTCTGGGCTGAGAAAGCAGAGACAGTAACAATGTGCCTAACCTCGAAGGGGACAAGGTCAGGGCTGGTCAATTTTAGGAAGTCCTTCAGCATCTAAGAGCTGGTGGCTGTTGGCAGGTCAGGTCCTCCCCTGCTCATCCTGCTGAGCATACCAATGGGGTGGTGGATTGGCTGGTGCTCAGACCTCTCCAAATGACAATGGCATCTCCTCCCTGCACCACAGGGCTCTGCCCACTGCCCCTACAAGCACACACTGGCTCTGACACCCCCATCTGCATGGGCTCCCCCTGTGCCATTCAGCTCAGCAACTCCTTGAGGCACCCAAAGCCTTTCCTCACCTCCAAAGGCAAGTGATGCTGGTGCAGCTAAACACCATGATGGCTGTTTGCAGGGCAGCCAACACTCCCTTAGCTCCCCTGTGCCTGGCAGGGACTCCCCTTCAACACTCCACTCTCAGCTGCAAGGCAACATTTGCTCCACAAGCAGAGCAGGGAAAGCCCCTGGTGCCACACAGGGCAGAAGCTGGGCTGCTGGCATCTCCACGTGCCCTGGGAGCTGCCCTGAGCAAACAAGAGCAGGCTGAGAAGGGCAAACAGGGACAAGCTCCATTCAGAAATCTTCCCCTTGCCAGTCACCACTTTTATTAGAAGCTGTTAAAATTCACATCCACTGTCTGAAATCACTTCCTTCCCCTTCCCCGTGCGCAAATCCTGGTGTGTGTTGCTGGTGCTTCTGTTTCCTACCTGCACACCCACCCAGCTGTGACTCAGTGCCAAAACAGTGGGTGAGTTAGGAATCAAACAGTCTTTCTAGCAACCATGACTCACAGGCCAAGGCTTTCTGCCTTCTCACAGGAGAAGTTTTCTGCAGTCATACTACCTATGTAATTCCCCTTTCACACCAGTATAACTTCCCCTTCCTCCTGCTACCCCAAAATACCATTCCATAAAGGATGACTATCTACTTCTGCCTCATCCAGACAAAGGTTAGTTGCAGCTTCTGTAGAGAATAGTCAGCTCCCAAAACTCATCTCCCATCCCAGAGGTGAACTTAAAAAGGAGGACAGAAGTCAATCATAAAGAACATCAGATGGAAACCACATCACTTGTCTTTAGATACAACATGGCCTCAAAAGATGACACCAAGAGCTTTGATCATACAATCCCAGATTGGTGGAGGGTTGGAAGGGCCTTGCAGAGCTGTTCCAGCCCCAGATCCTCTCAGAGCAGCTTCACCTGGCTCAGGGGGCACAGGAAGGTGTCCAGGTGGGTTTGGAAACCTCCCAAGAAGGAGCCTCCACACCCTCCCTGGGCAGCCTGGGCCAGGGATGCACTTTCATGGGAGAGATACGACAGGTATCTCTACCTCCAGTCACGAGAGCAGCTTTTTGAGGAGCATAAAGAGGCAAAGATGTCCAGAGAAGCAAGGCTTTCCTGGCTCTGTCCACATCACTTGCCCCTGCAAGCATGCTGGTACCCTGCACCACAACAGCATGACAGAGGATGGAGCCAGCAGCCCAGCCTCAGACCAGGAGGACAGTAAAGCTGTGGCAGGTTACTGAGTGCTGGAGTTGGAAACTCACCCAGGCACCTCCCAGTGCACAGCAACCTCTGGGGAGAATGTGTCAGGTTCTGGTGGAAAGGCCCCTTGCAAGGATAAGTTTGATGGGGAGAGAAATTTCTTCTCCACACTGGTCCCCAAGCCCCTTCCTGATAGATCACAGCCACAGTGATGCAAACAACGGGGGAGAGTAAAGCTAAAAAGCCTCTTTAGGTTTAATATGCAAAGCCCAGGCTGCTCAATCAAGTAACAAAAGCTAAATGTCATTTCCTCCCGTGGCACTGCCACTCCGCTCACAAAACAGAACTGTTCATGGCTGACAGCTTGTCATCTCTCTGAGACACTGGGGATGCAGTGTCACACAGCCTGGGGAATAGCTGACACACAGGAGAGGGAAGGAAGGCTCAGTCCTTTATCTCACCACACACCACCAGCACGAAGGGTGAAGGAGGCAGTTGTGAAAGGCAAGCAGTCACCCCAACAGCCACAGTCCCACTCAGCATCTCTCCATCTGAAGGAGGCTGAAGTTTCCAGCTCAAGCTCCTAAAGCTCTTTCTCACATTCTTGCACAGTCACACAAACGATAGCAGCTTGGTTGTAAAGATGGGGAGTGTCTGCTGCCTGCCATGGCTAACAGGATTAACGGGTGCTTGGTGCTTCTGCGAAACAGGCAGCCCTGAGATGCTAAGGCTGGATTTAGGAGTCTCTCTGCAGCTCGGTCTGGTTTAGGCACCAGCACAGAGCACGTCCACACACTGACAATGACCTGCTATTGTTTACATTCTCTTTTTTTCTAAAACATGTTACAATGATTTGCTGCAGGAAAAACGTGAATCCAGCACCCAGACACATCATCCTGCCAGCATCTCAGTGCTGGGAAGGCTGAAATCCAAGAGCCACAAACACCTTCCCAGAATCACAGAATCTTAAGGGAGCTGGAAAGCTCATCCAGGGCAACCCCCCTGCCAGAGCAGCAGCACCTAGAGCAGGGCACACAGGGACTCATCCAGCTGGGGTGGGATGTCTCCAGAGAAGGAGCCTCCACAGCCCATCTGGGCAGCCCCTGCCAGGGCTCCCTCACCTCAACAGGGAAGAAATTCCTCCTTGTGTTGCTTTGGAACCTCTTCTGCTTGTCCCCATTGCCCTTTGTCCTGTCACTGGACATCCAGAACTAAAAGATACAATTTGACTAATTCCTGGTGGAAACTTCTCACCTAACCCAAAACCACTTTCAGGTTTCTCACCTGGTTTACCTTTTCAAAATCCTAAAGCAAACACTTTGCTTGGCCACTCCCCACTTCAGCACAAGGCAATCACCTTCCTGTTTCTCCAGGGCTGATGTCCCACTGCCTCCCCTTAAGCCAGGAAAAAGCTCCTGGAGCTCACTGGGGATGCAGGCTCTTCACTACCACCCCCACCCCCGACCACCCCACCCCAATTTGTGCTGCATTGAAAGTCTCCAGAAGAAGGACACAAGATCAAAAACTAGGCAATAAATCTCCTTCCCCATCCTGAAGATCTTTTTCCATCCAGGTGGACACATGAAAACCCCTCTGCAGGGACTGTCTGGGGTTCTGGGAATCACAGAGTAAGCAGAGGTGGCAGCTATCAAAGGGAGAATATGCATCAATCTGCTGATGCTCAGTGAGCAAATCTATCCCAAAACAATACTGGGCAAAGAGAGAAAGCCCCTAAATCAAAGAGCCCCCAAGTCCCTACCTAGAGGGCAAAATACTTCCCAAAAGCCACCCCTGACAGTATTTGGGGTATGTGATGAAGTGCCATTTGTCACTGCTGACAAAAGGATTGGTGTTCCCAGGGGTTCTCTACTCACCAGCATTGCATTCAGGCTGAAACCAGCTCCAAGAGCCTCTGTCATGAACTCTGTCAGATGCCATCAGATTCCTGCCCTCTCAGAACCACTGCACACACTCAGGAGCTCAGGCTGGCTCGCTGCTGAGCAGCCTTAGCCTAAACCAGCAGCCTGGAAAGGTGCCAGCCCAAACCTTCACCTCGCCATGGAGTCTCCCCAGCACACTTAGAGCAGAACAAGACTGTCTTCTCAGCCCAGTCACAAGACAAAGCCTTCCTCTATTTTCTGACCACTTACAAAAGCTGCAGGAGCCCAAAGTTAGTCGTCCAGACTTTTCAGTTTAAAAATAGCTCACTAAACAGATGAGCTGTTTTGTATAACTTGCTTTTTCCTTCTATTATTCCCCCATGCCAGAAGCAGATCTTCTCTACCCTTCCTGCCAAAAACACCTTTGGGGCAAGGGCACAGGCAGCTTGAGGCTGGCACCATAAGAGGCTGAGGTCTAGGGCAGTGCTAGGGTAACAGTTGGACTCGACCTTAAAGATGTTTTCCAACCTAAACAATTGTATGACTCTGTGAGATGGGCTCTACCCAGGATGTTTATGCTCAATCACTACAGCAGTACATGCTGCATGCTGGGGATGCTCTGATCCCCAGCTTATCACACCTGGAGCCTCTCAACCCCTGGAGAGCTGTCCAGAGGATTTAATAACACGAGGCAACTGTGTCACAGCAGAGCATCCGTCCTCCTGCCAAGCACAGCTGTGGAGTCTCAGGGTGGAAAGGCCTCCTGCTGAAGGTGTAAATCACAACACAGCTCTGTGCCACAGGTCACAGCAGAGCAGGAGGGCACAGAGTGCATTGGAGGCTGAAGGATCTCTGCAAGCAGCACCTTTGCCTAATAGCACCTGAATGTGGGAAGAGAGAATGCTATTGCTGGGCTCCTCTGCCACGTTCAAGTTTGAGCCCACAGGTTCTCAAATCCAGCAGACTTACTCAACCCACCTCATACACACAAGGCTTGAGCTGGAGGTGTAGTTTAAAAATGAAGGCATATTACTTCAGACCATAACTACACCCTGTTAGGTCCTATGAGACTGTGTGGGAACACTATATTTAGAACTTAACTCCAGTTAGTGCATCCTCTTCACTGAGGACCTCCCTACACTTGTTTGCTGTGGTCCCAAAGGGACTACACAGCTTTGGCAAGAGCAAGTAGGAGCCTGGCAGCCCTGAGCCCCAGGAAGGTCTGTTGGACATGACACTGCTGAGCCTGGGATGCAGGATCTCCAGGTCCTACATGGAATCGCAGCGTCTGAGCATCTTCTTTCCTTAATTTGCTCCCATTAGCATGAAGACATGAAATAAAACCAAAAAGTTGCTCAACAGAGCTTGAAAAAGCACCATCCCAAGTAAGGGCTGAGGCAGAGCCGGCAGCAGCTGCCTGACCCTCGCTTTCAGATGCCAGCTTTGAAGCATCCAGCTTTCTGGATGCCCACAGCCAGTCCAGCTTGGGTCAGGGGTCTCAACTGAGGCTTCTTAATGTATAGACAAGAAAACAGGCAAAATCTCAAGCAGCTTGGATAAAAAGTGACATTGATTTCAAAAACATTCCACCCTTCAATCAACACTTATTTTTACTGCCATAATCAACAGTGTGCAATCAAGGCAACAGCCTCAGTGTCTGCAGGTGCACTCAAGTCATGTCTCTGGGGGAGTCAGGGGCACCAGGAACCTTGTCTGCATGTGCAGAGCCAGCCCAGAGGAGCTGCCCTGGACCACAGTACCTTAAGGAGCAGGGAGAAAACAGCTCCCTGCATCTTGATCTTGGCCACATTAGACCACCCAAACACAGGGAGAACCTCAAGAAANAGCTTGGAGCTGAGGCACAACTGTTTCCCTGAGAGGGGTGTCAGCCCCTGTGCCAGGCTGCCCAGGGAGCTGGGGCAGTGCCCAGCCCTGGAGGGATCCCAAAGGCGTGGGGCTGAGGTGCTGAGGGCTGTGGGTCAGTGCTGGGCTGGGCAGGGTGAGGGGAGGGCTGGGGCTGCGGCAGCTTCAAAAGCTTTTCCAATCCAAAGGATTCTGTGATTCTCGTTGGAGGAAGCACATCTACCAGCCTCATCCAGAGCTGAGCTCTGACAGGCAGCAGCCCCGATGGCTCACCGTGTATCATTAGCCATGGCAAGCCACACTCCTGTGCAAGACAGCACTCAGAAACATCCATGCCCATCATCCCCCCAGAAAAACTATTACATGAGCTACACACCAGCAGTGTCACTTTTAGGATTATTCTCCAGGGCTGAGAAGACACTGTGACATTTCCAATTACATGGGAAACACCCAGTTCACCCTAAAACACAAGGTCTAGGACTGCAGCACAGGTGATTGACAAGGTGTGGAGCCCTGGGTGCATCTATCTCCTCCCTTGTGCCCGAGACATGGCCCACGCTCGCTCTCCACATGGCATTTGGCTGCACCACCAGCAAACCCCAGGGACACGCCACGCCACGCCACCTGAAGAACCAACCTTCCTTACACCCAGCCCTGCAGGAGCACAGCAAAAAAACTGAGGGCTGAAAGCAGGGTTTCTGTCCATAATGCCAAAACAACAAAGAGCAGAAGCAAGCTCCTGGCTCAGCCGGGAATGTTTCTGCGTTTCCGGAGAAACCGCGCTGTGCTGCGAGCGGGGAAGAGGCAACTGCCTCCTGGAGCCACCCAGTGAAGAGGGGAGACAGCAGCACACGGCACGTCCCACTGCCTCAGCAACGCAGAGAGCAGCAGGAGGAGCCCCAGCAACAGACCTCCAACTTCTTTGTCATCTGTTGATACTTGAATAACCTTTATAGAGAGAGTTCTGAGCTGCTCAATAACTGAGGGAGATATGTCGGTGTTGGTTTTTTTCCCCCATCTCCATGTGTCTTTATATAGAGCTGCACCCCTCCAGGGAGGTGCAAGGCGGTGGGAGGATTTGGGGATACACACAGCTCAGGCTCATAGCCCTCTGCCCCACCGTGAGCCCACAGAGAGGGAGAGCAGAGCAGCAGCAAGTGCTAGCCGTGTCCTACAAGCTGCTCGTAATATCCAAGGAGTGGTAAGCCCGTGTCCCCAGTGCATCCCCCTCATCCATCCACACCTCAAATGAGCTGCCAGTGGACTGTGTGCCTGCTCACAGAGGAACACATCACCATTGTACCCTGACCCCAAGCACAACAGAGACCCCTCAGAAGCTGGTGCATGGCAGGACATTCAATGCACACACACACACATCCAGCTCCACCTGTGAAGCCACTTCTCACTACCTGTGCAGCCCAGGACTTTGCACTGGCATGAGGGCCAGAGAGAAGGAAAGGCAATTGCAACACAACACCCTCACTCATTTGAACAAGGAGACAGTGCAGCAGCACAACACGTAAAGCAAAAGATGAGAGACAAGGTGGTCACCCAGCAGGCATCCAAGATGTGACAGCAACACCTGGGCAGAGAGATGGAGTGCAGGACACAGCCTGTCAGAGATGTCCCAGGCAATGAGCCACTCAGGAGCCCCAGACAGGACTAAAGTGATGCTTCCCGAGCTCTTGGTTTGCTCCCAGCCTCCTCCCCAACCCCAGGAGAGGTAAAGGGAAAAGAAAACACCAAGGGCTGCATCTCCCACCCCACAGCCCCCTGACACTGGGACAGACGGGTCGCTGCCACCCCCATACCTGCACTCGGTGACACTACAGCAACAGCTCCCACTCCGCCGGCCCCGCCGCCCAGAGCGCAGCTCCATCCTCGACTTCCTGAGGCTGAAGTACTCGGTCAGCTTCCCAAACGAAGCCATGGCCCCCGGGAACGTCCCTGGGCACCGGCCCCGCCACACGCTGGGGCATGCTCCAGCCCGGCTGCGCTCACCACCCCGTGCGCTCCCTCAGCCCACGGGACCGGGATGGGAGCGCTGTGAGTCAGAGAAATGAGAGAGAGAGAGAGTGGAGAGACAGAGGCAGCAGAAGACGGGAGGAGTTGAGCCAGGAATTACTTGTTGGACAGTCCATAGCACTCCACGTCGAGCCCTCCCATTTCAAGGGTAGGAAGCACCGCCTGCCAGAGCCAGCGGCAGGTGCCGGGCTGTGTGGGAGCAGCTGGGCTCTGCATGCTCGTGGAGTGTGATGCTGCAGGGCTGAAGTAAAGAAGAAAGGAGGAGAGGAGTAAATAATGGCCACTGGAAAGGATCCCTCAGCAGTGATGGCACGAGTCTTTGAGCTCCCAAGGGAGGTGAGCTCTGGGGAGGTGGCCCAGGGTTGCTGTGGTGGCCCTCGGCTGGGTGAGGGGTTGCTGTCTGGATCAGAAGGTGATGAGAAACCCCAAGAAATCGGCTTTCCAAAGGGTCTGTTCTTAAGCCATACGGAGACCAGCACAATAGGTGGAGAGGATTCCCTCTTGTTCTTCTCGTGGCTATCAGAGCTCACCAGTTTTTCTCTCTCCCCATTTTCCAGAGCAGAAGGCACCCCTTGACCTCCAGCAGCATCTGCCCAGCACGATTTTCCAGCCTGTCACCAAACACCTGAGCACAAGGAGAGGGACAGGCACTTAAAGCAAGCAAGTCTGATCCAGTCAGAGGTCACCTGCAGACTCTGCTCCCCAAGCTCCAGCACAAAGCCTTTCTACAGCCAGCAGCAGACGACGGGATGCCACGAACCTGTAGGGAAATCCTACTGCCAAGCCTCCCCTAGTCAGAAGCACTTGTCTCTGCATCCTCAGTGCCTGATGCCAGCTGGGTGGAGGAAAAAACAAGGGCTCCCAAAAAGAACCAATCTCTCAACAGCCACAAGGAGCAAAGCCAGATTAAGTCAGTGAAGTGTGTCCAAGGGGAAGAGGTGTCTGACGGCGACTCACAGCCATGCCAAGAGACCCTTGAGGAAACAGCAAAGAGAACCAACGTTAACTCAACTAGCAGACCAGCAAGCTACCTTCACCGTCCTCTTGATCCCTCTGGTGTGGATGCCATGTTTAAAACAAATCCAAAGCAACCACAAAAAAAAAAATAGCCCGTTCGTTGTTATTTTCCTGCTCAGAGCCACCCACTGCAAGCAGCCTGCTCGGGAGGAGGGGGGATGATCCGCTGCTGACAGCCTGCTGTGTGCCTTGCCGAACCCTCCCTTCCCTCCTCCCTGATTTTCTCCTCTTTCCTCTAGGCTCCAGTTCAGCTTCCCACTCGGAATCAGCACCCGAAGCAGCCGGGGACACCCCGCAGAGCACAAACCCATCAGCCCCCCACCAGTCGCTCGGGACTCTCGGAGCACCCGGTCCTGGTCCTGTCCCTGCCCTCGGATCTTTGCGGGAGGGAGAGGGGGCAGGTTTCATTTGTTTGAAGCATCTCCTCTCCCTATCTCTCCCCGCTCAGGGCACTGATGCTGCTCCCAGCCAACACAGCACAGAGCTGCGCACAAAGCAGGGGGCTGAGGACCCTGAGAGTCTCTCTGCCAGGGCAAGGTCCCACATTCCCCCAGCGCCTTCTCCATCCCGTTGGCACAGCGGGAGAGGGAGAGCTCGGGCTCGCTTTTCCCCTCTCACAGCTGGGTAAAACAGAGCTGAATACCCGCTGCTACACACAGTCTCCCCCCCACCCCCCGACCTCGTCTCCCACCTTCTCCTTCCAATGGGCTCCCACCGATGACGGGGAGGGCTCCAGGGTGCTGGCTAAAAATCGCCTCGGTGGTAAGAGCTGAGGCAGAGCATCTGTTCGCCGGCTCGCTCAGGCGCAGCGTGAGCTGGTAACACTGTCCCCCCCCTCTTATCTCGCATCAGCTCCCTGTTACCAGTGGCAGTGAAACAGATCACGTCAAAGGAGGTCAGAGGAGCCGGAGGAGGCTGGCAGGAGGCAGCAGGGAAAGCAGCCGAGGAGGGGAGAGCAGGCAAACGGGAGATAGAAAGGGGACAACACTTGTTTCCCTGTCACAGAGGAAAGGCACGATGCTGGCTCTCTCAGAAGCAACTGGGTTAAGGCACACACATGCCTTCAGAGGAGGATAGAGGTGTTACCTGGCACCGATGATGTTATCTGCTCCTGAGCTATTGCAAAGGCAACAGGAGAGGGGCTGGACAGGGCAGCAACAGGAGTGGAGAGGATGAGTGAGGTTCATTTGAATCCCTCTCTCATCCTCCCATGCCCCAGAGATCCTCCTGCTGCATTTGCCAAAACAGAAACGTTTGGGGATAAAAAGGTAGTTTGGAAGACTGTAGAAAAAAGCAGCAGGAGGACTGCACAGCCTGCCACTCCTGCCCTGGCATGCTGGCTGCATGGGGGGATACCCCCCACTGCCAGGGACACTCCACATTCCTGCTATTGCCCTTTGGGTGGGTAGGTACAAGTCACAGCTTTTCACAGGAGAGTCAAGCCTCCTGTAAGGCTCAGCAGCTTACTTTATAAGCCCCAACAGTGCCACCACTTGGAAGACAAACCAGAAGATGCTCTGCCTCCCTTAAACCCCATGTCTGGGTAACTGAGGGTGGTGGAATTCAAGGTATGAATGCCTGAAAGCTCAGACAGCTCCATAAACACCTCCATCTGTGATTCAAAAGTGATACTTCTGAGGGACTGCTGCCTCACAGACCCCCTCAGACCATCCCAGTCCCCTGGACCAGGCTCATTGGCTGGATGCCCACCCAGTGCTGGGGCAGAAGCAGCACAAGCTCCCATCTCTCTCCTCTGCATTTTAGCCTTTGGTTTTCCTTGCACGGAGCAAAGGAACGTCTGCCTCCTTCCTTCCAAGGCACAGAAACAGACATCAGGCCCTTGCCACGTGTGGTCAGCCCTTCAAGATAGGGCTCTCACACCAGTCGGTCTCCCACAGGAGCCGTGTGCCTTTTATTAAGCAGCAGAGGCAATCTGCAGAGATATTGCTGAAATATCTCTAATTTCACATTAACAATCTGCTGTGTTGGGGCTGGCAGTCATGGGCTCAGTGATGCGAAAGTCAGCTTCCCACTTCCACTTAATAGTAGAATGAAACACTTTGTAAGAGAAACAGAAGTTTAATTTGCAGGAGACAAAAAGTGATTTTTTAACAGGAGCTGCAGAGGAGACCAAAAGCAGCAGATCAGAGAATCATTTGGGTTGTTGAAGCCCTGGGAGCTGCTGCAGTCCCAGCCCTCCCCTCACCCTGCCCAGCCCAGCACTGACCCACAGCCCTCAGCACCTCAGCCCCACGCCTTTGGGATCCCTCCAGGGCTGGGCACTGCCCCAGCTCCCTGGGCAGCCTGGCACAGGGGCTGACACCCCTCTCAGGGAAACAGTTCTGCCTCAGCTCCAGCCTCAACCTCCCCTGGGGCAGCTGCAGCCCATTGCCTCTTGTCCTGTCATTGGTGCCTGGGGAGCAGAGCCCGACCCCCAGCTCCCTGCAGCCTCCTGTCAGGGAGTGTCAGAGAGTGCTGCTGGCTGCCCTCAGCCTCCTCTTCTCCAGCCTCAACACCCCCATTCATTCCCTCAGCCCCTCCCCAGCACCCTTGTGCTCCAGCCCCTTCCCCAGCTCTGTGCCCGGCTCTGGCCACGCTGCAGCCCCTCAGTGTCCCTGTGGCAGTGAGTGAGGGGCCCAGCACTGACACAGCCCTGGAGCTGCAGCCTCCCCAGGCCCCAGCACAGGGGACAATCCCTGCTCTGTTCCTGCTGCCACCCCAGTGCTGATCCAAGCCATGATGCCCTTGGACTTTTTACCCACCTGGGCACGCTGCTGGCTCGAAAAGGTGTCAACACAGCCCTGGGATTTTCTGTGTTGGGGTAACACCATGCACTCCTGCTGCACACATCCTCACCCCTGCAAAACCATCACCAAGATGGTTGTACAAGCATCTCACACCTTCGTCTACAGACATTTTTGAGGAAAAAACCTCCAAACTTAAGTCATAAATACAGCCACGTGGCTGGTTGGATCCATGTTCCTGCACATGTGCTCACTCGGGCCAGAGAGACTGGATTCAACAGCGAAGCCATTGGAGCCATGGGCATCAGCACCAGTCCCAGCTCACAACCACCTTTTCAGTCAGAAGTTGTAGCAGCTGCTGAATAACAGCTTCAAAAAACTACAAATCCTATTGCTGCCCAAGAGCAGGAGACTGGAAAGCTTCTCTGTCAGGTCCTCTACCCAGTCAGCATCAATGAATCAATGATCTTTAAGGTCTTTTCCAACTGCAATGATTCTCTGCTCCTGCAGGCCAGCTCCTCGACACGGTGCAGCCCTGGCTCTGAGGCACACACAGCAAAGCTGGGAAGCCCTACACAAGTGCTCTATTTTAATACAGCTGCAAAAAAAAGAGCAGAGTATATGAGAGGCTCCATATAATTTCAGTCTAACTAATCACTTTGCTTTAATTGTCAGTGCATTACATACAAATTCCAGTGTGGTACCCAGCATAAACCAGTCACATCAAGTCACTAATTTGCCTGGCATATCATTGCCTTAAAACTCATTTAAGCACAATTACTCCAGTTCCAGCAGCATATCCAGATGTGCTGCCCAATTTACAGCTAAAATATCTTCATTCTTGGCAACAGCCCTGAATTACAAACATCTAAATGGTGACTGTCAGGAGGTTGGGGCATCACTTTTTTCCTGTTGCATCTAGTAACAGGACAAGGGCTGATGGACATGAGCTGGGACACAAACAGTCCCACTGGAACACAAGGAGAAACTGGTTTGGTGCTGAGGTGAGGGAGCCCAGGCCCAGGCTGCCCAGGGAGGGTGTGGAGGTTTCTTTTCAGGAGGTTTCCAAACCCTCCTGGACACATTCCTGTGCCCCCTGAACCAGGGGAAGCTGCTTTAGCAAGAGGCTTGGACTAGATGATCTCTAAAGGTCCCTTCCAACCCCCTCCATTCCATGGCTCTGTGACAATACACCCACAGAGTTCAAAGACGTGTGGCTTTGTAACTTGAGCCACTCCCCTGTGGACAAACACAGAGAAGGGTGGGCATTAGCCACATTAAAGAGTTAAGATGCACTGCAGAATCCAACACCTAAATGCAATTCTAGATGCTGGGAGCCCAGCCAATGGCATCCTCCTTCCAGCCTGTCAAAAGTCCTTCCTCTTGCCTTGCAAAAAACCAGGGACCTCTGCACCCAGCTCTTTACCTCACAATCTGAGGCACATGGGAGACAAAGTAGTCTGGTGCAAGTAAGTATTGATGTGAGTTTGGCTCAGACTTTGCCTTCAGAGAAGCACATAGGAGGCAGAGCTGTAACTACCACCAAAAGCCAGTTGCTTTGGCAGCACAGAGGCAGCCACGGCCCCCGCTGCCGGTGCTGAACCAGCCACTTTCCTGCAGAGGCTCATCAGCATCTGTCCCTTCTCAGAGCAGCATGGGATGTGCATGCTCCTGAAATCCAATTCTCTTTTTAACCCCCTAGATCGATGGAAATTGCCATGTTATTTCATCCCACTTAAAAAGGTTGTCCCAGCACGTAACACTGTGCAGCTAAATCACAGTGCACACAAGGCCAATTACCTCCCCAAAGCAGGGTCATCCCTGGTGCCTGCTCTTTGATGGCAGCACAAAAACCTAGCTCAGGCTTGCAGGGGAAAGATAAGGGCAGGAAAAAGCAGACAGTAGCACAGCCAACTGAAGGAGTCATAGAGGCTTTGATATATTTACTAAGAGGGGAGGAAAGGATGGGGCAGGGGGGTGGGGAAGAGAGAAAATTGATTAGTTCTTCCATAAAAATAGGGGTTTGGAAGGCCTGAAGAAAGTATAAAACATCAACAGCAACTTGATGGGAGGAAACACAAGCAAAAGAGAAACAAAGGCAGGGTAATTTAGGCCATTTGGAGCTGGCAGGGCTATCTTCTGGGCCCTGGATGCTGCTTCTGCCACACCATGCCCATCAGTGGTCACCTCAGCACTGCCCTCCCCAGACACCAAACCAAAACTCGATTCTTTCCCACAAAACCTCTACATTCCATCCAAGTGGGATACACGAGGCACGTGCCATCCTTATCCCCACACCACCAGACAGTCTGAGAACAGATCCAGCTCAGCACTCCTCAGCTGTTCTTTCCCCCCCCCCCCCTTAAAAACCAGCCCTGGCCAAACCACAAGCAAAAAACTCCACCAGGAATTTCAGAAAACAGAAAGGAGAATAATTCTTGCAATTACAGCCCAACAAACTTCATCAGTCTTTAGAAAAAAAAAAACATGATAATCAATATGGAGCGAGCAGGCTCCAGGTTGGGAGAGTCACAGGACTCCAATCGATGCAGCTGCTTGTGTTCAGCATCAGCTCAACAGAGATGTCTGTCTGTAGCTCCCTCCTACACCCAGCTCCCCACAGCAGCCTCTCTCCCCACTGGCACACCTATGGCTGTTGGTATAAGGGTTTCCTTAGCAAGCACACAGCCCACCCAAGCCACTCACTTCTCAAAAGGTGTCAGGATTTGTAGCGGTCTGGTCAGAGGGAGAGCTCAGAAGAGGCAGGGAAGGGATGGAAAGGCTGTCAGTAGTGGTGCAAAGACATCCTGACTGTGTCATTTACCTTCATGTCATATTCTCCCCACTCCTCTTGACTCTGTCCACACCCCAGTGGCTGTTCACTGTCCCTCTGCTGCTTCCTTAGAACCACAGAAGCATTTCAGCTGGAAAAGTCCTTTCAGCCCATGCAGTGCAGCCTCTGTCCCAGCCCCATCACCCACCAGCCCATTGCCCTCAGTGCAACACCCACCCAGCTCTGAAACCCCTCCAGGGATGGTGACTCCAGCAGCTCCCTGGGCAGCTGTTCCAGTGCCTGACAGCCCTGTCTGCAAAGAAATCCCTCCTCACATCCAGCCTGAACCTCAGCTGGAGCAACTTGAGGACATTTCCCCTTGTCCTATTGCTTGTTATTAGGGAACAGACTGACCCCACCTGGCTACAGCTTCCTTTCAGATAGTTGTAAGAGAGCTAAAAGGTCTCCCCTGAGCCTTCTTTTCTCAAGGTTCTCTCACCTTGGAAAAAGTCTGTGAGTGATGGATATCACTCCACGCCAAATCTGGGCATGGGGTGACCCCCCCATGGGCTCACTGAGGCAAAGAGGTAGCAGGCAGCAACTGTGGGCTGGAGAGGGAGGTGCCGAAAATGCTATTAACTTCCAGGCAAGGAAGGTCACCTCTGCACACACCAGAATGAGCAGGATGAACCTCCAACCTGCTCCCTTTAAGCACACTGTGTGGCCTGCTTTGAAGTGAATTACGAGTAAATGCAACAACTCCTCTGGGAAATTACTCATCTGCGACCTCGAGCTTCCCTCTGACTTGCATGAAGCCCTTCCACTGACCCTAGAGACACAGCCACATGATGCAGAGCAGCCTCCCTTCCCACACCTTCAGGACCCAAACTGGCCCAGACCTTTGTGAACAGGGACACCCAGGGGTCTGCAGGGAGGGGAGGCTCTGCCCAGGAGGCATCAGAGCTCAGACTCAGACAGAGTCACAAGGGCTGGAAGGGAGCTGGAAAGCTCAGCCAGTGCAACCTCCCTGCCAGAGCAGCAGCACCTAGAGCAGGGCACACAGGGACTCATCCAGCTGGGGTGGGATGTCTCCAGAGAAGGAGCCTCCACAGCCCATCTGGGCAGCCCCTGCCAGGGCTCCCTCACCTCAACAGGGAACAACTTTGTCCTTGTGTTGCTTTGGAACCTCTTCTGTTGCAGCTTGTCCCTGTTGCCCCTTGTCCTGTCATTGGCCATCCCTGAGCACAGCCTGGCTCCAGCCTCCTCACACCCACCCTTGATGGGTTTGTGACCATCACTGAGCTCACCCCTCAGGCTCCTCTGCTCCAAGCTGCAGAGCCCCAGCTCCCTCAGCCTTTCAGCACAAGGCAGATGCTCCACTCCAGCATCTCTGTGGCCCTACACTGAGCTCTCTCCTGTAGCTCCCTGTCCTTCTGCAACTGAGGGGCCTAGAATTGGACACTTCCCACTCTTCCCACTCCCCAAAGAAGGGTTGCACCCCTCGGGGGAACACAGAGCTCCACAGGGACACAGTCATTCACAGCAGCTGCAGCCCAAAGGTCCAATGGCAGGCACCCACTCCCAGCCGGGAAGGACATTTCTACTTCCAACCAATTCCTTCTCTCCTCTCATCCAGTAATTATCCCATTTCTGCATCAAAACGGAGTTTACCAAAAGCTCAGCTTCTTTCCCAAGCAATACATTAACTATTACAGGCCACCCAATCTGTTAATGGGCACAAGTTGGGACACTGGAACTTCCACATGAACATGAGGAAAAACTTTACTGAGAGAGTCAGAGAGCTCTGGCCAAGGCTACCCAGGGAGGGTGTGGAGGCTCCTTCTCGGGAGGTTTCCAATCCCACCTGGACACAATCCTGTGCCTCTGAGCCAGGGGAAGCTGCTGGAGCAGGGGCTGAAGCAGCTCTGCAGAGCCCTTCCAACCCTACCATACTAGGATCCTGTAATCCTCTTACGCCACAGAGCTGGTTGTGCCTGTTGCAGTCAGTGATTGCAAACTTTCAAGCCTGGAGTCAAATGTTAACTTTTCATGTCAAAACTCTGACCAGCACAATCACCAGATAGATGGGGATGGTGGATTTACTCAGCACAAGCCTTTTCTTTTAAATTAAGCCAAGAGATTTCCCCCAGGTTATAGCAATTTAATTAAAACAAAGTAAAAAACAAACCTTTAAAACTTCCAAAACGCTGCTTGTAGAATTAAATCCTCTAGGACTGCCAAACTGAGAACAGAACCCAAATAACACCCAGGGGAAAACAAATACTTCCACTTATTTCAGTCAAATAAAGCCTGACAAACCAGATCACGTCACACCCTCCACAATATAAGCACACATATTTGAAGCTCCCACAGGGCAGAAGACAAACCATTCCACAAAGTGGTCAGTGCCACTAAAATGAGAAGCTGCATATCAAGGCTCCTCACCTGAGATGGTCTCTGGTGCCAAGCAGCTCCAAGACATTGCAGTTTGTAGTAAAGATGACTTCTAATCAAAGAGCTGCTCAGGGGATAGACAGCAGCTCTTCAAGCCTTGGGACCTTGGTGATAGCAGGCCTCTGGGACCTCAGTTCCTGGCAGCTGGGGAGATGAGCTGTGGCCTCTTGGGGCAGCTCCCAACAAGTCTCACCTTGTCCCACACAAACTGCTGTGTTTCAGGTCTGCATGAGCCTGAGGAACCTCACTGCTTCTGGGCTGCTCTGCCATACACTCACGTTATGCTCATGCTGGCTCTTCCAAGGCCAACACTGCAACCCTGTATGCAATGATCAAGGCTTCTGCTGCTGGGGAAAAGTGATGAAGTGAGGCAGGATGACCCTCACGGCATCCCACATCCTCTGCCCACAGCAGCTCTTCCCAGACGATGCTCTGCTCCTACTTTTACCTTGTTGCTACCCTCAAAGGATGCTGCCATGATGCTGGCAGAGGGCAAAGAAACCCTGGGGAGGTGTCTGAGCAGGCTGTTGGGGACTGGCTGTGAGACAGTATCATACTGAGGGGCTCGCTGTCCCAGCCACTCACCTGGGAACAGAAATTGTAACCTTTGGAACAGAAAACTCCAAACACCATCAACAGAAACGTGGCAAGTGGCCCCAGATGAGTCAGTGGAGCTGGTCTGGGATGAACCAAAAAAACAACTCAGTCCACCCACACTCCCTCAGAACTCAGTAAGAGACTGAGGTGACTCATGTACCCGCTGGACCCAAGGCGAGGGCGGTGGAAGGAGGTGGCTTGGGATGGGGGCACAGGGGTCCAGACCTTTCCCCAGCAACCATCAGACAAAGCTGAGCCCTTCTACAGAGTGAACAACACACCAGCCTTTACAAAAGCATCCTGGGATCCTGCCAGAGCCTGGACCACAAAAGGCAAAGCAGCACAACTACTGCCCATCCGGGACGACTGGATAAGGAAGCACATTTAAAAACACTCAAACATTTAAGTGCTAATTAACCACAGGGTTTAGCCAAGGGTGTTTCTACCAAGCAGTCAGGGCCAAGGATCCACTGGATGTTCAACACCTTCCTCCAAGGAGACTGTAAGGCAACAGCTTTTACAAACATCCTCACTGGGGATCTGTCAAGCTGTGCTTGGACACAGAGGTAGCACAGGCAGAAGGCAGCAAGGCCAGCACGTTGCTGCTGCATGGAGGAAGGAGGTCCAGTGTCACAGCCACACTTCACAGCAGCAAAGTCCCTCAAACCTCCAACTCCACAGCATCAAAGTGGTAAGAAAAATAACCCAGAGCACACGGTCTGCAACGGCCACTGCTGGAAACAGCACCTCAAAGATACAACAGTTTAGAAGCTGCAACTTCTTCACCAGTTACCAGCCACCATGGGAGAGGAGATAGCAGAGCATGAGGCACTGAAGCATTGGTTCTTCATGGCAAGTACCTAGAAACCAGCATCCTAAGGGTGTCCAACAGGACAGGCTACTTGGTCCATCCCCTGTGTGTCCTACTGCTGCACATCAACATACACACACAGAGGTTGTCTTCAGCTAAACTGCTGAGCAGCCCTCAAAGCAGCACATCCCTCAACACCCCAAAGAGGGCACAAAAAGCCTGCAATATACAGAGAGGTTTGTTCACCAGCTTTCTGTGACCCTTATCTCAGGCACAACATGTACCTCTGCACAAGCAGAGACACCAGCAGCACCAGCACACCTCAGCCATGTCCCTCAGCATGCAGGGCAGGACACAGCACCACGTTACCTCTGAGAATCAACAGCTTCACTGTCCTGTGCAGCAAGTGGTGGTGTCCATGATGCCTCTGCTGGCACCTCTGGCAGGTCTGTGAGCTGCCTCACAGCCTCCCAAACACTGACGAGCCCCAAGGAGGTGCCTGCTTCACCCTGGGCAGGACTGCAGCATCTCTCATTGCCTGGTGCTTGCGAAAGCAATGGGTGGGAGTCACAGGAAGCATCACAACAACAAACCTGAGATCCCTGCTTCCTTCTCAGGTCCAAGTCCCACAGCTTCAGATGTCACAGAACTGCAGATGAACTAAGTTGGGCAAAGACCAGCCTCTTTATCCACGGGGAACCACCTCAGACATCATCACTCCAGGCTGCTGGAGGCAGCCAGAGCTCAGTGGTGCAGCTCAGCATTGTGCAATCCCCAAATGATTGAAATCAGGGTATGCCCCCTCCTACAGGTCTCAAGGCAAAACTCAAGGTGCTGCTTTCCCACTCAGGAAGGGCTCAAGAAGGTGTCTTGTGTCCTTCTCAGCTGCATGGTTATCCCAAGCCTCAGCTGCTCCCCATCTGCATGATGAGCTGCCCCTGCTTTGGGGTCACAGGAGAGGTTTCCCCAGCTGTGACACCTCATTAGGGAAAGAGAAGCAGAAGAAGCAGCAAAAAAAGGAAGACTGCATCTTATTCCATGCTGTCCCTGTGCTGGATGCCTCTGTTTTGGTTCCCAAACTCACTGGCAGTAGCTCTCTACACTCTGAACCAACCCTTTTGTCACACCACGGTCACATCCACTGTCAGACCCTTAAACCCACCTCAGCCTCCATTTCCAGTGGAAGGAGCAAGTGGCTTTGTGTGTCCACAACCTGCTCACCACCAATGTGCCAGCTGGTGCCTGGGGCACTAAGACAAAACCCTGCACTCCCAAAACTCCATAAAGAAACTCTGGAAAAAGAAGTCACAGCCCTTCCAAAAACCAGGAGCCCTCCACCATATTCTTCCTAAAGCACCATGGCAGACCTTTGCCAACATTCAGAAGGCAAAAACTGAACGTGAGTACACACAGTTTAAAACCAGAAGGTTTCCTGAGCACAGCATGGCCTCCCATGGCTCATCTCCACTGGTCCCACGACAGCTCTGTCCCCAGCTCAGGTCCAGGCAGCGTCCCCACAGGACACTTAGTGCAGCAGCTTTAGGACACTCAGCAACTAACACAGGCTCTGCTCAAGCCCTGGGATGTTTTCAACCCAGCTGTATGTTTTCAGCCATGCACTTTCCAAATAAAGCATCATTTTCCTTCCATCCACGTTCTCTTGCTGCACTGCAAACAGCTTGGGATGTCTCCTGCTCCCCAAGGGATGCAGAGCAGGCACTCCATGTATGTTTTTGGGAAGCAAAAAAATAAATCCCCAAGTGATCAGGTAGCACCCTCCCACACATCCAGGTCATTCTGCATCTAGCACATGGAGCAGGAAAAAAGTAAACCAAGCAGTGGCACACATCTGCTGACAGGCCACTATTGGCCAAAATACATGGAGCTGTGAGCTGCCTCTGCTCAGAGCAGCCAGACCTGCGAAAGCCTCATGGATGAATGCACTTGTAACAACTCAAGAAGCCCCACAGGGCTCAGGAATAAGATTAACTGATAATAGGACAGCTCTGGTAATTTGAACAGCTTTCACACTGCAGTCACTTCATCAGCCCAGGAATGGAGTGTTGGTGTCTGTACCAAGCATCACTGGTGGGGCTGACCTGCTCCATCACCTGCCACTGCTTGGGAGATCTGGTCATGGCCCAGACCTCTTCAAAATCATCTTAAGGTGAGTTCGGCCCTGCAGCAGGATAAGGGATGGGGCTTTTCTGGCCCTGGACTAGGTCACAGAATCACAGAATCTCAAGGGCTGGAAGGGAGCTGGAAAGCTCAGCCAGTGCAACCCCCCTGCCAGAGCAGCAGCACCTAGAGCAGGGCACACAGGGACTCATCCAGCTGGGTTTGGGATGTCTCCAGAGAAGGAGCCTCCACAGCCCATCTGGGCAGCCCCTGCCAGGGCTCCCTCACCAAAACAAGGAACAACTTTGTCCTTGTGTTTCCTTGGAACCTCTTCTGTTCCAGCTCCAGAGCCCCAGCTCCCTCAGCCTTTCATCACAAGCGAGATGCTCCACTCCCTTTGTCATCTTTGTGGCCCTGTGCTGAGCTCTCTCCAGCAGCTCCCTGTCCTTCTGCAACTGAGGGGCCAGTCACATGAGCACACCGAGACACTGAGAACTCACAGGTTGTTCAAGGCACCAAGATACAAGTAAAAGGTAGATAACATGGAAAGTTTCAAAAACCAGAAAACAGTGCTGCAAACCACCTTCTTCCATCAACAGTCAGGCCTCACACAGAACCACAGCTACAGGAGCTATGCTTGACAAGCCTGTCAGAGCTGAAGATGTCCCAGCCACCCTCAAGCTTCTCCTCTCAGGCAAGCTGCATCCCGTGGCTGAACTCTATCTGATCTGCAGATGTGTCTTTATCTGCCTACTATTTGCAGAGGAACAGAAGGGGATATTATACATATTAAGGTAAACCTCAGGCACTAGCTTCAAGTCTTTGATTTCCTCTTTTACAGGTCACTGTCTCTGTAAATGTATATCAAAGGCAATTGCCAGCACAGTCAACAGCTGCACTGATGCCTGAGCATGAAAACGAATGAGGCTTTCCTCCCAAATTACTCCTGCCTCTCAGAGAAGGCTGTGAGGACACAAAGTAGGCAAGAGAAAGGAAGGAAAGGTCAGAGCAAGCGAGAGCATGGAGCAGAAAGCAAAATAAAAGTAAACTCAGCAGAAGTAAGGTGGGTCAGTGTGAGCAGAGCCCTCTCCCTCCCCTGCCCCAGCAGGAGCAGTGCAGGCAGCACTAAGCTCAGCAATGCTGATTTGCAAAAGCCTTTTCTAAAAAAAGCTACCCTAAAATGACAGTCAGCAACCCTGAAACTCTTAAGAAAACAGGGCAAGGAGGGATTTCTGAGAATGGGAAGAAAACTAAATGAAAGGCTAAAGTCACCTGCTGGAACAGGGCTGTTGGTAGCAGTGCTGCAACACATCACCACAGCTCAATCCCTACACAGGTTATTTCACACAGCACAGGCCCCAGTGAGTGGAACCCAAGTAGACACAGCACACAGAGGAACCTGCTTGCCCTGGCACACAAAGGATGGGGCATTACAGCAAAGAACAGGGAGAAAGCAAAGGAGCAATGCAGCCCTTTGCCATCCCAGCTCCCCTCCAAAAGCTCCTGACTGCACTAGTTCCAGCTCCTCCAATGGATAAAGCCCCAGGGGTAGCATTAGGGCTATAGAAGAGATCAATAGCAAATGCTGGGAGCACGAGCATGCTCCCTTAGCAGCTTGCTGGATTAAAGATTTAATGCAATGTGTCCCTCTGGAAGAAATTACACAGGCTATTAAGAAAGATGTGCTTCTCATCTGATGAAATCCAGCAATCATTGCAGCGATACGTGCAAACTAAATAGGCTCTGTAGAGCATAGGAAAAGCTGGGGCTGCTCTCCTGAGCCCTTTCTGGGTAGGGGAACCAATGGGTAAAGGAGAAGCTCTATTAGCAGTAAAGCAAATGTGCAGACACAGTCATGCTGTGCCTGTGGAGAGCCAGACCATTCCTGATTCCTCGGGAAGAACTGAACCAACGCTCGGCAGCAATGGCTCGCTGCTTCCCGCAGCCATCCAGGGGCTTGGGAAGCTGTCTCTGAAACCCCAAGGGTCTTGCTGACCAACAAACGACAAGGGACAGGATAGTCCCCTCACCCCGAGGTAGCAGCACCTTGGCACTTTGAGAATCCAAAGTAAGAGCTAGTGCTTCTCTGGATACACAGCAGGAATTAACCCCGGCTCCCTCACGCAGGGCACACGGGACCAGAGGAGCACAGGCTGTCACAGCAACAGGAAAATCATGTGCTAAAGCAGCTTATTACTTCTGGGGAATGACCACAGTTTAATACAGCATCATTACAGAATCACAGAATCTCAAGGGCTGGAAGGGTCCTGGAAAGCTCAGCCAGTGCAACCCCCCTGCTAGAGCAGCAGCACCTAGAGCAGGGCACACAGGGACTCATCCAGCTGGGGTGGGATGTCTCCAGAGAAGGAGCCTCCACAGCCCATCTGGGCAGCCCCTGCCAGGGCTCCCTCACCTCAACAGGGAACAACTTTGTCCTTGTGTTGCTTTGGAACCTCTTCTGTTCCAGCTTGTCCCTTGTCCTGTCATTGTCCATCCCTGAGCACAGCCTGGCTCCAGCCTCCTCACACCCACCCTTGATGGACTTGTAACCATCACTGAGGTCACCCCTCAGTTTCTTCCAAGCTCCAGAGCCCCAGCTCCCTCAGCCTTTTATCAGAGGGGAGATGCTCCACTCTATCATCTTTGTGGCCCTGTGCTGCAGTCTCTCCAGCAGCTCCCTGTCCTTCTGCAACTGATTCAAGGTGTAGCAAGTGCCTCTTTCTAAGCAGCAGCGTTGTGCTGCAGACAGCAGCACTGACTACACTAAATTCAGCACTGACATCCCCTCAGAGTGCTCAGCAGCTTTGCCACAATAGAGTGTGATCAGTAGAACACCAGGCTGGACCAAAGGAAACAGATGCAGGGAATACCTTCAGGCAATACCTGAACCTTTTGTTACCCTGACCTCTTGTGAGCTGGCAGGCTTGCTGGTAGAATATCCTGTGCAGCCTCTGTGGTGTCGGTCCTGTGGTCTGCCATGGGGTCAGGCACAATTCCATAACCACAGCCCAGCAGCCTGCCATGTGTGTGATCAGCTACATACAACTGTGCCTGAAATCAGAACAGTTTCTACAACAGTCATGCAATACCTCTGTCACAGGTCAGCATGCAGCAGCAGGGCCCTGCTTTATTTAAGAGAGGAGTAGCTGAGGTGCTGAGGGCTGTGGGTCAGTGCTGGGCTGGGCAGGGTGAGGGGAGGGCTGGGACTGCAGCAGCTTCAAGGGCTTTAACAACCCAAATGGTTCTGTGATTTATGGACCATCACTCACTCATTTTCCCCCCACTCCAAATCTTCCAGCATCCCATTGCAGGGTCAAGCTGAGCCACTCCTAGAGTCTCCCAACCCCTTTCTCATATCCTTTAAACCGCTCTCAGCTCAAGAGCTTGTGTAGAAGCTTCTGCAGGCCCCAGCTGAAGGTGGACTTAGAGGAGGAAAGAAAAGCTACACCTCAGAGCTGCTCTGCTCAAGGATGCCCACAGATTTCCAAAGTCTAATGATGACAAAAGTTTGGGAAACTGCAACACCTGTCCACTGCTTGAGAAGATGATACAGGCAGACTCCATGTCATTGCACTTGAGCTGGACCTTTGGGGAGCAGGGTGACAGCAACAGCTTTACAGGCATCCTCTGGTTTCCTCACCCAGCACCTTGCAAAGCTCCCAAAGGGCTACTCCAGGCAGAGCACACTTTAACCTCCCACTTTTGCCTGATACAAGCCCCAGCAGTAGTTTGGGCAAAGAAGCAGCCTCTCCAAAGCCATGATGCCAGTCTCATTGTGCAGTGCTCTGCCCGCACACCCTGTGCCAACAGCAACGTTGGGGCTGAGCTCCAGCTGCTGGCTCAGGGCAGCACCAACCCCGCTCCTGTCTGCTCTGCCCACGGTGCTTATGAGCTCAACGGGTCAGCTTTGAACACCCGCAGCTTCTGACACCTCCTTTCAATCTAGGGCTGAGTGCACCAACAGATCCCACGGCTCAGCTGGTGAGCAGCTATGTGCAGGTTACTAATAAAATCGTTTACTGTTCAGTGCAAAGATCCTGCCAAAACACAGGCAAAAAGAACCCCACCTCAGGCATCAGAGTCACTACCAGCAAGTCTGCCAGCTCACAAGAGATCAGGGTAACAAAAGGTTCAGGTATTGCCTTCTCAAAAGTGGGTTTCCAGGACCTTGTCAGTGGCCTAAGCTGCCTCTGGCACAGCTGTAACTGGCAGGTACAAAGGTGTCCAGGACAAATGCAGCCTTCTACAAAAAGCCCTTGTGCAGAGAACATACAGCAGCCAAATCATACAGTCCTTATGGCTGAAAAAATCCTGATGATCACTGAGTGCAACCCCTCACCTCGCCCTGCCAAGCTCATCACTAAACTAAACCATATCCTTCAGTACTTCATCTGTGCATCTTTTGAATATCTCTCCAGGGCTGGAGCTCCCCAGCTCCCTGGGCAGCCTGGCACAGGGGCTGACACCCCTCTCAGGGAAACAGTTGTGCCTCAGCTCCAAGCTCAACCTGCCCTGGGGCAGCTGCAGCCCATTGCCTCTTGTCCTGTCATTGGTGCCTGGGGAGCAGAGCCTGACCCCCAGCTCCCTGCAGCCTCCTGTCAGGGAGTGTCAGAGAGTGCTGCTGGCTGCCCTCAGCCTCCTCTGCTCTAGACTGAACACCCCAGGTGTCTCAGCTGCTCCTCAGAAAACCTGTTCTCTAGACCCTTCAAATCCCCCTGTACCAACACTCTCCCAGCCCAGCAAGGCTGGGAGTTGCATCCCTACCTTCCCACAACAGCAGCCAAACATTTGAGGAAACCCACATCGATGCAGCTTGGAAAAGCATCAATGGCACTGACACAGCCCTGCTGCTGCTGACAGCTTAACAGTGCTTCCTCCTGAAACACCACAGGGAAAGCAGAGCAGCATGGAAAGGAAAGAAACTGCCAACCTGCCCTTACTTTGCTATTAAACAGGGAATTGGCTTTCACCAGTATATCAAGAGCCTATGAAGATCACAGAAATACATTCCTTCATACGCTCTCCAGGGCAGATAGCTATTTGCAACCTGAAAAATAGTTGCTGTCACTGCACATCTGAAGAATTACCAGAAGCACAACAGCATGGGTTTAAAGGAACAATCACAGAATCTCAATGGCTGGAAGGGACCTGGAAAGCTCAGCCAGTGCAACCCCCCTGCCAGAGCAGCAGCACCTAGAGCAGGGCACACAGGGACTCATCCAGCTGGGGTGGGATGTCTCCAGAGAAGGAGCCTCCACAGCCCATCTGGGCAGCCCCTGCCAGGGCTCCCTCACCTCAACAGGGAACAAGTTTTCCCTGCACTGAACTATCTCCAGCAGCTCCCTGTCCTTCTGCAACTGAGGGGCCCAGAATTGGACACAACATTCCAAATGTGGTCTCACCAGGGCAGAGCAGAGGGGGAGCAGAACCTCTCTGACCTACTGCCCACAGCCCTTCTGATCCATCTCAGGCTGCCTTTGGCCTCTTGCCCACGAGGGCACGTTGCTGGCTCATGCTCATCCTGCTGCTCACCAGCACTCCCAGCTCCCTTTCCCCTGTAACTACTCTCATTCCCCAGCCTGTGCTGGTACATGGGGTTGTTCTTTACCAGATGCAACTTGCTCTTGTTGAATTTCATCAGATTCCTCTCTGCTTTGCTATCCAGCCTGTCCAGGTCTCGTTGAACGGCAGCACAGCCTTCTGGTGTCAGCCACTCCCCCCAGTTTAGCATCATCAGCAAACTTACTGACAGTGCCCTGTGTTCCCTCAGCAAGCACTGCTTCCCACTGCTACATCCCAAACTGCAGACTGCTGCACGATCTCTCCAGAGTGGCCCTGGGCAGGCCAGTGAGTGGGATACAGGCACAGCTGCAGGAGGGCCAGCAGCATCCCACCCTCCCCCCCCCCCCCCCAGCCTCGGTGCTATCAGCACATCTTGGCAGAGCTACTGCTGACAACCCTCCTCTGAGCACTCTGTACAAGCCTTGGCCAAGGCAGAGATGCCCACCCTGAGTGGGAGACTGAGCAATGGTGCAGCCAATGGGACATCAGTCACAGAGACTTGTAGAGCAGAGGAACAGCAGCACAAGCTGGAAACGTGTCACTGAAGGCCATGAGGCCTGAATTTGATTTCCTGCTTAAATATAGTGAAAATAAGCAAAGGACCAGAGCAGCACACAGAGATGCATCGTGATGTGCCTGTCTATATACACCTGTGAGTAGATGTGCCCAGAGCAAAGTGAGGGCTGTAGCAGGGCACCCTGAGCAAGGGCCAGTCCCCAGCCCCTAGCCAGGCATCCCAGGCCAGCAGGCCCCAGCTTACCTGCACAGTTGGGAGCAGACATCACCCTCACTCCCCACATTCACTGAATAATTAATCCTGCAGAAATTAGTTGTCTTGATGCCAGCTCAGCAAATGGAGGGAGCAATAGGGTTCCTTCTTCTGTTCCTTTCCAAGGGATTAACACCCTGCTCTGCCTTGCCCAGCACCTCCAAAGCAAGAGCTTGGATGAGAATCACACCTTCTCATCCAGACTAGGGCTGACACCACAGCTGCCTTGTGACACCGCCACCGAGAAACAACGTTTGTGCAAAGCATCTCTTTCCTCCTTGCTTTGGAAAACAAACTGTGAGAGATGGAAAGTGCCTCGTGACAGTTGTATTTGTACACATCATCGTGCCGGAGCCGTGCGGTGCCGCACTGCCCTCTCGTGTCCCTCACCCTGGCAGGCGCTCACCCACCCCACACCCTGCAGGGACCCGTGGTACATCAGCCCCTGCTAGTCTCTCCTCTCCTCTCCTCTCCTCTCCTCTCCTCTCCTCTCCTCTCCTCTCCCCACCATCCAGGGGCTGCATCAAGGAGCAGAGATGGGGTCAGCACTTGCAGGTTTGCACCTCTCAGTGCCAGGGTTCAGCCAGAAATTACAAAGGAGAGGGGGCAGGGGACTGGAGTGACAGTTGCCAGACCACCCCAGCCAACCTCACACAGGGATGTGTTTCCTTCCTGCACAGAGGCACTAGATTTCTGCCAAGAGTTTGGGGTGGAGGGACTCCATAGAAACCTGTTTTCCCCTTTGCTCTGTAACTACCACTTCTGGGCAACAGGTCCAGCCCAATGAGGCGTTCACAAGCAGATCCAAAGAGGAAGGGCTGCAGGAACCAGGCGAGGGACACAGCCCATGCTGCACCCACCTCCTACTCCACTGCTTTGTGCAATCTCTTCTTGCACCAGTAACAAACACCATGGCCTCTGAAGATAGCCTGCTCAGCAACTAGCTGTAACCACCCCACCTCAGCTCTTTCTTCAGTTCAGCCTGCTGGGTGCCTTGCAGTCTATCCCTGTATTCAGAGAACAGACAGTGTGTAGCTACCACATCCACCACCAAGCTCCTGTCCCAGCTCCAGCACCACCAGCTTGTCCCTTCACTACCCACAGGACAAAGAGCCCAGAGAGGGGCAGGGTGTTAAGGAGAAGAGGCACAGAGAGTCAGTCCCTCTGCTTGGTGGGCTACACATTCCCCTAAGGGGTTCCATCCCATCATCCTATGGCAAGAGCACCAAAGCCTTGGTGGAGAGTGGATCTTCTCACACCCATGGAGCAGAAGTGCACACAGCAAAGCCTGAGGTTAGTACATCTCCAGCCAAGCAGCAGGACATGCCCTTTGGATGAATCCTCCTCCCTTCTCTGTGAAGGTGGACGCCCAGGACACAGATCCCTGTGGGAGCAAGGGGGCTGCAGGGACAGACGGGCAGAGGCACTGGGCTCAGCACAGCAGCTCTGTGTGAAGGCACTGCCTGGCTTGGGGGGGTGCAGGGGATCCAGAGCAGCCCCTGGCAGTGGCAAGGTGGAGGGGGAGGGGGCATGGCAAGCACTCATCCCTCCAAGAGGGGTGGGGGTGGCCACAAACAATCCCAGCATTGAGAGGCTGCTCGTCCCAGCCCATCTGTGGCTCCGTGAGCTTGTGGCAGACAAAGACAACGTTAGGCCATGGCAGCCCTGCCAAGGAGGGGGAGACAAACCAGCCTTTGTATCTGCAAAGGCAAAGTTAGCTTTGGGGAAAAAGACAAGATAGCTCAACGACTGGAGTCTCTGCTTTGGCTGCTTTTCACTTGGAGGTTTCTAATCCCCATGCAGATGACAGCAGAAGTCTCCAAAGCTCCCTTTCTCCTGCTCATCATAAGATGAGCTGGGGATCCCACCACAGGTCCTCCTCGTGCAAGGACCTTCAGGACACATTGCTCCAGGAATGCATACTCACAGCAACAGGAAGGCTGAGCCTTCCCTGCTTAAATCTGCTAGATCTCAGACCAGCAGATAGCTGGAGGCTCAAGAGTGTTCCTCCCCAGGGGTAAGCCAAGCAGAGTCTGCACTTCTGCCCTCAGGCCTGGCTCATGCTGTCCCTTCTCAGCACTAAAACCTCACATCAATACCAGCAATGATTGCCATGTGCAGAAAAACAAACTCCTAACAACAACAGGTTTTTCTCCCATCTCCTCCTTTCCCCAGGATGGGGCAGAGAGCAGCCCTCCTGCCATCAGCCAGCCAGCAGCCTCACTCATGCCTGCAGCACAGCCCAGCACACACACTGTGTTTACCTCCACACCTGTGTGATTGCTCTCAAGTGATCTCAGCACAGATCTTACAGGTGGGACACACTTGGTGGCTACTGATAGCTTCTGGCAGCCAGGACAGCCCAGCACATGCTTCCCATGGGAACCTCCCCAAAAAAAAGGCAAATCCTCACAGCAACTGAATGGGAAAAGCAAGATTGAATATAAAAGGGATCAGAAAGATTTGTTTTGCTTTACAGAGCACTCCCTCTGGAAAGCTGACATCACGGACTGAGATTAAACAGACATATTGAACTGCTGCTGCAGTGAAACTGTCTGGTTTCACAGGTTTTCACTACTGGTATGAACTGTCATGGACACTTTCCTCAGTCACAGCTGATTCATGTCACATTATTCCAATTAAGAAGTGAACCACTTGCCCAGCACTCCCCACAGCTCCCACCAGTACACCCCAGTGCTGTACCCAGTTGTCAGGCTGCATGAAAACAGTGAAACACGGGGTGAGGCTGCAAGCCCTCAGTGCTGGCATTGACTGCTCATGGGTGCAGCAAGGCATGGCCTCTCCTTGTGGGCAGAGGTTTGCTTTGCAAGGTGAAAATGGAACAAAGGTATCATGAGTGGTTACACTGGAGGGTCAGGCATCAGCTCAGCTTCCCCAAACACCTGCACACCTCTTCCCTTAACAACCATGAGTGAGTGAAAGACAGGGAGCATGGCACAGCCCCAACTCACCCTTTGACAAGGTCCATCCCGCCCCTCGCCTCAGGATCCACAGCAGCTCCTCCCAGGCTCCCAGCAACCAAGAGATGGTATGCTGTGATGCAGACCTCCACGCTCCACCATTGCTAGTCACCCTGTGCCACTGGAAGGGAGAAAGAGATGGAGACCCTGCCCGTTAGTGAGATGGATGGAGCCCAGCACATTGTCAGCATGTAACCGAGAGGTGGGCTGTGCCCTGAGCAGAGGAAGATGACCATGTGCCCAGCACACTTGTGTTTCCCCACCCAAATGGGGCCAAGATCTGCAGCGACATCAGGTCCAGCTTTGGCTCATCCCATCCCTCAGGCCTGTGCAATGACCTTGGTTTAAGGGATCTCAGCAGCAATGAGCCTGGGCACACTGGTGGAAAAGGCGGCTCAGGGGAGACCTTCTCCCTCTCTACAACTACCTGAAAGGAAGGTGTAGCCAGGTGGGGTCAGTCTGTTCTCCCCAGTGACAAGCAACAGAACAAGAGGGAACAGCCTCAAGTTGCAGCGGGGGGTGGTTCAGGCTGGATGTGAGGAGGAATTTCTTTGCTGCCACGGCTGTCAGGCACTGGAACAGCTGCCCAGGGAGCTGCTGGAGTCACCATCCCTGGAGGGGTTTCAGAGGTGGATGTTGCACTGAGGGCAATGGGCTGGTGGGTGATGGGGCTGGGAAAGAGGCTGCACTCTATGAGCTTCAAGGACTTTTCCAGCTGAAACCGTTCTATGAATCTATAAGAGCAAACTTCCTTCATTTGATACCTCTGACATTAAATCAGGATGTGCTGTCCTCTTTCTAGGTGATTATCAGTCATTGGATTACATTAGCTAATGAACTACATTCATTTCTTACTCAGCAGTAAAAATTAGATGTGTGAGCAAGAACTAAGGGCTTTTACTCTCATATCTCCTTCCTCCCCTCTATTTGGCACTGGCAGCCAAAAGATATCAGTGCTTCCTCCTGACGTCAGCAAATATCCATGGCTTGGCAAGAGCACCCAGTGCTTTTACTCACTGCCGTGCTGATGCTCATTTGTTACCTCTGGATGTAGCCTCATTAGCCTCAAACCTGGTATGAGGTGCCCCGTTCAGAAGCCAAAGCAAAAGCATGAACTACTGGAGAAAAAGAAACCGTGCAGCAGGAGCAGGGAACTGGTGGGGCTCAGACACCACATACACAGGCTCATCTGGCTCTAGGCTTGCCTGCCACTACTGAGAACATGGGAAAGAAAGGGAAAAGGAGTAAAGGGGGTCAAAGACCACCAGCAGTTACTGTTGCTGGGTGAAGCCTATGCTATCTCAGAGGAACAGCTAAGGCATCAGGACCCACACATGAGCCTAGTGGGCCAAACACCTCCTCCTGCAACACAGCCCTCAGCCCCTCTCTTGGCATGACACAGGCTACAAGCTCAGTGCCCACCAGGCCTATGATGATGCTCATGGCTCACAGCCATATCATAGAATCACAGAATGGTAGGGGTTGGGAGGGACCTTTAGAGATCCTCTAGTCCAACCCCTCTGCCAAAGCATGTCTCAGCTAGATCAGGACCCACAGGAACGTGTCCAGGTGGGTTTGGAAACCTCCCAAGAAGGAGCCTCCACACCCTCCCTGGGCAGCCTGGGCCAGGGCTCCCTCCCCCCTCAACAGTTTTTCCTTATGTTTAAATGGAATCTTTTGTGTCCCAGCTTCTTTCCATCGCCCCTTGTCCTGTCACTGGATACAACAGAAAAAAAGTGCTGCCCCAGCCTCCTGACACCCACCATTTAGATATTTGTAACTATTAACGAGATCTCCCTGCAGTCTCCTCTTCTCCAGACTGAAAACCAGGGAGGACAGGGAAATGCAAAAAGCTATACAAGAGAGAAAGCTTTAGCATAAAGTTCCCCTCCATTAGGGATAGAAGAAACATCTCAAAATGGGTGCTTTTCTGCCATATCACCACATATCTCCATTTTCATCTCAGAGCACCTTTGCTTTTAGCCTCCAAACCCTGATGTGAATATCACTAAGCTGCCTGCTGCTGATGAACACAAAAAGGTGTCTCACTGTCTTCAGCATCACTGAAATTCAGACAAATATCTGCCTGGATCCAGTCTCCACTGTGTAACTCTGCTTCAGCATTTATATTCAAAGCAAATCTGTTGGAGGAAAACACACAGCAAAGAACATTACTTGCAGATCATTATTTTGCTTCACTAGAGCTGGACACTGATAGCAATATTCAATATTGCTTCAATATATGAAGCAATATTTAAACTGCATCCTCTGTCACACCTGCTAATCGGGAAACCTCCCTGGACTGCACCTCTGAATTGGTGTTAATGTGCATGACCAAGTGAGCTGCTGCTTTCCATGAACTCATCCCAGCTGCAGCAGCTAAACCAGCAGAAAGCATCTGGCCAAAAACTCTTTACTCTCAGAAAACGTTGCAAAACAATCGAGGCCGACTGTCAGGTGGAAGCCTGGAAACACCAGTTTCAGCTAGAAATACTTTTCTCCTTGTAAATTGGAGAATGCAACCTCAGCCAAGTCATTAAAGCTTTAATCACTGTGTCTGACACGGAGAAAGATGCCAGGGAAATGTTATTTATGACATAGCTAATAGGGTTTGCCCTTAAGCACAGGACAAAGCTTCCAGTTCATTACTCAACGTTAAGAATCACTTGGATAAATTAGGTATTGGAAAGTCAAAGGGGCAAAGCAGCTCTTTGATTTACCTTAAAATGACCTACAAAAGAAAATGTCCCACGTGCCCCTCCTGGTCATCTTCACAACACAGCAGTGCTATCATTAATATCCAGATTGCAGGACAGGCATTTAATTACACAACTGTTTCCCACACACACACACCCCAAACGAACACCTCTCAGCTTAAGGGATGTTCTTCCCTGGCTTGCTTGGGAAGCTAAGGCAAACTGGGGCATCTTTGGGCTTGTGAGGTACAATTTTTGACAAGGAAGAAAGTCTAGAAGAAGACTCCTGCATGCTGAAGTCGGGCAGATTGCAATGAGAAGCTCAAATGGAAAATGCAGGCAAAAAGAGTGCAGCCAGTGGGATGAGACTACTCCTGTACCTCCCAATGCCATTAGGTTATCCTTACCAGAATCAAAGAGAAGACTGTTCATTACCTCCCTCCCAGCCAGAGGGAGGTTTGCTGTAGGTAGTGGACAACACTAAAGGCAACTAAGCACCCCACAATAATTCCTTCCCTTGTCAGGCTCCTCCAGACAGCACTTCATCCAGCCACCAGAGGAAGGTTTCCCATCACATCAGCACCTCTGCCTCATGCACCCATCACAGTAGACACCCAGGATCTGAGCTGCTGAGCTGTTACAGCCCCATTTCATCCCCTCACAGCCAACAAATGAGGAACAAAAGGCAAAGAAGAGTAAATGCAGCTGAAGATGTTGCTTCAACAACGGCACACCAGAAAAAAAAGCAACTTAATTTGGTGTTTCAGGAATGAAGATCACAGTATGGCTGAGAGTGGCAAGGACCTCTGCAGATCACTCAGGCCAGTGCTCTGCTCAAGGCAGGACAGCTACTGCAGGCTGCCTAGGATGACATCCACTTCAGCTTTGATTATCTCCAAGGCTGGAGACTCCACCACCTCTTTGGGCAATCTAGTCGAGTGTTCAAACAGACTCACAGCAAAGGTACATTTTTGGTGTTTAATTGCAATTCCTTGTGCTTCAGTTTGTGCCTGTGACCTCTGTCAGTCTTCTGTAGGTGCTGAATGCTTCAAAACCCACGTGTGGCTGTGGACAGGGAACTGCAGTGCCCATTGCCTGGGAAAAGGGTCCTGTCCCTCCTCCTCAGTCCACGCAAAGCCAGGTCTTACTACAGTAATGCATCTCCTCCACTGCCACAACAATGCAATTGAAATACTCAACTGAAAGAAAACGCTCTTTCATCCTTCACAGCCAGACTCAAAAGGAGCTCATGGTGAGATGCTGCTTCTCATTGTGTTAAGTGTTTTTCAGCACCTCCACCTGTGGGTTTGCTCTCAGGAATTCATTCAGCCCAGTGGGCAGCTACTATGAGACAACCCTCCTCTTCCTCCCCAAGCTGGAGAAGGCTGCATCAAGGGAGCTCTCAGCCCTCACACTGCTGACTCCCAAGACCTAACAGGCTTTTCCCCTCTACAGAGAGGGTGCTTGAGCACAAACCTTGGGAAAGGCTCCCTTGCACTGAGAGTGTACTGTCACTGCAGGAGGAAGCAAACAACAGTGAAACTCCAGTACAACAAAACCTGAGATTACTCTTTCCACTTTCCCAATGCTGCTGCAGGACCTGGGGAATCATTTGATCAGATGAGGTAAAACATTTGGCATATGCACAGAACCACAAGGATGCTCATTCCAGCTTTGGTCCTGTGCTCTTGCAGCAGCTACTTCCCAGGGGATTTAGTCCATAGGCCAGGACATTAGCACTGATGGGCAGAGATGCAAATTCACCCCAAAGCTCACACGGGACCCCTTACAGAAACATTCACTCAGTTCTCAAAAGAGAGTTCAGCTCATCCAGTTTCATGTTGTTCTTATCTTTTCAGCCAAATCTTGTGCAATAATTGCAGAGTGAGGATCATTGGGCTGGCAACTGGTGATTTTTACATTAATGATTTGGACTTCTTCACATGAAATGGTCCCAAGCCAAGAAGAGTACAGAAATAAACAGCTTCAGGAGTATGCTTCAAAGAAAGGGAAAGAAAACCCTTTTATACAGATCATTCAGGAATTCTTAGGAGCTTGGGGTGGTTTTGTTTGTCTGCTCTTGCTTTTGATTCACAGTGAAAGAGTTTTATGCCCTTAACTATTGAATTTGCCACACAATCAGCACCTTAATGAGAAAGAAGCAAGAGTTAGGCATTCACTGCTCAGGCATTTGCACACTGACTCGCAAACTGGAAGAGGAAGAAACATCCATGCCAACCTCTGCAGCCAGTGTGCCCCAGACCAGCTGGCAGGAGTTGGCACAGGGCAGGACGTCCCATCTCCAACAGCATGCTGGCAAAGCTCTCCCCACTGCCCTCCAGCTGCCCCTTTGCTGATGCAAGCACATGGATGCCAAGTAAGAAGGCAAAGCCTTTGCACGCTGTTTTGTGCACAAACATGAGTTCCCTCTGTTCACTTCCTAGCCATGGCTGGCAACAGCCCTGGTCCCCAGCCCCACAGCAGGTCACGACCCCTTCACTCAGTCACCTGCCTGCAAGGGACAACTACCCCTTGTTACAGCATCTGGCACTGCAGACCTGCCAGCAGCCTGGGAGTTACTTCAGATCAGGTTCCTTTGCCACAGAAACAGAAGAGACATCACAGACACGGAGAAAAACTACAGCCCTCGAGGAAAGGAAGCACCATAACTCAAGAGGCCTGAACAAGGCACCTGAGAAGCCAAGTGTGCCAGGGCTCACCAGTGAAGCATGTAGTCTGATGGGCTCTCTGCCCAGCAAGCCCAAAGCTGGGTTCAACCACATCCCCATGCAGCAGAAGAAGAATCACAAGCATCTTAAGGGTTGGAAGGGACCTCGAAAGACCATCCAGTGCAACCCCCGTGCCAGAGCAGGACCACCTAGAGTAGGTCACACAGGAACTCGCCCAGATGGGATTTGAATGTCTTGGTTTGTAGTTTGGTCTCTTTTTAGTGAAAAGGGGCATCTCAGTGGCAGACAGTCATTTCTGAGGAGAGCAGGCACGAGTGAGCCATGCAGAAATGCTCATCAGCCCAGCAAGCTGCGGCACAGCCCTGCTGCTCACCAGGGACACCCCAACACCCCACAGGGCACACGGCAAAGGAGCAAAAGAAACAGGGCTACGTACGCACTGTGCGCTGGGGACCGTGGGCCATGGAGCCAGGCTGCAGGAAACACACAATCCATCCGAGTCAGCTGCACAGAGGAAGGACAGCCTGGTGGACAGACTCACGAGCCACCTCAGCCCCCCATTCTCATCACCACCAGCACCACAGCAGTAATGATTTCCTTCTCAATCCAAGAAGACAGAAAATCAAGACGCTTGTTCCTCCCATCCGAGGCAAACGGCTGCTAACAGAAGCAGCTTGGCGCAGCTGTGCTCCCCCAGCACACAGAGCCCGGCTCCCTGCAGGACTCCAGCATGTCAGCAAGTAAATCCTCTTTGCCTATGGGTAAGGGAACTGTAGAGGAAGGGGGGGGAAAGGAGAAAAAAAAAGCATCAAGAAACTCTTTGTCTACAAACATCCCAGGCGGGCGCACGTGCAGCAGGCGCTTCCTGACAAGGGCGGAGGGGGAGCCTGAACTTCAGAGACACCATTTCCGTCCCCAGCTCGATCCGCTCGCTTATTGTCTTCTAAAAATAAGGAGATATGCTGAAGAAGAGCTCTTTGTTTTCATTTCTGCTGTGTCAAGAGAGATTTCTCTGATAGGAACAAGTTGTGGGACCTCTTCCCAAACCTCTGGGAGTTAATCCTGAGAGCAAAGCAAGTCCCAAAGAAGCGAGTGGTATTGAAGGGACCTGCAGACAAGGAAGGCTGCTGGCTCTTCCCTTCATCCCACAGGCACTGATGCTGCCAGGGGTGAGGAGTACCTGTCCCTAGGTCCCATATCCTTCCCCTTTACTGCAGTGTCACAGAGATAGTGCCCAAAGCACAGGAAACCTCAATCTGAGCCACATTGCTCCCCTCAACAAAGCACCAAAGCACAGGGAAACCTGGGACAGTGGCCTTTTCAACACAGAATATACTTTTTATATGCATATGTGTGTATCTCTCATGCTTTTTTTTCCCCTTCTAAACCTTGCTTCCTCAGCAGCCCATTGCTGGACAGTGTTAGCTGGCTGATGAGGCCAGGCTGGAACCCCAAACAGCCCCACAAAGCCAACATTACTGATTAAAAGCAAGCACAAACTTCCTCACCAGACAGCTCCCACAATCTACACATCTTACTGTTTTACCAGTTGTTTGTTCAGGCTCTTCCTTTGCCATAGAGCTGCTGTACAAAAATCACAGGGTGATGAGACACAAACACAATTATCAGGGTGTTTCTGACCTGCACTAGGTGTAAATCCAACATTACAGCCCAAAGCTTCAGCTATCCTCCCTGATTTTATGAAGCTGATCATCTAAGCAAAACCCTTACAGGAACCAGCCTCGCTATGCAGAGCGAGGCTCTTCCCCTACACTCTTATTAACACTGTTTTCCTACACTGGCAGCTCAAAAATAAAAGCAAACAGTAAAATTAAAATAACCAGAGACATTTGTTTTGCCAGTTTGAGGGCTCTAACCTGCTTCCTGAGGAAAGCACCAAGGCACATCTCAGCAGGCTGCTAAGGACACCTCAGCCCTGAGGAAAGGGCACGACAAGGAGCAGCAGTTGGGCTGCTGGGGAGCCAGGAGTTATCCAATCCAAAGGCTGCCAATGTGCCCTTCTGGCCAAGAAGGCAAATGGCAGCCTGGGCTGGGTTAGAAGGGCTGTGGGTAGGAGGTCAGAGAGGTTCTGCTCCCCCTCTGCTCTGCCCTGGTGAGACCACATCTGGGATAGTGTGTCCAGCTCTGGGCCCCTCAGTTGCAGAAGGACAGGGAGCTGCTGGAGAGAGTTCAGTGCAGGGCCACAGAGATGCTGGAGTGGAGCATCTGCCTTGTGCTGAAAGGCTGAGGGAGCTGGGGCTCTGCAGCTTGGAGAAGAGGAGCCTGAGGGGTGAGCTCAGTGATGGTCACAAACCCATCAAGGGTGGGTGTGAGGAGGCTGGAGCCAGGCTGTGCTCAGGGATGGCCAATGACAGGACAAGGAGCAACGGGGACAAGCTGCAACAGAAGAGGTTCCAAAGCAACACAAGGACAAAGTTGTTCCCTGTTGAGGTGAGGGAGCCCTGGCAGGGGCTGCCCAGATGGGCTGTGGAGGCTCCTTCTCTGGAGACATCCCACCCCAGCTGGATGAGTCCCTGTGTGCCCTGCTCTAGGTGCTGCTGCTCTGGCAAGGGGATTAGACTGGATGGTGTTTTGAAGTCTCTTCCAGCCCTTAAGATTCTGTAATCTGCAGCTGTAGAGGCCTTTTGAGGAGGATGAGCTGTGTTTGAAGAGGGGAGCCTCTCATTTCCCCAGCTGTGCTGAGCTGCAGGAGCATGGTGCAGTGGCCTGTTTGCTCTGAGGACTGCATCCAGTCTCAGGTCACTGCCGTTGCTCTGGGGGGTAAAAAAAACTCCAAGGAAACACTTTGTATGTAATGTGGTAGCCAGGAAGTGAACGCTTTGGGAGTTAATGACATGTTATCAGCAGAGTCTGTGTGAGTTCATAGGCTGGTTTATTGCACAGGGCTGTGTTGAGTTACTTGTCCAGTGCTGGTTACTGCGCTTCGTTACTCTGGGGATAATCAAGCCCTGGGGAGGATGTTTGCAATGATAAATCCTTTTCCTTCCACACTCCCCCTGGACTTGAGGTTCTGACAAATTCATTTTCTTCTAGTGGCTTCTTCCCTACACAAGGTGTGGGGCAGGGGCCTGCCCCCTGTGTAGTGGAGTCTGTAGCTAGGGAAGCTCTTGGTTACTGCAGGAGGCTGGCAGCTGTGGCTCCACCATGTCCCCTCCTGACCCTCTGAGCTGCCCTTTGCCTTTGGGATGGCTAACTCCTGACTCACAGCATCCATCACATCTCACAGATCACCATCCTCTGCAGTTCTCCCAGCCCTGGGGTTGCAGCCAAGCTCTCTATCATCTTTATCACCCAGGCAGGACTCAGCAGCATGCAATGCCCCCTCAGTCTCTTTCAGCATTTTCCTACCCTAACAGCTGGGTCTAACACAAGTCGGCTCATTTTCCTCTGCCATCCAACCACTGTCTTTCAGCAGCTCTCAGATGCTGTACATCAGTTCTGGTGACCTGTCATCATTTCACACTGCAGAAAAAAACTCCACAATCAAATCCATGAAGAAGCAACTCTACATATACCACAAACAAGAGAGAAAGTAGCTTTGCTGTTCATTTGTTCACCTACAAGCCAAAAAGCCAAGCAATACAATTTGTGGGCAAGAGAGACAGTATGTTGTTTGACTAAGGAGCATCCAGCATCCTCCCCTGCCGCAAGAAGAGCAACAAGATCCACCCAGGGCTGTGTAGAGGGTTAAAAGGAAAGTTGTCCAGCAGAAAAAGACCTGGGAGTGTTTGTCAACTGCTGGATGAACATGAGCCAGCATGCCCAGGTGGGTAAAAAGGCCAAGGGCATCCTGGCTTAGATCAGCACTGGGGTGGCAGCAGGAGCAGGGCAGGGATCGTCCCCTGTGCTGGGGCCTGGGGAGGCTGCAGCTCCAGGGCTGTGCTCAGTGCTGGGCCCCTCACTCACTGCCACAGGGACACTGAGGGGCTGCAGCGTGGCCAGAGCCGGGCACAGAGCTGGGGAAGGGGCTGGAGCACAAGGGTGCTGGGGAGGGGCTGAGGGAATGAGTGGGGGTGTTGAGGCTGGAGAAGAGGAGGCTGAGGGCAGACAGGAGCCCTCTCTGACACTCCCTGACAGGAGGCTGCAGGGAGCTGGGGGTCAGGCTCTGCTCCCCAGTAACGAATGACAGGACATGAGGAAAGGGGCTGCAGTTGCCCCAGGGAAGGTTGAGATTGGAGCTGAGGCAGAACTGTTTCCCTGAGAGGGGTGTCAGCCCCTGTGCCAGGCTGCCCAGGGAGCTGGGGCAGTGCCCAGCCCTGGAGGGATCCCAAAGGCGTGGGGCTGAGGTGCTGAGGGCTGTGGGTCAGTGCTGGGCTGGGCAGGGTGAGGGGAGGGCTGGGTCTGCAGCAGCTTCAAGAGCTTTTGTAACTGTTCTGTTTCTATGATGAGCTTTAAAGCAGAGTGAAACATCTGCTAAAGGAAATCCATGACTTTTAATATCCCAATTAACCACTGACCAGCAACACTGAAAGAACACCCCTGTCCTTACAGGAGAACCAGTTTGTTACAGCTGTAAACTTTTACAATACTCTTTATCTTGCCATTGTACCTGGATAAGCTGCAATGTGCTGCTAAGTTGTACAATTACAGTTTAACAGGTGTATGCATTGATTTACTCAAGGCATACCTCCTGGGAACCAGAGTATGCTTGTCGGTGCCCTCTCACTCCAACATGCAGCCTGGAGCCAATGGAGGCACAGAGGGATACTTCATCCCTTAAGCACTCCAGTAGGAACTACTCTGGCAGTAGCCATGGAAAGGCTCTGGCTTTCCTCCAGTCATGGTCTTTATTTCTTTCAGTGTGCTTCCTGCTGTTGGCATTAGAGGCAAAATCAACAGTGTCAATTTGCCAAAGCTATCAGCACCACCAAGGCTCCCAGCAGCTGCCAGAAGCCATGGGCAGGTGGGGGGAGCACTCGGGGGCAGTGCTGGCAACACTGCCAAGGCAGGTCACATGCCACCAGCCCAACATCCTCCCACAGCATCCAGTGCTGCAGCCTGCACCTTCTCCCTGGAAAGATCCAACTTCCAAACCCTCCAGGCCCAGAGAGCCACTGCTCCACTTTGAGGGGCACACATGTTTGGAGCAGGAAAGTTTCACAACCAAACCATGCAATGAGGCTGTGTCCTGCTTAGCTGCCCTCCAGTCCTCACCCAGCTCCCCAGGATGAACCAAGAGAGCAGGAATAGCTGGTGCTGCTGCAGGATGTTTGTCACCTGCAGCATGGGCACCCTGTCCAAGAGCACTGGCTGCTCTTGGTGCACAGGGAAGGAAAAGGATCTCACAAACCACCGTACCCAAAGGCAGTGCACACCCACCCCTCACTGTCAGGGAAAACTCAACATTCCCTGAGGTACACAGGGCAAGGCAAAACCCAGACCTCAGCTTAATGTGTAGGGCAGGAGGGCTATGTGCAGGCAGTGTAATAGCACCCAAGAGGGAGAATGACTAGGATGTATGTCTCAATTATTGCCTGCCCAGCTACAGATTTGTATGGGGACAATGTTATCATAGACTGGTAGGGGTTGGAAGGGACCTTTAGAGATCATTCAGCCCAACCCTCCTGCCAAAGCAGGTCCACCTAGATCAGGTCACACAGGAACACATCCAGGTGGGTTTTGAAGACCTCCTGAGAAGGAGCCTCCACACCCTCCCTGGGCAGCCTGAGCCAGGGTTCCCTCCTCTCAACAGTGAAATAGTTTTTCCTTATGTTTAAATAGAATTTTGTGTTGCAGCTTCTTTCCATCACCCCTTAAGATACAATAGAAAGAAGTGCTGCCCCAACCTCCTGACACCCACCAGTTAGATACTTGTAAATATTTATGAGCTCCCCCCTCAGTCTCCTCCTCTCCAGACTGAACAGCCCCAGGTCCCTCAGTCTTTCCTCAGCAGGAAGATGCTCCAGTCCCCTCAGCATCTTGGTGTTCCCTGCACTGGCATCTCTGCAGCAGTTCCCTGTCCCTCTGGAGCTGGGGAGCCCACAACTGGACACAGGGCTCCAGATGAGGCCTCAGCAGCTCTGGAAGAGCAGAGGGGTTTCTCCAAATGCAGGGAAAAGCAGTACAAGCACTTTTACACTTACTACCCCACAAGCAGTCTGGCCAGCAGACCCAGCTCATCCCTGGTCCCTCTGTGGGCACACCAAGTGCAGGGGAGGTTTTCCTGTCCTTGGGGGAAGCAGGGCACAAGACAAGTGACAGGATCTGCCCACCCAGGCAGAGTCACGCTGCTTCTCCCAGGTGCCCTATCCATGATGGCTCATGAGCTCCAGCCAGACCATGAAGGGGCTGAACAACTGACAGTTTTGAGCCTCAGTACTTCCAGCCATTCTTTGTCTGCCACCAACAGTTCATTTGTACCAGACAGGGTCTTTTCTGAAGCACACTCAGCTGCTCCTTTTCTCTTTTAAGCTGCACAAATGCTTGTGTTTGGCATCACGGCTGGTCTCCAGCTCAGCAGTGAGGACATGCTGCAGACAATATATCAGCAGCAGGGCAGAAAGCTCCAGGAGCACAGACCTCACTTGCAGCCAGGGAGAATAGAGAAAAAACTCTGCAAAACAGGCATGGAGAGGGCAGGGCTGGCTTTAACCTCCCCAGTTCTGCCAAACCTAACAGCACATCCCTGCTAGAAGGGTGGGGTTCAACTCACAGACTTTCAAAGACCCCTGAAATCTGAAAGTTATTTCTAAGGGATGTACAAGGGGCAATACCACAGCTCCAGACGTGTTACAAACATCCCACATACCTAAAAAGTTACTACCAAATTTTGCACCCTCACTCAAGCCTACCTAGGAAGTCAACAGTCAGGAGAAGTTGAAAATCTTCTTTGCATCATTAAAGAGAGAAAAAGAAGTGAAGATATGCTGAAGAGCATGTTCTGTGAGCCTCAAGCCAGCCTCAAAATTCAGTCCTGAGGTAAGAAGAGCACATTAATTGTTTTACCTCATTGAAAAGCTTTTCCTTCACTTATAATGAGAGCGTTTGTGTTCAGGGCATTCAAAGGAAATCCTCTTTAATGTGGTTAGTGTTGGACCAAGGTGAGGCAGAGGAATGCTCACTGCAAACCTTTTCTCCACAACATCATGTTTCTCCATGGCTGTTCATGGTTTAAGATGAAGTGTTTCTCCAGGACAGAGAATGAGTTCACACATGCTTTTCTTTGAGAGTTACAGTCCCTGAGATCCCACTGAACACAGGCTCCCCAGCAGCCCAGAGGCCCTGGGCAAGGGTGTAAGAGTCACCACTTAGTGAAGAGGCTTTGAAGTAAGTTGTATCATAAACGCAGCCAGGAATCTCTCTGCCTGGAGGGTAAATACAGTCCAGTGACCTTAGTGAGTCACTGCTTGCTGACTCATTCACTGGCAGCTTGGGCAGCACTGACTGAGTCGTAGGCAAGGAGATGTCATGGTGACTCTCCCCTAACACAGGAGCCTTGCAGGATCTCCAGGACAGCAAAGGCTTTTTGTTTGTAACAGTCACTACCTGCTCTGCTCCTCTGCACCCTCTCCCACCTCCTCACACTACACACATGCTCCCATGGGCCACCATCACATGGGAAGATTGACTACATCTGCTCTTGGGTCAAGACAGCTCTCAGCAGAAGCAGGTTAAGTGGGGTCACTATTCAACTTCCCAAGGAATCAAGTGGAGGGGAGCAAGAGGCCACAATACCATCCAAAGCAGCAAACCCAGAGCCAAAACAGCAGCCAGCCCCTCCAAACCTGCTGCACAGTGGCCCAGGCTCCAGTTGCCACTCAAATTGCATCTACAACCACTTGCAGGGCACATACAAGTATTCACACTGGGCTCTCCCTGGCAAAAAGTCAGCCTTCTGCAATCACTTCTTCATCCCTGGGGAGAGAAGGGAAGAGGGCTGCAATGCTCTGCCAGCACTGCTGTCCCACCCCCACACCCCACCCCTCGCAAACACAAAGGTCTCTTCACAGCAACCACGTGAAAGGGTTGGTGTCAATGCTCTAATATTAGAGCAAAGATGATGGCAAGGGAAGAAGGGAAGGAACCAGACAAGAACCATATAAATAGCAGCATTGTCTTTACTCAGTTTCACAGGGCATCAGATGTCAAATACGATCTTCTGCTCAAGAGCCGAGGCCTCTAATTGATTCCCATCTGACAGTTTCTTATCCAGCAGTTGTTATCCATCCAAACAAGCTGAGTAAATATGCTTTGCTCTACCATTAAAGCTGGCAAAAAATCATTGGCTTGCAACAAAACCAGTGTAAACAGCAGCATTCCTCCTGGACCAGAAGATCTCCTGTTCCCCTGACCTCCTCCCTCTGCTGTTCTTCAGTGCTCTGCCAGCCCTGGTCTTGGCATGGGGTAAAGACCTACGTGGTGGGGACCCATGCACACATGCCCTTAGCTTTGAGAAAAGAAGTTGCAGCTTCTGGTGGGTTTGAGATTCCAAAGCACCTTTGCACTCCTCAAGTAAAACCTGCTGCAGCCTGGTACATTCATTTAATAAGCAGACATCCAATCTACAGCCTACAACCAAGAGTCCTTACAGGAGGCAAAACTTAGTCTGAGTAGAGAAAGTTTAGCCTGGCATTGCCTACAGGCACATCCTACAGTTGGGCTGGGTTCAAGAAAGATGGGATGAAATGTGTCAGTGAGTATATCTGAGATGAGTCCTTTCTGCATTCATCTATAGAGATGCTGGTCAAGAATCTGCCCAGTGACTTTCAACTGAAGCAACTTGTCTCCACAATCTACTGTGGCCCTAAGGTCCAGGCATTTGTTACCTGTTTGGTGAGGTGGTACCTTCTGTCATCTGCTTTCACTTAATGATCCACTAGTTTAACTGCCACCTTCTAATTCTACTACTGAAACATGAGGTGAGCAACCATCTTCACCCAACTCACCACCTTCAAGATTTTCTAAGCCTTTCCTGTTTTCAGATTGCTGATGGAGCCCCGCAGACCAGTCCTTAGATGGCCCTACCACTGACTTCTCCATCCTTAACAGTTCAAAGCCAACTATACAGCTTGTCCTTTGCCTTCTATCCCTTTCCAACACCTAAAGACCCTTCTTCCAACAACTGAGCACCATCAGTAAGAAACAGTAGAGCTGAACTCCACAGGGCACCAAGGGTGCTGCTCTCCAAAGAGAGAAGAAGTGAGCACCCTACCACCAGCATGCCCAAGTGCATCACACCACTCAGATCCACCAGTATACACCAGACTTCAGGGAAAAGATGGTTGGTGGAGCAACATGTGTGTACCTCATGTCCAGCTGCTGCTCAGATCAAGCTCAGAGACTCTCATTTCTTCTGTGCAAAGAGGACAGTGTCCTTCGGTACAAAGCTACCGGCTCATGTTCCTGCTGCTGTGACCAAGAGTACAAGCAGCTGGTAAACAGCCATTATCCATCCCAATGTGAGATCAGTGCAGCAAAGGAAAACACTTCTGCTGCAGATTGTGCTGGAGCAGCATCACTACAGCAGCAGCTTCACCAGAAGGCTTTGCTTAAACACTCTGTGATCCCAAAGTGAGTGATGTCTTTGCTTCTCAACTTCTGTAAAAGCCCAAAGCACTCAGCTTGGGAGAAATCCAAAGGAAAAAAGAAAACAATATGACGTTTTTCAAAGGTTATTATTGAGAGCTACTGAGACTTTGTAGTTTTACAACAGCCTCACTCAAAGCACATATTGCTTTTTAAACCCAGACAAGAACAATTGCTGAAATGGTAGTCCTGTTGCAATTTCAGCACGACCATCAGCATCCTTCAGTGAGGAGGAGAGAGAAAGATACAGAAGGACAAAGGTTCTATAGCCTAACACGTGTCTGTTGAGGGACAAGTGTGAAAACACACTGAGGAAGCACAAGTACAAACTTTTACCTGAACCCTACTGCAGGAAATTTCCTCAGTGATGACATAACTGCTGACATTTGAAAGTTTCCTAAATAGAGCTGAATCCCATGTTCATCACATGACCCCAGAGGCTGAAGAAGCACCACTGAAGAGACCCAGCACGAGCCTGATGGTTAGGGATGGTTCTAATCAAGCAGGGTGAATGGCATCCTTGGAGATGCACACAGACAATCTGTTCTCTCCCCAGACACACTGGCAGATGCTGACATAACCCTGCCTATAACCTATAACCTCAGCAAAGCCTCACAAAGCAGGGACACAGCCACCACTCTGAAGGTGGTCACCAGAGGCACCCTGCAGGGATGACACCCAGTCCCCAGCTCTGCAGGACCACAGGGATTGGTCACTTGGAAATGTTGTCCTTTAAAGGGGAACAGAGGATTAATGAAGTAACATCTTTCCAATATCTCTGTTTACAACTGAATTACCAAACCCTCCCAGAAAGCATTTCTTGTGAACATTTCTGTAAGCATTGCTTAGCTGGAAGACCTTGTTACACTTGGGTTCCTACTCAGAGTTTACAGCAAATCCACCTCACATCATTTACAGTGAAGTGGGAACAAGTGACAGCTCAGGATTTAGCTGAGAGGTCAAACAGGCAGCTCAATCAGGAGAAGGGAAAGTGGGAACATCCTCAGATATGCTCAGCTGATCATACTATGGGCTTAGCACACCACACACATTCCCACTGTACTCTCAAAACACACTCAAGTCTATGGCAAAACACATATACACCTCCCCAACTGTTCTGTCCCTGCATTTGGCCACATGAAAATCCCTCTGGTTACATCAAGCCAAGTTACTCACACTTCAGCCCTTTTTTTCCTAGGATCAGACCTGTTGCAATTGTCACTTCTGTAGGATCTCTAGTTGTGCTCGAATTTTCGTGTCCCAATAAAAAGGGCAGTTTATGATCCTTTAAAGCTGTAATCTTCCCTGCACTGGATATGAAGGATAACACTTCATGTTTGCAATATGGGTGGGAGGTAAGTTTTACAATGTCCTTAAACTGTTCCCTTCCCTGCTTTGAAGTGTCCGGGGTTTGTAACTGATGCAGCACTGCACTCCACACTGTTACCTCTCAGCAACCCTCCCAGCTTGCCTCAGCTGTTGGAAGTTTTCCATCTCACCTCATCTGCTTGGTGTAGATGCACAGAAAAAGTGCTTCCCAGTTTCAAAGGAAAAGAACTGAAAGACTGATGAATTCACAGCAACATCCTTGGTAGTGGTCTAAGGAGAGGTAGAAGTAGCACTGGCACTGTGTACCAGGAACCTCCTCTCCAGCCAGACTGCTGTCAGGCACGGGGCTTTCTCTAACTCCCTCCATGACCAAGAAGAAAACATTGCTTCCAAATACCTTAACACCATCCTCACCCTTGAGAAAGGTGTATTCCTCCACCTCATCATGCCACCTCTTTACACTGAGAGCACGCTTAACTCCTCAGTATTCTAGATATCATTCCTGTACACACTCTTATGGGGTGTCCTGTCCCAAGGGATGGTCCATCCCTGCACCAGGTCCCACAGCACTTGGCTGGGCTGCTAGGATTTTACTAGACTCCACATATGGCTGCAGTATCAGTCCCTGGACAAGGGGCTTGGTGCATATCACCTGCATCACAGGATGATACTGGCATCATGCAGCCTGCAAAGCAGTCACAAATACAGGACACAGGACTGGCAGAGGTGACAAAGCCCTTCAATTCCCTGACTGTGAAAGGCCAACCTTGTCTCTCTGCCAAGCACTTCAAGATCTGAACCTGAAAAGCAGAGAAAGGACCACACGTAGTGCAAAACCTCAAGTTTCACTGAGCTCTTTTCTCAGGGAACTGCAAATATTTGTGGTGATTTATCCAACGTGCCACTGTGTTCACCCAGTGCCCAGAGACAGAGGAACAGGTCACGCACACTCAAGATTTCATAAGACTTCAGCAAAAACACCAGTGAGGCACTATCACCACACTGGAACAAAACAGCATCAACAGGCACCACAACCCAGACTGCTGGCACCACGGCAGGCTCTCGTGGCCATTCGGTTACCATCCCCTTGCAAGCCCCAAGGATTGATGATCAGATCACATGCACCAGTTTGTCCAAGTCAATGCCCACTGTCCCACAGCCCAGCAGAAGCTATTCCAGAGGACTGAGCCTACACAGGCAAGGCAACTGCCAGAGGTGAGTGCCAGCACTTTTGGAAGGTAGAGTTTGCAGCAAGCCCCTGCAGAGCCTCCTCCAAAGGCTTGCTCAAAGGCCAGACCACAGAGTGTTCCCAAGCTCTTCACACTGAATAGTGACACAATGGGTTGTGACTCTCACATTAAGTTTGTATGGCAGCACCCCAGAGCTAGGTCTGTATCTCCACACAGGCAGGCAATCCATCACCAACAAAGTCTATGCCCTCTACATGTTCTTTTCTCTGCTCTGCTTCTCAAAAAAAAAAAATGCTCCTGATGCTAGTAGCTCAATTACAGAGCTCTGCCTCCCTCTCCCCTACAGTCTGGTTTCAATCACACGTTTAAAGGGCAAACGACGCTGGAACAAATCTGCACTAAAGGTCAGGTAGCCTCCCTTATTCTGAAAAGCTGAAGGAAAGCCCCTCTGGCTTGCTGCAAAGTGCTTAGCACAGCAGAGTCTCTTCTCCAGCCCCAGTCCCAAAACAGGCAGAGCAGGTCAATGCTGGCTGAGCCATGCCCACGTGCTGCCATCCCACAGGCTAACCCACTCCAGATGGCTATTGCTCCAAAGCATCACCATCACAGTGTGTCAAACTGCCTCCTCTCCTGTTCCTCTGGACACACTGAGACCTCAAAACTGCCCAACAGCATCACACCAGCACCCCAACTGGATAATGTCCCAAATCCACCTAGGGCACTCTCCTGAAGAACAGACATGCCTTCCAGCATCTGTCCCCACTTTCTGCAAGATCTTCCCCCCACCAACACACAGGCAGCAGCCACAGCTGCCAATTCAAAGACATTAACTGACCCCAAAAACGAAGAGCAAGACCATATCTCAGATCTGCTGCTCACACTTCTCCCAGTATCACTTGCTTGGTTTGAAAGAGTAGCAGGAGCTTGCTGCAAGTGGAAACACATGTTTTCCTGCAAAGGTCACAGTGTGTTTTCCCCAAGGAGTTTCAGTCCTCTCTGGCTTGGAAAACCAAACAGGAGCATGATCTGCTTGTTTTCACCTGGGTATTGCATCAGTGAAAGCTACAGAGCAAAAGATAACTGTCCAAAAAAATAAAAAGATAAAGATACATTCAAAACATACAACTGCAAACTCGAATTACCACCTGCAAAAGCCAGCAAAAAGCCACACAATGAGTTTTACCCCTGAACTTACAGCAAGATGATGTCCTGCAATGTTTACCCCTAAAGTCCTGGACCCTGCTGCAGCTTTCCCCTTACAGGAGACAACAGAAGCAGCAGAGATCAGAGAATCACAGATTCTCACGGGCTGGAAGGGACCTGGAAAGATCATCCAGTGCAACCCCCCTGTCAGAGCAGGACCATGTAGAGTAGGGCACACAGGAACTTATCCAGGTAGGTTTGAAAGTCTCCAGAGCAAGAGACTCCACAGCCCCTCTGGGCAGCAGGAAAAGCTTTACCACACTTGTGGTTCAAGGGATATTTGCCAAGTTTTTCTCTTCTTATGTCCTTTTTGGCCAATTCACTTCACTACAAAGGGGAGAAGGCTTGGAAAGATGCACTTAAGCTGCAGAAGTAGGAGTGGTTAAAGAAAAAAAAAAGAGAAGATCAAAGGTCCACCATTTACAACGAATTAATTCAAACCTGAGCTATTAACATAAATTAAAAATTCTAACCACATACAGGGCTACATTTCCTTCCAAATAACTTTCAAGAACCTCGACTGCTACAAGATAAGTTAATCACACATTCCATTGCCTTGCAGCATGCACAGTGGAGGTTAACCTCCACTTAATTAGAACTCATTTTGATTTTGGAGGAATAGGGCAAGCACACTCTATAAGAAATCTTCTTGACATTATACCCCACAGGGAGGGAACAGTAGCTCTTTATGCTGCCTCTTTCCTTCTCTCTACACACACACACACATCATCTCCCTGCAGCCCCTCTGGCAGTCTCAGCTGGAAGAGCAGAGGCGTTTCACCAGGGACCGTGGCTGCTGAGGAAGTGGTGGCAATAGAAAGAAAGAAGTGTATAGTTTCATCTCCATGGCATTCCTGGCTAAGGGAAACAGGCACACAAACTCCAAACAAACACCAGGGCCACCAGAGAAAGGCTCACAGAGAGGATGGACCAGACAAAGGTTGCACTCAGCTTGCCTGAGAAGCAGGAAAACCAGCACTGAACCTGAGCTGCAGATGCATCACGAGTGTGAGATGTGACAGGCAGAGAGGCAGCGAAGTGGAGAGGCTCAGCCTTGGGACAGCCCTTCCCATGCAGCCTGTGGAGCAGGGTGAGATCTCATTGCCTTCCTCCCTCCTACCAGATGAGGCTTCGAGCCAAACCTGCATCCGCTGGAGCTCCTGTGGCTCTGAGGGTGGCCAGGGCCAGTCACAGTGTGACTTCTCAGCTATTTACACACACACACACATCCTTCCAGACCAGCCATTCACTCTTTCAGCTGCTCGATGCTACCAGAGCACAAGGCTGCCTGATTCCTGTTAAATCCCCATCACAGGAGCTTGGCTGCCAAGTCCTCACCCACCAAACCAGCCCTGGCCAGGATCCAAGGACCCAAGTTAGAGCCTGGGAGGGCTCCTGGCACTGCCAGCTTTGCCACCAGGAATATTCAAGCCTTCTCCGACATCTTGCTGTAAGCTCTGCCTCTTCCCCAGCCTGGTCCAGTTTCCAAAACAGCTTCATGCACACTTTTTACATTAACCTATGCAAAAAAAAACCCCAAAGCCAATCTCCAACACAAACCACACCACAGGAAGGCCTCCAGCTCAATTAACCCAAATTGATGCAAACCATAAACCAAAGTGAGTTGAAAGACATCTACCCTGACATCTTTACAATTTGCCTAAACCAGTTGAAAGAATTCCCCCCTCCCATCCTCTCCAAGGCTCCTCTGCAAGTGGAAGGCTTTGCCTTAAAATCACAGGGCACTTCCATCACACTGTGCCAAGTGCCATTCCCAGGACCCCCCCAGTTCAACAAAGCACACAGGCCCAGGAGACACAAGGCATCCATGGCTGCCTTCACCAGGGACTAATGCCAGCCCCTCTGTGCCCATCTGACATCACACCCAAACTGCCAGCTCAGCCTGCACTCCCAGAGCACAGCCAAGGTTTTGTTCACACCCAGCAGAGGGTAAGGATCAGCTCTTAGAGACACAGACATCCCTCTGTGTTGTCTGCTATGTAACACTGACAGCATCATGCACGGAACAGCTCAGTTACCAAGCAGCAAGCTGCCAGCCCAGGGACAATGCCATGCACACACAAGACAGAGGTGCCCAATTGCCCTCTTACTACCTTCAATCCGTCTCATCCCATCCCCACCAGCACCACTAACAACATCTCCTGTCACCAGCAAGCCAAGTAAACTAGTGACTTCATCATGGCTTCCTTAACCTAAATTGTCTCGGGAGACCCCACTGCTGCTTTCCAAGAGGCACAGCATCCTCCGAGCACAGCTGCACGGCCCCCGCTTCCTTCCTTTCTGCAGACCTCTAGTGTGCATCCACTGCTCCAAGCCCAGTGCAGTTTTAACCTCAGCCTCCCCTCCACCAATACTCCTTCCACAGCGATGCTTGTGTGCTTCAGGACAAGCAAAGACAGTTAGCAACCAGTACCTCTCCCTGAGGTCCTCCTCTCCAGCGCTTCTACACACAGCAAGAAGCTTCCAAGGGTTCTTCAGGGTCAGTGGGACTGATCAAGGTCAAAGCTGAGCAATCCTGGCAAGAACAGGCAGAGCAGGAACCCTCACCAGCCCAGGCTTGGGCAATATCATCATTGCCACTCTCTGCTCCAGGACCAGAAACTGCCCAGAGCAACAGGCAGAGGCACCATCACCTTTACCCACAGTGCCCAACAACCTTGGGATGGCATCAGCACGCTGGGGTGACAGAGTCAGCCAGGGAGGAAAACACACCTACAACAACTACAAAAACCCTGGAGTATTTTGGAAAGACACACTCTGAATCCTTCCATTAGCTTTTTCTGAGACATAAACCAAAAAGGTGCTTGGAATAATTTCATTCCAAGCCTTCTGAAGGACAAGACACCCAGCCTGCTTCAAGGCAGAGACACGCTCCCCAGCACCATCCCCAGCAAGTAGCCTGGTAGGGCATGCCTGGGGCTTCCTCTGACCCTGGTCAGGGCTTAGCAAGGACATTTAAAGCAAATATATTTTGAACAACATGAGCCCTTTGCTTTCAGGCTCATCTGGTAGCCTTCACCATGCCTGATTTCCCAGCCTAGAGTTAATCCATCAATGAACGTAATACCTTTGCTTTTATCCTCAAAACACTCCCCAGGTTTCACCCAGGCTGTTCTTAGAGACAGCACATTTCACTCTCAAGAGTAGAGGGGGGAGTAGAACTTCTCTGACCTACTGCCCACAGCC
>WBNH01002679.1:78849-108697 GCA_013401255.1 Urocolius indicus | reverse complement strand
GAGAAGGAGCCTCCACACCCTCCCTGGGCAGCCTGGGCCAGGGCTCCCTCACCTCAGCACCAAAGGACTTGCTCCTCCTGTGCCACTGGAGCTGCCTGTGCTCCAGCCTGTGCCTGTTACCCCTTGTCCTGCCACTGGCCACCACACAACAAACACTGGCCCCATCCTCTCCACACCCAGCTTTTAGGGACCGATCAGCATTGATAAGGGCCCCTCTCAGCCTTCTCAAGGCTGAACAGCCCCAGGGTTCACTTTCAACACACATTGGGAAGGTCCAGGAAAGCAAGTGCAGAGGGAATCTGCCTGTGACAGCTGAGGTCTGGCCTCGATAAGCAAAGAAATCTCTTCCAGTTCCCGCTGCTATAATTAGTGCTCAGAGTATTGCATGGCCATTATAAACAGGGTAAGTAAACAGGAGCAGATGTGAAGGGGTGATGCCTGTTTCACAAGGGGTGCACAGCCACGGGTGCTCTGTCAGGCTGGATGCAGGGTGCTCTGGCAGCAGGGCAGGCCCTCCAGCCTGGGAGCAGCCATGGCCTCTGTGACATGGCCTCAATCAACATCATCCCCAACCATCATCCTCAGCCCTGTGGTTGCTGCAGACCTGGTTTGTGGGCTCAGTGCTCCTTCAGAACACGCAGCCCGCTCAGCAGGCAGCAGAGCAGAGCCACGCTGCTGGCTGCTCGCTCCTTTCTGATGGAGCAGAAAACACTCATTTCAGCCCATTAAAAAAGAATCCTGAGGCATGTGTGTCTGTGTGTGTCCAAATCATCTGCCCAGACTTCCAAAGCTGCAACGCTACATCCAAACCTGCTTCAAGAACTTGCAGCTGGCAAATCCCACCCAGAACCGAGCCGTGCCTGTGTGCAGCCTCCCAGTGCTGCCTGCACAACCTCCCTCTGCACCTTTGTGGCAGCTCCTCCTGGGAACAGGACAGGGGTACTTCCCCTGTCTTTTCTACTGCTTTAGGTCTCGTGTCATCCTGAAGAACACTGAAGGTTCAGCACCGGTGTCTTTCATGGAGGATCAGACACCAACAACTCGCAGGCTGCGGCTGTCGAGAGCCTGCTCCAGCGTTACGGGATCTGGAAAAAGCAGCTTGTTGGGATGCCAAGGAAGTTTTATATTCCCACACAACTGTCTATCCACAAGTTTATGAGTAAGTCTCTGCTTTCATAAGTGACACACAGAGCTACCTTATAAATACTTCATAGTTGTTTTATAGGGTAGGAGAGAAGCAGGGGCAAGATGGGAGTTCCAAGGGGAAGCTGTACACTCATGGCTGCTTTCTTTAAGGCTTTCTTTTCAATGTCACCATCCCAAACTTTAGCTGCTTTTTTCAGGAAGTTAATTTGAAGCCAGTGTTGCCAGATATATGGCAGAAGCCCTGCCCAGATCTGTTCAACCCCCTGATTTTCAAGGCAGCAGAGAACCAGCGTGGAAGGCTGGCTTCGAATCCCATGCACATAGCTAAAGCTCTAGAGTTTAACATGGCAAGAGCCCGAAGACATCCATCTTGCTGTCCTTCACATCCCCTAAAACCAGCCAAACACTTTCTCCCCTAAAAGCTATAAAAAAACCTCCATATAATCTTTCCCACCCCCATATAATCTTTCCCTCTAACACCCTCCTCGTTTGGAGGGAGACTGGAGAGGGGGCGGGGGGAGGATCCAATTTTTATTGCATTAAGAACCACTTCAGCACAAATCCCATGCTATTAAGTTGGCTTGTATGTAAATACACTGTTCCTACACCTGCAGCACTGAAACCCTCTCTCCAGAGGTTTGTTCTTTATTAGTTTTGTGACAGCCAAACCTTTTCCTTGGGCGATAGGTCCGTGGCAGCCGCTGCGCTCGCACACCAGCCCCCGCCCCGACACCGACCTTATTGCTTCTGACCTCCCTTTTCAACTGCTCTGACTGGAGGAATTCAATGCTGTGCTTGCACCTCTCAACTCTTGACATCCAAATCGTTGGCAATTCACACAGAAATCAAGAACAGGCTGTGTGAGCAGTTATTAAAGGCTCCAAAAGGCCCACGTGTTTCCTTGGGTCTAAAGGAGGGGAGGGGAAAAATAAACCTAAAAGGACAGTTGTTAAAAAAAAAAAAGCTGAGCTGTCTGGAAACAACAACTGTTGCATTATTCATTCCTTATTTGGAAGAAAGGAAAACCTGAGTTGTTCCTGGGGAAGAGTTCTGCCACGTTTGGAGATGCTCATGCAGTGCCAGATTGACCTGAAGGAACGACTGATCTGAGCTGGAGGGATGGACTTTGCTTATCAACTACTCAGTCAACGTCGTTGCACGTTGCTGCATTTTGGGGGGTTTGTATCCTGTCAGGTTGGAGCTCTGCTTTGCTCTGGGGCACACAGATGAGGCTGTTGTTAACACACACCTTTGGTCAGGGCACAAAGATCCCTTACGCTGCTGACAGCGAGGCCTGCTGGCAAACAAAGTGTGGCTAAATCACAGCGAGAGAAAAAGCACCACGATGGGAACACATCAGCTTCAGCCCCAGCAGCAGCGTGGGGTGAGATCCCGTCCAACACACTTGGTGCCTCAGTCATTGGATAATCCCCAAAGCTTCAAGTCTCACCCATGGAAGTGAGAGGAGTGTTTCTCTGGATCCATTATGCCTGATAGTACACTGAACTGGTCCCAAGCACAAAGGCAATGGCATCCCATCTAGATACGCAACAAGAGAGAGACTGCACAGACACAGCCCTGTGAGAGACACAGCAGATAGAGCAGCAGCTCCAATGAACCTGGTCACAGCCTCCAATCTCTGCTCAAATCTCAACCTTCACACTGCTCTGTGTGAAGGCAACCTCCTCCCTTCAGCCCTGAAGGACACTGAGGGGCTGCAGCGTGGCCAGAGCCGGGCACAGAGCTGGGGAAGGGGCTGGAGCACAAGGGTGCTGGGGAGGGGCTGAGGGAATGAATGGGGGTGTTGAGGCTGGAGAAGAGGAGGCTGAGGGCAGCCAGGAGCCCTCTCTGACACTCCCTGACAGGAGGCTGCAGGGAGCTGGGGGTCAGGCTCTGCTCCCAAGTAATGAACGACAGGACAAGAGAAAACGGGCACAAGTTGCCCCAGAGGAGGTTGAGGTTGGAGCTGAGGCAGAACTGTTTCCCTGAGAGGGGTGTCAGCCCCTGTGCCAGGCTGCCCAGGGAGCTGGGGCAGTGCCCAGCCCTGGAGGGATCCCAAAGCCGTGGGGCTGAGGTGCTGAGGGCTGTGGGTCAGTGCTGGGCTGGGCAGGGTGAGGACAGGGCTGGGACTGCAGCAGCTTCAGGGGCTTTTCCAACTGAAATGATTCTGTACATTTGACTGCAAGTCTGTAAGTCTACACAGCTCATTAACCTGCATTGACCTGAGGACCAGACTAGAAGAAAGGGCAATTGAAAGACAGGGAGGTTTCCTAAGAAAAAATATAACTCTGCCTCCTGAGCCACTGTAAGTGAAGCTTGGTGGCTTCAGGATTTGTTTGGATTTGAAGATAAGAGCACAGCAAGAACTGAACTGTCACAAGTTTTAACTTTCAGAGGAGTCTGCAGGAAAGGGAACACATTAGGCTAAATTTGGATGTACTTTAAATAGCAGGAGGTAGATGACAGAGGACAGCCTGGGAGAAATGGTTCAATGTAGCTCTGGGATAGCAACTGAACCAAAGAGCTCTGAAGCAGGGTACACGTGCACCTGGATAATACCTCTCTGCAAAAACACTTGCTAATACAACCATTTACTGGCCTCAGCATTGTACTAAGAGCAGATGTAAGAGGCAGCAGCTTACCCAAGCTACTTCCCACCCCAAAAAGCCCAGCATTAACTGTCCCCTCTATTCTCACTGGTACCCCAAGGGAAAGATCAGACGTGTTTAACGAGCAATGACAACTTTGCAGCGATTGCTCTCTCGCTTTGTACACAATGCCAAAGGAAGGCTAAAAGAAAGCCCCTGCAGAGCACAAGCTGTCTGCTGGGGTACCCACAGGGAGGATCTTACCCCCACACCCTGCCAAAGCTGACAATTTAAGAGTGTGGGTCTCCCTGAGAGTCACTTTTGGTGTTCTCCCATGAACCGTCTCTTACTTCAACTCACCTCTGCCTGATGCCCTTTCCTGGGGCAGCACCAGGCACAGATGCCCAGGGCTGTGCAGGAGATTCCCCCAGCTCCCAGCCAGCCAGAAACTGGAAACATTCTCATGCTTTTTCCTTTTATTCTCCTAGAGTGACTTCACAGACTTTCCTCACACCACTATTATCAAACTATTTCCAACCCCAAAGGTCATCAGCAGACACTCTTACTGGGGTTTTTTTTTTGCATGTGGCTTGTTTTTCTTCCTCCTCCTTTTTTTTTTCTTTAATGAAATAAGCTACACACACTTTCCAGTTTTCCCTTCTCCAGGCTCTCTAGCATCCTTTCCCTTACATGAGCGAGGCCAAGAAACAAGATCACTCAAGCAACATGCTGGCATTTCTGAACAGCTGTGTTACAACTTGGAACAGGACTTGTGAAAGTTTCAAAAGCCTCCATGTGCACTAAAGGTTTCCCAGAAGAAAGGAAACAAAACAAACCCAAACAAGACCACAAAGGTTCTACAAACCCATGTCTTTGCGAGCAGGTTCATCTCATTGTGAGCCCAGCCAGGCCATACGTGTCTGAATTCCTGTCACCTGAACTCTTGAACACCTGAGCTCTTCTGTTCTGGCATGAGCACAGCAAAAATAAGCAGGAAAAGGTGAGAAAGTGCAGGTTTAAGGGGCCATCCTCAGCTCTGGGCCTACCAGAAGTGATCCACACCTCGTTACCAAGGATGATGAGCAGCAAGGAACAGAAGCAGCGCTTGGCACGGACCACAGCTCCATGGATTGTGGTGCAGACAACATCTGAGAGCCCAGGGGTGTGAGGAACAGCCAGGTGAAGCTTGCCTTGCAAGAAGGCAATGACTGAAGCAAATCCAACGGTCATCTATCATCAAGTGGTCCCTCAGCAGCCCAAGTCATGATATGAGGACTCTCTGACACTCCCTGACAGGAGGCTGAGGGGAGCTGGGGGTCAGGCTCTGCTCCCAAGTAACAGGACAAGAGGAAACAGGCTGAAGTTGCCCCAGGGGAGGTTGAGGCTGGAGTTGAGGCAGAACTGTCCCTGAGAGGGGTGTCAGCCCCTGTGCCAGGCTGCCCAGGGAGCTGGGGGAGCGCCCAGCCCTGGAGGGATCCCAAAGCCGTGGGGCTGAGGTGCTGAGGGCTGTGGGTCAGTGCTGGGCTGGGCAGGGTGAGGACAGGGCTGGGACTGCAGCAGCTTCAAGGGCTTTAACAACCGAAATGATTCTATGGTTCTATGTCACTGGTGACTAAAGAGACCTCTCACTGCATCAGAAAGGTGGAGGTTCACCAGCCTCTGGCAGAAGAGACTCCAACCTGGTGCCAAAGTGAGATGAACCCCAGAGACAGAACGTCCGTTGCCTCCCGCAGTGCCCTGACAGCGGCTACTCCTCTCACACACAGCCCCACACACCTTCACAGCTCGTCTGTACCCACCAGCCCCTGCCCCAGCGAGGGACACAGAAGCTGCAGCTCAGCTGGCAAACTCAGAATGGTTTTGTTGAAAGAAAGGCTCTGCCAGGCAGCAGCAACAGCCCGGAGCCGGTACCTGCAGCAAGCAGGGAAAAGGCAGAAGACACGACAGATGATCTCAGCAGGGGACTGTTGTTCCTTCACTACTTTCTCCAGTAAAAACAAATGGGAAAATAAAATAATAAAATGAAAGGCCAGCTCTGCTGTCCTGGTGCAGAAGGGGACATCTGCCCACGTCCATCTGCCACCAGCCTGACACCCCAGGCTTTGTTTTTGGTAGGGTCAGTTTGCTACCATTATAGCTCCCTGAACCGCCTCACCAGGACACCAGTGCCAGCACAAGGAAAAAGATGGGAACATGGGGAGAGGGAGCAGGTAACCACTAGCTCTGCTCAGATGCATCAGTGAATTGTCCCATTAGGCCCTTAAATCACTTGAGAGAGTATTATCTTTTGCCTCTTCCTTTGTTTTCTCACTCCAACAAATGCTGGGATTACTCATTCCCTAGTTCAGACGGGATACAGCACAGCACCAGAACGCTTCCAGAATGCTTAAAGCATCAACAACTACAGTGAAACAACATCAACAGCCATGTGAAGAAAAAAAAACCCAAAGAAATAACAATTAAAAACCCACGACAGCTTCAGTCAAATGAGTGGAATAAGCTGCAGGAACAAAAGCCCAGTTCTCCTGCTCTAGCTGGACCCGTGAGAGGAACTGCTTCAGCAAGGCATTGACCAAGGAGTTATAGCACACAACAATATCATACAGCATTCATATCAAGTCATCTAAGGTCAGATTAAGTGCTCTTGAAGTCTGCTCCATGTGTCTTCTATTTAATAAGGGGAAAAAAAAAGTGTCCTGCTTGCAGAGGAATTGTAAGAACTATTGCAAATGGGATGCTGGCTCCTAAGTCCTTTGGATCCTTGACCAGCGTGGTCAGGAGGGTTGAGATTTACATACAAATTGCAAAGCTTCTAAATGGCTTCCTCAGAGCTGAGAAACGGGGGTGGAAACGAGAGAATACTCAATGATTAGTTCCTTATGGCTCTGACATTCTTGAAGCATATTTCTTGCAGTCCCTGGAACACTCCTGCATTCTTGATTGCAAAATGGCAATAAGTGATTTCCTTTAAAAGCCTTGTCTTTTATTGGAATGCTAAAAATACCCCACTAGCCCCACTCTACTCTCTCTCTCTCTTTCCTGGACAGGCACCATCAGTCCTGATGTATTCTATTTTGAAGGCAGCAATAAACATTTCAGCATGGGCTGCTCAATCCACTTCATAACAGATTTTGCATTTCCACTGGAGCCCCTACTAGCACCATCAATCATCTTTACACAGACCTAAGTATGAGAAAGTCCAGCTCGAAAGCAGCCTGGATTTGGGGGGGGTTGTTTTCTTTTTAAGAATCAAAAATGGGTATGAATCAGTCCAAGAGTTAACTGACTGGCAGCTTGAAACATGAAACAATTGGGATGACCCTGTGAAACAGGGCTGTTGGATGCTCAAAGCCACATTGTGCAGCTCCACTTGGTGTGAACCTGCCTGGAAGATGATGGGGGTGAAGCTCAGGAAAACATGGGCTTCAAGTCTGGGATGCTCTGGGATGTGTCTGATGCACTGGTCAGACACTCTGATCAGTGTCTGTCGCTGATTTTAAAAGCCACAGATGAAGATTAATGTCACACTAAGTCTGAACTGGTTCCATGCACCTCACATCCCTGTTCAAAGCCTGAACTGTTCTTCCCACTGCTCCACTCATTAAGTCTCTCTCCATCTGCTACAGACCTTGGAGACCAGCTCAAGGGAATAGTGTCAGGTACAGAGTGAGGAGGCTGCCACAAAGCCACGATTTGATCCTTCATGTTCATTCACTCATGACTCGAGGAGCCTCTCCAGTAAAAGCGGTTGTGCAACCACGTTCAAGAGCTAATTGCAGCTCAGTGCATGATGCAACCAGCCTTCCTCAGCCTTAAACATCAAAGTCTTTGTGTAGCCAAGAGCCAGAAGGGACAGAATTCAGAGCCCCTGAGCAGGCTCCACAGTCCAGGCGGAGAGAAGGGATTCCTGAGTATGGATCTGTCAGTCAGGAGGTTTGGCTGGACATGGTGACCAATCCAGTGCTGACAGCCCTAGCACAGCTCCTTCTACCCACATTAAGGGATTCTGCTGGGAAAACTGCCCCCATCAAATGAATCTGTTGGTCACATCATAACTCTGTGACAGCAAGTGTCCTCCAGCCACTCACAAACTACATGCAGCTCAGCAGCCACAGCTGGTGCCCATGTACTGGATGAAATACCAGCTGCAGCTTTCAGTTGAACACAAGCCTAATAAAGCTGGGAGATGCCTACTTTTGAAGTCCCAGAGAGCAGTGAACTTAACTTCGCTGGTAAACTAGTTTTTGATCATGCTTGTGGCCAGACAGGCTCATGACCTGCCTGCTGCTGTCACACAGATGGCTAGCTCTCTGCTTATGGTTAGCAACTGGCTTTGCTTAGCATCAGCTTCTCTTGCATGAATCACACCCCACCGAGCCCTTTCCACTTGCAGTGGGTCTCAGACAGAAGCACCTGTCTGAGGAAACGGCACCTCTTTTCACTTGCCTCATCCCATGAGTTTCATCTGAGTGAATCTAGTACCAACAGTGAGACCTGGTGACTGCAGGAAGATGTCACGGCAATGACATTTGGAGTCATAAGGCATAAAACCATCAGGCTCAAAGGGACCACAGGAGGTTCCAGCACAACTTACTGCCCCAAGCAGGGTCAAGTTAAGGAGCTGGACTTGATGATCCTTATGGGTTCCCTCCAACTGGACATATTCTATGAATCTGTGATTCTAAGACCAGACTCTGCCCAGGTTGCTCAGGGATTATCAACATGACTCTTGAAAGCCTTTAAGGACACGCAGTCATTCAGGGAGAACACATGCTGGATTCTTCCCAGATGAACCCAAAGCAGCAGATCTGCTCCTTTTCCTACACTGACAGTGCTGGTCTGAGGAAGACACTTGCTAAACCCACTGAAACTGCTCCAGGAAGAACAGCACAGTATGGACAACCCATAACGGGACTGCTGAAGTGGGCAAATGCTTATCATCTCAAACACAACGCTGAGGAAGAGGAAAAAAGCCTTCATGTCCTGCAGTCTGGCTCTCTTTAACACTTGGAAAGAACCTTAGATGAGACTTCCTTGATCTACAAGTCCATACCACTTTGGCCAAGTGAAGTGTTTCGCCCTGGTTTCTGCAGAAGGGTCTCAGCCTGCACCTCAAATTCTTGACACAGATACAGCTGCTTTTTTTTTTTTGTTGAGAACAGTGTTTTCACAATTCAAAGAACAATCCTTCTTTTAGAAACTTGCTCAACCTCTGGCAATCCAACCTAATCAGCATACAAAACTGCAGAAACCAGCAACCAAATCCTTATTAATACCATTTACAGCTGCTAACAACTAGAAGAACCTTCTAAAAATGCCAAGGGAAACAGGGTTGGGTGAAACAATCCCTCGCAAACAACTGAGCCAATACATACAGAACTGTGATAAGAAATTGGGTTGGACTTGCATAATCACTCCTTAAGGTTTGCTGGGGAATGGAGTCTGAAGAGCAGGAGGCTGCTGAAATCCCCCAGTTCAGTAGCCATGTGAAAGCTTCTGTGCCTGTGAAGAATGGAATTCAATCCTCGCTGAATTCTTGAAATCATTTAGATGTTAACAGAAGTTTCTTCTCCCCCCAAAAAAGAAGGCAAGGCATCTCTGCAAGCCCACACACACAGATCTTTGACTCCTAGATGCTGGTGTAGTACACAAAACTATTTTGGTTTTGGAAGACTGAACTGGCTCATGTGTCAGGGTGGCTATTTTGTTTTATTTGATAACTCCTGACTCAAACAGAGCCAAACCTGTGCAATTTATGCACGTGAAGCACAAGAGGTCTCCTCTCATTTTGTATCAAGTAAATAACAGAGAGAGAGAGAGAGAGAGAGGAGGAGGAGGAGGAAAAACCACAGGAGCATTTCATCTCAGTACCTTCCTAAAACTTGAGGAGTTTATAAGCTCTTCACTCCAGCTCTCTCCTTTTGCTTTCCCCACATGACAGCTCCAAGCTGCCACAGCAGCTGCACAGCAAACGTCTTCAAAGGAAATAAAGAGATAATTGCTCTCAGAACAAAGTGCAGGGGGGAACCAGGCCTGGGGTGACGGGAGTGACAGTGAACCCAGGACGTGCCACAGCCACAGCCCACCTCCCCGTGCTCAACTCCCTTTTGTTTGCCATGCAGAGAGAGGCAGCAGGAGCAGTGGGAGAAGCGAGGGAGGAGGGATGTTCTGGGAACCTATCTTAGGCTATTTTGCATCATATTGTGCTGTTTGGAGGCCGCTTCCCTTTTGCAGCTCCCTCAGGTTCTGAGGAGCCACGTGTGGGGGTTGAGACGGTGCAAAACAGAGAAATATGTGAAATTCAAGGGGAAAAAAAAAGAAAAAAAGAAAAGTCTGGGTAAGGAATGCAGCCTGTTAGCAAACAACCAGCCAGGGTAAAAATACTGGGGAGCAAAAAGAAGTTGCCTGATTTACTAAGGATTTTTTTTCCCCCCCTTAAGTCTAAGACCACAGTTAAATCTACAGTTTATTCCCCCTACACCTCCAAGGGGAGGGGGGAAAAAAAAAACAACACTGAAAAAAAGGGCTATAAATCCTCCTGGATCATTTGTCTGGATCCTGCTCCTGCCTGAAAGAGGGACGGCTCCATATGCTTTTGCAATAGCTCTGTTTTGATAGTATTACCAGGAGTGTCCCTTATTAATCATGTTGCCACTAAAAGTCTCTCTGGAGTATTTGCTTATTCTCTGCTTTTCCAAACTGTTGCAGTTTCCTCTTCATTTATGAAAAGCTCACTGAAGATGACCACGGTTAAAGCCAACCTCTGCTACTACAAAACTGGAAGGGAAAAATAAAGGTGGAGGGGAGGAGGGGGCAAAATCCCCTTTAACCATGAATTTTCCTCCATTCCCCAGAAGAAATCCCAGCCTCAAAACTGCTGCTTCACTCTTTGTTATGTTTCTCTGAGCAGTTCAAGTTGTGAATCCTGAGCTAGATGACTGCTGAAGGTACTTAAGGTATCACTATTTAAGCACTAACATTCAAGAAACACTTTTCCTGGATGTTACTGTTTGAAGTCGCTGATCACTGGAAGAGATTTGGTATTGGCTCTGGCTTTCAGAGCCCTGAAATCAATGAGCCTTATTTCAGCCTGCAAAAGTGTTCTTAAAGACATGCTTAAGTGCTTTGCTGGAGGAAGAACAAAGCACTTGGCACCCTGCAGGACTGAACCCCGCTGAGGTGTGAGGCCTTTCCAAACAGTTCCAATTAACTAAAAGAATCCGCAATTAAGAAAGTCCCAGTCGCTTGCTTGACAGAATAAAGGCCACGTTTTGCAAAGCATCCTGTGTTCCCTGCTCAGGCAACTGCTCACCCCTTCACAGTCCCAGGCATGGGGAGAGAGAGACACGTGTCCTACAGTAGGTGGGTTATAAAGAGCAGAACAGTATCTGGGTGTCCTTTGGCAAGGCGGCGCTGCTGGAAGCCAGAGCCACGCGTGGCCTTCACAGGCTCCCTGCCTCCAGGCCACGAGTCCTCAGGAGCTGAGGTTTGCTGGAGTTGACCACCAGCCCTTGCTTTGCTCTCCTGATCCTTGGCTTCCTCGCTGTCATGGATTAGTCTCCAGCTTCTTAGGTCTAAAATGGGCCTAAAGTGACTGAAAAGCGGCCTCTGCAGTGCAGAAGAAAATATGACGTGAAAACTTCAGACTCAGGACACGTGAGCTCTGGCTCTGTGGGATGCTCAGAAAGATCCCCATTTATCCCCTAGATTTTACATTGTTTTGAGGACTCTGCTGGCTGAAAACCATTAACTCCAACCAAGGGATACTATTCTGCTAAAATTGTCCTTTTAAGCCAATTATGTCCTTTGTGAGTCAGAAAACAAACAGGGCTGCCAATGCACTTCTGGAATTGCAGCCTGTGTTTCATTCTCATTCTCATCCAGTTCATAAAAAAAAAATAGAGAAATTATTTTCATGTTTATCTTTCCCCATGAAAAACACCAATCACCTTGGTGCTATGCTAACACAAGCTGGACCTCTCTAGACTCAGGACATCAGGGAGAGGCCTCTTGCTCTCCAGACCCTGATTCTGCCAACAGACAAGGCAACCCCTGACCCTGCAGCCTGGGCAGCATGTGTCTGTGGGCAGAGGACTCTGCAGGGATGTGGTCATTCCCAGCAGGAACTGGAGGCAAAGCCCTGAAGACCTGTACAAACAGAATTGAATCCCAGAATCCCTGAATGGTGGGGTGGGAAGGGCCTTGCAGAGCTCATCCAGCCCCAGCCCCTGCTACAGCACGTTCCCCTCCAGCAGGGGCACAGGAACGTGTCCAGCTGGGGTTGGAAACCTCCAGAGAAGAGAAGGAGCCTCCACATCCTCCCTGGGCAGCCTGGGCCAGGGCTCCCTCATCTCAACAGTAAAGAAGATCTTCCTTACTTTTAAGTGGAAGTTCTTTTGTTCCAGCTTATGTCTGTAAGCTTCAGCTGAAGAGCTCAACAGGGACTTCCCACCCTGGCCCACAGCTATTTCTAAGGAGCTCCAGGACAGTGGCCAGAAGTGAGGCTGCTCCAACTGGAGTCTGAGCAAAACTGATGGCTCTATAAAGTGTCCAGCACAAGAACAGATGCAATACATCAAAACCAGGCTGGAAATAAATAAATAAATAAAGTCAAGTTAGCTCTAAGTTAATAAGAGGGGACTGAACCTCAACATCTACATTTAGCAGCCCTGAGCTGGAGACTGGCATGGTGCTGATGTAACAGTGCTTGTTGCTCCACTGGCACGTGAAGCTCTCTGAGATGAGCTCACCCCTCCACCAAGGAGGGGAAAACCTACCCCATGACTCCTGCCTGGTGTCACCAAACACAGCCACACATGAAGAGCCCTAAAATCATGTTTAAGAGAATTGGATTCTTTCAGGTTCCATGAAATCCTGCCTCGGTCACTCCCAAAGCTTCAGACTGCAGGCACAGCATTGAGCAGAAACAAGGTCATCTGCAAATGGTTAATGGCATGCAGATTAGGTGCAAACCACTGGGACTGCAGCGAGATGTTTGGCAGTATCTGATTTCAAGCAAGCCACAGAACATGACAGTAATTTAAATAAAGCCCATGCATTTTATCCAGAGCTTCCCACCTCTTTGCTCCCAGCACAGCCTCTCTCTGCCTCTCTGCAAGCCACCACGAGCTGCCCACGTGCCACAGAGCCTGTCTCTACGCAGGGATTCTATTCACCACGCTTGGCTTAGGAGGAGGCAAATTAAAAACAGGGATGAAGGGATGCTTCTCCTTGTATTTTTAGGACAATCAAGGTTTGGTGTGAGGAGATCCTAATAAACTTCAGCAGTCAGCACTTGTGATGGAGCATCTGTAGCCTCTTTTCAAGGGAAGACGTGGATGCAGTGCTTAGTTTGTGCTTGCTGGCACCTTTTTTTCCCCCCTGGTATTTGTTTAAACATTGTCCACTGTGGTTTTAATGGCTTTGAGGGGAGATTTTTTTAGTATGATCAGCTGCCAAGAAACATCTCCCAGTTAGCTGCTTTGGTCATCAGTCAGTAGCTGCCATTTAACACAGCAGTTTCTATCTGCAAATCAAATCATTCCAGAACTACCAAATGTAATTTTCCCCTGAGATTAGTTTTGGGGGGGAGGGGGGGGGCGGGGAAACCCCATCCCTTGGAAGGCAAAACAGTGTTTTTTAACTTCAGCATTTTAGCTCTCAAAACACAGGGTGCAGCTTAGAGTAGTACCCCCCATAAAACCCCTTCTCCAGCTCTGCTCCTCACCCAGCCTGCCAGTGAACATGGGAAACCATTAACTCGAGCTGCTACAATTAACTCTCAGCATCTTCTTCAAAGACTCAGACAATCCCGAGCTACTTGTCATGCAAACAACCTGTGAGATTCATTCTCCAGGCAAAGGCACAAGGAGGGGTAAATTACTGAGTTAAGGAGATTACTGGGGGAAGGAGTCACACTCAGCAGCCTTATGAGATGATTAGACCCTGGGAAATTCATACCCCAAATCCCCAGGCCCTGATAGAGCACATTCATCACCAGTTTCAGGATCACCCACAATCAAGAACCTTCTCTGGCTGCATTCAATATTCTTTTCCAAATGAACTGTCATGGAGCTTTCCCCCTCAAAAGGGAAGATTACACTGAAAGTTACACAGGGCTGAAAAGGCTGCAGCAGTGTTCAGCAGCTCAGCACTTCACCACTAAGATGACTCTTTTTTTTTTCCCCCTTGCAGAGCAGCATCAGTGTTGTTTTGAAGCCACGATGCCACCAGCACCAACAGAAGCACCGAGAACCCCCATGTGCTGCACAGGCTGCCTGCAAACCACACAGGGAGCAGCACTTCCCTGTCACGTGCATTCAACACATCCCATGTGGTAGAACAGCTTCTGCAACCCAAAACAGGGCAGAAAATAAAGAGACTAGATTTGTGGTGTATCAGCCCCTGCCTCCTGTGGGAAGCTGCAGGACAGAGTTATGGCCATGAGGTACCCAGTTAGGGTCTGTTTGCCTTTGTGGTAGGTGGCCAATGCCTGTCTATGCCCCTCACCGTGATGGGTGAGGCTGGGACACTAACTGCCCTGAGTCCTGGGTAAAGGGACCTCCTCAGTGACAGTTGGAGAAGAGCACAGCAGGTTCTGGGAGAGGCAGTTCCACAGGGGCTTCAGACACAGCTTTAAAACATTACCATGAAAAAGCCTCCCAGATTAACACAAGTCTATCCAGTGTTATTCAGCACCCCTCCATTATCTGAAGAATTACAAATCCCCTATTTTCTTGCTCTATATAAAGGAAAGGGCGTAACCCCATCTCACTGGAGAAGGTGAGTGTGCTCAGAGCTCTCCCTCCTACCTGAGGTATTTTTATCAAAGAGATGTCTTTAAAAATATCTCTCCCACAAAGTCTCTTATGCAAGAAGACAGTTGAAGACTACTGAAGTGCAGTCTGGTTCAACCAAAGGGAACTCCTCCACAAGCCTGGTTCATGCCCGGGTGTCTCAGAAGAGGCTATGACACAGGTCACCAATCTGAGGAAAGGGGCTAACCTCAGCAAGCTGCCAGAGCTGAGAAGGAAGGTCTAAAGATCTAACGGCAGTGATGGAGGCCCTCAGGAACCACCTTGAAAGGCACTGGGTTTACCAAGACACCAGATGAAGTGACTGAGACATGTTCCATCACTGCAAAGGGCAGCTCAAGGCACCTGGGCCAAGTAGCAGGGAAATGCTCTGCCAGCCTGCTGATCTCCTGGGCATCAGCCATGTCCACACATCTGGGGATAAACTTCTGCTTACCAACCCCAAAGGAATGCCAGCTGACCTGCAGCACCAGAGGGCTGCTGAACAGCAGGTTGCCAAGGAAAAGCTTCTCCAGCCATCCTCAGCCCAGCTGGCTCCCCCATCTCCCAACCTCCAGGACCCCATCAAGGGTTTGTGTGGAGCTGTTACTGGTACCAGGGAAGGGGCTGTAATGGAGGCTCCTGGAAGAAGTTGCCAGAAACCCTCTCTAGCTCTAAGTCAGACCCACTCCTGGGGCTTAGTCAATTGGGCACCTCTGAAATCACCTTTTAAGAAGAAGCAGCTGGAAGACGAGAGTTGTTCTTTCTGGGAGGTGGTGGAAGGAGTGGGATGATAGAGAAGCAGCCATGCAGACCTCAAGGCCAGTGAGGGAAGGGAGGAGGAGTGGTGAGATAGGGATGAGACCCCTCTAAAACCCACAGAGGGTGATGGTGAAGCTGAGCTGTGTTGGCAGCTCGTAGAGGACCCCAGGCTCTCACCCCAGGACTGTGCCCAAGGGGCTGTGACTCTGTGAGGGGACAGCATTGCAACAGAAGGTGCCTGGAGTTCTGCTGCCATGGAGGAATCCCACAGGGAGGAGTTTGTAAGGAGCTGCAGTCCCAGGGAAGGACTCACACTGAGAGGTTCATTAGGGACTGTATCCTGTGGGAGGGACCCTGTGTTGGAGCAGGGGAGGGATGTGAGGAGTCCTCCACTGAGAAGAAAGAGTCAGAGACCATCTGAGATGGACTGACCACATGCCCCATTCCCTGCCCTGCTGTGCTGCTGAGGGAGAGGAGGTGGAGATCTGGGGAGCAAGGAGCTAAGCCCAGGGAGAAGGGAGGGGTGGGGGAAGGAGATCCTGAAGTGCTGGTTGTATTTTTCTCATCATCCTGCTCTGTTTTTTCCTTTCTGTCTGTTCTGTTTCTAGTTGATTGTAGATTAAACTGTTCTTATTTTCTTCCCTAAGTTGAGTAGTCAAATCTGTTTTGCCCAGAACCATCCCTGGCAGTAAGCCCTCCCTGTCCTTGTCTCCATCCACAAGCTCCTTGGAGATCTTTTCTCCTCTCATCTCTCTGGAGCCTCCCCCATCCTATGGCAGGTGGTGGGGAGTGTGCAGGGGTGAGCAAGTGGCTGTGTGGGGGCTTCATTGCCAGATGGGCTTAAACCACAACACCTCTTTGTCCAGCCCCACTGCCACTGTGTGTGGAGGGCTGCAAGCAGTAGCCAAAGAGGTTTTTGATCTCAGACTCTGCATGAGACAAGTGCAGCAGAGACAAGGTGCTGCTCTGGCCCACTGCATCCATGCCTTGACCTCAGGTGGCTTTAAGAGAACATGCCTTTGTCTGAGTGAGTGAACCGTGAGGAAACACCCAAGCAGCCCCTTCTGGGAAGGACAGACAGGTCACCTCCCAGGATGCTGTGAGGCAATTCACAGCTCATCTGAGCAAATCGGATTATGTCCCCAAAATCCAATGGCTTCATCTCAATTCCTCCAGTACCTCAAAGTCAGAGCTGTACTGAGATGGTCTGAGAGAAGCCTGACAGTGATGGTCCAGGAAGGTAAAGAACACTTGGACACAGTCAAACCACAGTCACTCAGAGAGGAGACAAGAGCCCCATCCTGTTCCAAGAAGGACAGGATGTACATTCAGGAGCTACTACGACAAGTCAACCACTGCAGGATGGAGCCAAGCACTGGTCTGGCAGCAAAAGAGAGCTATTCCTCCCAGCAATTGCTCCCCCAGTACTCCCAGTTCCTCTCTTCATCCTTTATGGCCATGAGAGCACAAACCCTACAAGGAAAGGAGAACCGACAGGAGGCCACAAAGATGGACCACCTGCCTAGAAACAACCTATTTCCCACCTTGACTAATGCTGAATGAAGGCTTTGACAGGAGATGGGTGTCCTCCCCATTATCAGGGAGTTAAGGAGCCAATATGGTGTCTCAGGTGAGTCAGACCACAACTAAACCCAGCCATTGAGCAGAACGGAGCCAAAACTACCCCTTACCTCACGCTTGGCTCTCCTGTGAACCTTGCCAAATTAAGCAAGGAAGTAAATGACTGGAGCTTGTAGGTTGTAAAACTTGTTCAGTCATAACCCATAAAAATACTTGAATGCCCACCTATAGACACACCAAAGCTCCCTCATGGGCACCACCACACCAATCAGGCTACAAGCAGCTCAGCTTCTTGAGTCACTCAGCATCACAGCACTCCCTGACCTCAAGCTCTTTGATGACTCAACCATCTCCTCATTGCCAGGACTAGCAGGACAAAACAGGACCACTAAAATGTCATCAGCAATCCCCCCAACCTTTGCATTTACACAGCAGCAAACAAAAATCAGTTCTACTCCTTCTTGTGAGATGATCTCTAGTGTTTCGTTCCTCTGGCAGCCAAAGCAAAGCTCTTATCTTTGCAATGGGAATGAGCCATGGGACAGCCCAAGAGAACTACAGAAAGCCTGAATGGTGGGGGTGGGAAGGGGCCTGCAGAGCTCATCCAGCCCCAGCCCCTGCTACAGCAGGTTCCCCTCCAGCAGGGGCACAGGAACGTGTCCAGGTGGGGTTGGAAACCTCTCAAGAAGAGAAGGAGCCTCCACACCCTCCCTGGGCAGCCTGAGCCAGGGCTCCATCACCCTTCAAATTCAGCATTTCACACAATTCCCAAGTACTTGGGCAGCCCCTTCCTCATCTCAACAGGGCTCATACAGCATGTGACAGAACAAGCTTCCAAATCCACCAACTCCTGATTTCAAGACCTAAACCACAAGTCTCCTCCTCACAGAGCACACCAGAGCCTCGAGTGCAGCTCAGCAGACACAGCTCAGGCTGGAGCAAATCCAGCACAGAGAAGCCTCAGTGGAGGATCCCAGCACAGGAACAGCTTTTCATCACTGCGTAAAGCTGGCTGATCTCAACTCAAGATAGTCCTTTTCAAGGATGTTTGTCTCATAGACCATTCACCACTAACATGCACACACAAATATGCTCCAAATGCCTGAATGCAGACAGCTAAGTGCACAGGAGAACAGAACTCACTCTGCATTCAGCTACAGAACTGTTCAGCTACCACAGCTGGGAGCATTTAAATACCAAAGGTATTGGCTAACAAGCCTCAACCACTTAATTATGTAGGAATTAATACAGGGGCAGGGTAAAGTCACTGCATGTCTGATGGAACTATCAATAATGTGGTTATTGTTGAAGTGACCAGTGAAGCAGAAGCAGCAATGCTGGGAAATGTGCAGAAATACAGAATCACAGAATCTCAGGGGCCGGAAGAGACCTCAAAAGCTCAGCCAGTGCAACCCCCCTGCCAGAGCAGCAGCACCTAGAGCAGGGCACACAGGAACTCATCCAGCTGGGTTGGGATGTCTCCAGAGAAGGAGCCTCCACAGCCCATCTGGGCAGCCCCTGCCAATGCTCCCTCACCTCAGCAGGGAACAAATTCTTCCTTTTGTTTCTTTGGAACCTCTTCTGTTCCAGCTTGTGCCCATTTGCCCCTTGTCCTGTCATTGGCCATCACTGAGCACAGCCTGGCTCCACCATCCTCACACCCACCCTTTATGCATTTGTAAACATGAATGAGTTCACCCCTCAGTCTCCTCCAAGCTACAGAGCCCCAGCTCCCTCAGCCTTTCATCACAAGGGAGATGCTCCACTCCATCTCTGTGTCCCTGCACTGAACTCTCTCCAGCAGCTCCCTGTCCTTCTGGAACTGAGGGATCCAGAACTGGACACACTATTCCAGATGTGGTCTCATGAGGGCAGAGAAGAGGGGGAGCAGAACCTCTCTGACCTACTGCCCACAGCCCTTCTGACCCAGCCCAGGCTGCCATTGGCCTTCTTGCCCACGAGGCCACATTTTCCATTTCAGCAAAGGCCTGAGGTGCAATGTGAAGTCTGAAAACCCACTTCTCCACCTCAGCTCACATCCCAACCTGGAGCCCTCACCAAAACTGCGGATAACTTCAAACCTTTACCCAGCTTCCAGGCTACCTGAGGTGTCTTGTGGAAACACCCCCTGCAATGAAGCGCTTCTGAATCAGAAAGCACAGAAGGCAGAATCCACCAGCAGAAATCCAACCCTCTCATCTCAGGAAACTGGAAACATTACTGTTTGTAATGCTGTAAAATTCTGAGTGTGAAACACTCAGAATGAATCATTTGGCACTGGCAGTGTTTTTGTGGAAGGCCTGAACACTGGGCTTTTTTCCTTCACTTCTGAGTCTCTAATTCAATACCAAGGTGGGAAATTCAGATTTTTGCTTTTTTTTTATTTAAATGCCAGCAGAACATTTGCTGCTTCTCTACAAGAATGAGTCACTTTGGCTCTTATTGAGGTGCTTTTCCAACACTTTTTAGCAGTTCTGTTACCTTGCTAATCCTCTAGAGTTAAATACAAAACATCATCTGCTGGGATCCCCAAAGCCAGTCTGAACACTGCAGTAGTAAAAAATCACACAGCCCTGGAGGAGCTGCAAATCCCACAGAGCTAAAGAAAATCAGCAAGCACAGGGAGAAGCGATAAAACCCCAAATCTCCTGGGTTCTGGAGAGTTTATATGTCCCAAATTCCTTGAACTTCGTAGATTTGGGAGAGTTATGCAAATATGCCCCATTATGGTCCAAATCTAACCCTAATGCCATGGCACTGTGTTCTGTAAAACACTCAAGGATTTTGCTCTCATGGGCAAGGAGAAAGAAGGGACACCTAGATCAGATCACACAGGAATGTGTCCAGGTAGGTTTTGGAGAAGGAGCCTCCACACACTCCCTGGGCAACTTGTTCCTTGGAAGAGCCCCTGAAGCTGCTGCAGTCCCAGCCCTGCCCAGCCCAGCACTGACCCACAGCCCTCAGCACCTCAGCACCACGCCTTTGGGATCCCTCCGGGGCTGGGCACTCCCCCAGCTCCCTGGGCAGCCTGGCACAGGGGCTGACACCCCTCTCAGGGAAACAGTTCTGCCTCAGCTCCAACCTCAACCTGCCCTGGGGCAACTGTAGTCCATTGCCTCTTGTCCTGTTACTTGGGAGCAGAGCCCGACCCCCAGCTCCCTGCAGCCTCCTGTCAGGGAGTGTCAGAGAGGGCTCCTGGCTGCCCTCAGCCTCCTCTTCTGCAGCCTCAACACCCCCATTCATTCTCTCAGCCCCTCCCCAGCACCCTTGTGCTCCAGCCCCTTCCCCAGCTCTGTGCCCGGCTCTGGCCACGCTGCAGCCCCTCAGTGTCCCTGTGGCATTGAGTGAGGGGCCCAGCACTGACACAGCCCTGGAGCTGCAGCCTCTCCAGGGCCCAGCACAGGGGGACAGTCACTTCCTTGGTCATGATGAAAACCAAGTGTTTCAGTTTGGATCCAGTGACAAGAGGCTTCTCCAGACACACAACAAAGGCTATCTTCAGCAGCTGCACCACGAGTACTCAGCCACTGGGCTGGGAGCAAAGGCCATGCCATGTCTTTAGGAGCTGATGGTCGTAGATCCTGCAGCCCCAGTTAACCATGAGACTTGGAGACATGGCCCAAACTGGAGTGAAAAAGGACTTCAGTAGCCACTTGTTAAGCCCTGATTAAGACTATTAAACCTTAATTTTTGTAGTTTTCTACCTCAGGTGAATGTATTTTTCTCCTTGATTTTAAACCTCAGCAGCTGCCTCTGTTGGTGCTGAGAGCCTGACCTAGCCCCAGCCTGCTCACTGCTCCTGTGCCAGCATTTGATTCTTCTGTCTGGCTGACTGCTAAAAGGATATCACATCAGCAGTGCCCATCACAATCAAGAGATCTGAAAACAATGAGTACCATGAATGACTGCAGCATTTACTTGCAACCAAACAGGGAGCACTGGCTGATTCCCTTGTGCTGCCGTTCAGCTGGATCTCAACTGTCTGTAGAGTTGGGCACAGAGGAATCTCATGAGGTTCAATAAGAACAAGTGCAGAGTCCTGCAGCTGGGGAGGAACAACCCCAGGCACCAGCACAGGCTGGGGGTGACCTGCTGGAGAGCAGCTCCAGGAGTGAGACTTGGCAGTGCTGACTGATAATATACTAAACATGTGCAGCACTATGTCCTCGTGGGCAAGAAGCCAATGGCAGCCTGGGGGCATCAAGAAGAGTGTGGGCAGCAGGTTAAGGGAGGTTCTGCTCCGTCTCTGCTCTGCCCTGCTGAGGCCTCATCTGGAGTCCTGTGTCCAGTTCTGGGCTCCCCAGCTCCAGAGGGACAGGGAACTGCTGGAGAGAGGCCAGTGCAGGGACAACAAGATGATCAGCGCACTGGAGCATCTTCCTTCTGAGGAAAGGCTGTGGGACCTGGGGCTGTTCAGTCTGGAGAAGAGGAGACTGAGGGGGGAGCTCATTCATAGCTACAAATATCTCATTGGTGGGTGTCAGGAGGTTGGGGCAGCACTTTTTTTGATGGTATCTAGCTGCAGGACAAAGGGTGATGGGACGAAGCTGGAACACAAACAGTTCCATTGAAACATAAGGACAAACTGTTTGAGTGAGGGAGCCCTGGCCCCGGCTGCCCAGGGAGGGTGTGGAGGCTCCTTCCTTGGAGGGCTTCAAGATCCCTCTGGACACAATCCTGTGCAACCTGATCTAGGTGGGAGCTGCTTCTGCAGGAGGGTTGGACTAGATGGTCTCTAAAGGTCCCTTCCAACCCTGCCATTCTCTGCCTCTATGACCTCCAAAGCCCTTCCTGCCTCTCTGAATCCCCGGGGCCTCCCCAGCCAGGCAGTGCAGGAAGGTTGGCAGGCTCTGGGTCTCTCCCACAGGCTTCCAGCAGAAGGAAGAGAGGGCACACAAGGGCTGACCTCTGCCAGCACCCTTCTCACACTTGCTACTGTCTTCAGTTTGGCAACACGGCACAAAAGCAGCGCTGACGTGTGTGTCCAGGCCCAGGCCTGGCTTCATGGGGGGCCGAAGCTTCACACGTTACCCAGCCCCCTCGAGACAAAGCCCTCGAGTTTCTTAATTAAAGCAGAGTGAAAGGCAGCCTAAAAGCACCCCAGGGCCGTCCTCCCAGGGCCTTGAGGCTGCACTTCAAACGCTGCCCATCAGCCCGTGGCCCTCACAGCCACACCACCAGCTTTCCCTTGTCAACGGGGAATGCCGAGCCTTCAGCCCGGCCTCTTCAGCCTCCTCTCATCTTCCCTCCTGTTTCAGACATGTCTCTGGGTTATACAGGAGGGAACAAAGGGAGTGCTGTGTGGCAGGAGCCCTCCAGAGGCTCTGTGTTTCAGCCCAGCCTGCTCCAAAGCAGGGCTGACTCTGGAGGGCTCTTTAGCACTTTTCCTCTCATTAACGTTTCCGTGAGGGATCAAAGAAGAGATTATAAAGATATATAAGTACAATTCCTGCCACGGAACAAGAATAGAGCAAAGGATCAGCTCAGACCCCTCTCCCTGATCCATTGCTTTGTTATCAGATAACTGTCTCTTCATGAAACCAGGTTTAATTCCCACCAAAAGCCCCAAAAGCATCCCCAGATCCATCCCCACCGCACTTTTTCCATCGCTGGGGCCAGGTTGCTCTATGTTCCTTCCAAACAGAACCCAATTATTTCCTGGCAGTAAGTCACCAGGAGTAGGAATTGGTTTCATTTTCTCCCTTTGAGCAGCTGCTGGGGGTGGGCTGGGAGATGGCTGCAGCCACGGAGCAGGGATGAATACTAAAGAAGCACCGAGGCATCACGGCCCGCGCTGGGGGTGATGGGGTAGGATTTTTCTCATGAAGGAAGGAAATCAGTCAGCTTTATGTGTCCAAAACGAGCCTTTTTCTCCCCTCTCCTTGGACATTTGCATGCCCTAGAGCTGCAATGCCACCTGAGCATCCTGGAACAGCTTCAGCCTCGGTGCTAGGAGCAGGGGAACTGTGCCCACTACCCTGGCCCCATCGCTGCGATTCTTCCCCTTCTCATTAGAAATGCCCAGCAACACCCTGCAGACAAAGCCACTGCAAACAAAGTGTGGGGAGAAAAGGGGGAAGGGGAGAGAGAAGGGGAGTTTTTTTTTTTCTTAGAAAGGAGAAAGGAGTGCAGAGGAATTCTTCATTCACTGATCTGTAGAATACATTAATATCCCCAAGTGTTGGCACAGCCTGCAGTGCTCGGGGGACCAACAATGCAAAGCAATGACTCCGAGTCTGGGATCTTCAAATAAACCACCCCTGCTGTCATGGCCACCAGGAAAGAGAATAACAGCAATATTAGCTGACCTTCATTTTGTTGTTTCTCCAGACCTGACTGCTAGACCTCTGTTTGCCTGTTACTAGGATTTCTTGGCTGAAAAATGTGAGCATTTCCTAGACGATACAAGAGGCAGTTTATTAGGTAAATAAACCAGGCCCTAAGCAGTCGCTTCTGCTTGGTAATGAGGAGGGAAGGAAAGGAACAGACCTCCCTGCACCACCTAAAATCACCCCAATCAAGGCTGGGTAACTACCACCACATGCATATTTTTCAACAGGCAGTTAATGAACAAGAGAAGGTCATTTCAGCTGAGCCAACTTGTGAGCAAAACCATTTGCTCAGAAAACTATTGGCCATAAAAATCACAGCAGGCACTGTCTTGTATTGTATAAAACTGTCCATCTATGGAAGCAGAAAAGGAGTTTAAAATAAGAGTATCTTTTCAGGCTCCTGACAAAAGGAAGTACCAAGGGGAAAATGTTTATAGAGGAGTCTTGCAAGGAGGGCTGGGAAGGAGAACACATGGGACACCTCACCCTGCTCCTCTCTTCCCAGGAACCACAGTGATAAATGTAATGAAATGATCAGGCAGACAAGGAGCTTAGGGCAACAGTGAAGGGCCCACAGCAGTTCCTGCAGCAGGCTGCTGCAGCAAATGGGAGGCGAGTGTCACAGCATTTTCCAGCCCATCTCACAGGTAAAGGCAGTAACCTGGCAGCTTCAGAAAGCATGGCTTGGAAAAGGAAGCTTCTACTGAAACTGGTTTTTTCACATATATATAGCTGAGTCTTGCACAGTAGCTACAGTGTGTTACCACCTAAGTGGGGATGTACTGCAAGTCAATCACAATGCATCCAAAGCCATGTACAACCTCACCCCTGCAGCCCCTCTGCAAATGCCAGTGCTGACCAGAATTTCACATCAAAGTCACTACCACAAGCTGATCATCCTATAGCAGAAGCAGATCCCTGCCCTCCTTCCAGCCCAAAGCACAATACCAGCTCTGAAGCAGACAGGTTGCACACTGAATCAGTGAATCTCACTTTGCTGCTGCAGACCTGTGCACAGGGAACTGCTCCTGCCACCAGCACCCAGCCTGGTTTGCAGAGCAGTGTGGCACTTTAGTGACACATGTTGCTTTCACCACACAGGTGAAAGTCACTGCAAACCCTAGATCCAACATCAGGACAACAGCATCAATGTCAGCCCTACAACATCACCTCTGTGTGACATCCAGCAGTGTGACACTGAGCAAACGATGCAAAACCTACCTGAAGCCTTGGACAAGCCCATGCTCAAGCTACCTTAAATTCTGCACTCACCAAGGCTGCACCCTCAGGTCACATCACAGTGATGCTGAAGCCATGGGCTGTAATCTGCAAAAACTACATTTAAATACAGGTTAAAGCCAGGACAGCTTTATTAAGCTCATGACTTAAAATGCCCTTCACATGGCAGAGTCTGGAGAAGCAAATTAGGCTGCAAAGTTATGCAACACTGCAATCTATGCACTGCTTCAGGCTGGGGCAGAGGGGCTGGAAAGCTGCTGCAGGAAAAGGGCCTGGGGGGGTTGGTGCCAGCAGCTGAACAGGAGCCAGCAGCGTGCCCAGGGGGGGCAGAAGGCCAAGGACAACCTGGCTGGGATCAGCACTGGGGTGGCAGCAGGACCAGGGCAGGGATTGTCCCCTGTGCTTGGCCCTGGGGAGGCTGCAGTTCCAGGGCTGTGTCAGTGCTGGGCCCCTCACTCACTGCCACAGGGACACTGAGGGGCTGCAGCGTGGCCAGAGCCGGGCACAGAGCTGGGGAAGGGGCTGGAGCACAAGGGTGCTGGGGAGGGGCTGAGGGAATGAATGGGGGTGTTGAGGCTGGAGAAGAGGAGGTTGAGGGCAGCCAGGAGCCCTCTCTGACACTCCCTGACAGGAGGCTGCAGGGAGCTGGGGGTCAGGCTCTGCTCCCAAGTAGCAGGACAAGAGGCAATGGACTACAGTTGCCCCAGGGCAGGTTGAGGTTGGAGCTGAGGCAGAACTGTTCCTCTGAGAGGGGTGTCAGCCCCTGTGCCAGGCTGCCCAGGGAGCTGGGGCAGTGCCCAGCCCTGGAGGGATCCCAAAGCCGTGGGGCTGAGGGCTGAGGGCCATGGGGTAGTGCTGGGCTGGGCAGGGTGAGGGGAGGGCTGGGACTCCAGGGGCTTAAAGGGCTTTTCCAACTGAAACTATTGCATGTGCCACCACAGAGATGCTGGTGAAGCACCTTCCAGAGGCAACAGGCACTTTTGGACCAGCTCAGGTGCAGTGAGACCAACCCAACTCAACTGCCAGACAGGCAACTGCCCTTTCCATCACTGCACAGTCTTTAATGGAGATCTAGCAGGGAGTCAGGTGGCCATGGGTGCTCCTTCAGACTGCACCTTGCCCTGTGTCTGGCAATCCCACAGCAACAGCCCAATTTGCTCCTGTGGATTGCCCTGGTAGCAACCTTCCTGTGGTCTGCAGCTCCCCCCAGGGACACGAGTGTGAGGCCCCAGGTGGGGCAGGCAGCAGGACACTGCCTGCCAGCAACCCCGGCTGCACTCGTGTGTGAACCAGCCTCCAGGCCCCCCTGCCAAGGCCAGGGGTTTCTTATTCCTTTCCCATTTGCCCAAGGACAGTTCTCCTGGAGGCAGAGGCAGCATGAGTGCAGGAATCCTGCTGCATTTTTGCAAAACAAGAAAGATTTGAGATCACAGACCCCTGTTGATTTATATCCCCAGTTTCTGGTGAGGGCAATAACCTCTGTGCATCCCAGAACGCCCTGAAGAGACAGCACAACCCAGCAAACTCATTTCTCCAGTGACCACATCCTCCATGTATTGTTGTGTCCCTTGAGTGCCTGGGGCCTGGGAAGCAGGATTCCAGATGCTGGACCCTCTCTCTGCCTGGGCACTGCATCTGCAGCAGCACTGTGCTTGGGACAGGATCTTTGCTTGGGTAATAAACCCAAGAGAGGCCAGAAACAGCCTCCTTGGGTAGATGGGAACCACAGACTAAGGCAGAATTTCCAAGCTGTAAGAATTAACACAAACCATCAACACAGATAATTTCCCTGCTCATCATGGAACAAAACCTCCAAGCCAGAACACCGCTGGGTTTCAGCTCCAGATGGGGTAGAGCAATTTACTCTGTCACAGAGCACGTCAGGAAAGGCAAAGCACAAGGAAGGGACTTCTGAGCCTCTTCAGCAATGTACCAATTAACACATTTCAGCACCATTTCCAGAAATATAAATTAATGATTTAATGCTGCAACATGTATCCTTGGAAACCAAGCTGTGAGCACCCACCCCTGGATGTTTCACACCATCCCAACACAACTCATGGCTTGTCCTTTTGGAGTGATGGACAGCTTGGGTGAGCAGGGTGCCCAGGGGCTTCTTTCACCACCAGATTTGTACAATCCTGCTCCATGGGTTGACAAGAGCTGCTCTAAATCTCCTGGTAGGTATGAACAAGCATTGATGAAGTTCAGTCTGTTTGAACAGCTGCATATGCAAATGTAATTAAGAAGCTGTCTCCCCTCTCCCCTCCCTCTGTCTGCTGATGGGGAGGGATGCCATTTCATGGCTTCAGACTTGAACTTGAGCCTCATTTGTGTCTCACAGGTGAGTCTCAGAAATGCCACTCTCCAGCCTCCTCTGCCGTCCTTTGGGGAGTCCTTACATCCAGGGCTCAGCTACTGAAGAAGTGATTATTTTGTCACCTCTACACTCATACATTGACACTGCCATTGGAAAAAACAAACCCCTTCTCAGTGCAGTGCAGGAAAGGAACCTTTCCCACCTCACCTTACACAGATCAGTCTGGGACTGCCCTTCATCCCATATCTACACTGGACTATTTGTACTGTATTGACTCTCATTTCACTTGGGTCTCTATCTGCAAAAGTTATCCAGGGAGATAACGCTGGGGGTCATGGCAGCCAGAAAAAGGCACGTGGAAAGATGTAGCACAGGGGCAGAAGACCCAGGCAAGTGATCACTGGTTGAATCTGCTCGATGAGGGGATAGAGAAGGCTGCAGTGGCTCTGGAGGGTCTTGGTGCCACAGGTTGAGCTGTCATTAAATGAGAGCAGCTCCACACAGAGGGACCTGGGAGTGCTGGTTAATAACAAACTAAACATGAGCAGCAACATGCCCTCAACTAGAGGGCATTAAGAATGTGGGCAGCAGGTTGAGGGAGGATCTGCTCCCCCTCTGCTCTGCCCTGCTGAGGCCTCATCTCGAGTCCTGTGGCCAGTTCTGGGTTCCCCAGCTCCAGAGGGACAGGGAACTGCTGCAGAGAGGCCAGTGCAGGGACACCAAGATGATCAGGGGCTGGAGCATCTTCCTTAAGAGGAAAGGCTGTGGAACTGGGGCTGTTCAGCCTGGAGAAGAGAAGCCTGAGGTCAGGGGTACCTCATCACTGCTGATCAATCCCTAAAGGATGAGTGTGGAGAGGATGGGGCCAGTGTTTTTTGTATGGTGACCAGTGCCAGGACAAGGGGTAACAGGCACAGGCTGGAGCACAGGCAGCTCCAGTGGCACAGGAGGAGCAAGTCCTTTGGTGCTGAGGTGAGGGAGCCCTGGCCCAGGCTGCCCAGGGAGGGTGTGGAGGCTCCTTCTCTTCTCGGGAGGTTTCCAACCCCAGCTGGACACGTTCCTGTGCCCCTGCTGGAGGGGAACCTGCTGGAGCAGGGGCTGGGGCTGGATGAGCTCTGCAGGGCCCTTCCCATCCCACCAGTCTGGGATTCTGTGATTCTGTGAAGCATGCTGGCTGACAAAGGCAGGAGGATCAATGTACACACAGCAGCACGTCCTCCCCTTCACATTGACCATTATCTGGGATGTGTCTCCTGGGTGGACCGAGCTGCACCCAGCAGCAGAGAGGAAGGACACACAGCCCCTGCACAACAGCCCCATGGAAGGGAGAAGGTGCAGGGAGCAGCCTCAACCCCCCCTGCTCAGCCTCAGCAAGATGGAGGCTCCAGAGCAAACAGCAGAAAGACTAATTAGAACATGGAACTAAACAGCAAACAGAGTAGAAAACAATGGGGTTGTACTGAAGGGAAATCAGCTCCAACTGAGCTAATCAGGTTGGCCCAGTAAGATAATGAATTTTCTAGACAAAGGAAGTGTGATTGGTGCCATGCACACAGACTCCAGCAAAGCAGGTGACACAGAGCCACGTGGGAAATCACTGAACAGAAAAGATGGGGATTTTCAGGAGTAGAAGGGCAGGAAAGGGGTGAAAGGCAAAGCAGGAAGGCTGAGCATGGATGGAGGTCACAGCAGAGCTCTGTGAGGAATGGCCAGGAGGATGAGCTTATTACATGTTTTTATTAATGACCTTGGCTCAAAGGAAAAATAAGTGTGCTAATGAAATGTGCTGATGACACAAGGTTGGAGAGCAGCATCAGCACTGAGGAAAGCTGGGACAGCACAGCAGGGAACAATGGGCAACTCTGGAATGGAGGAGAGTTAAACAAGAACAGTAGTTTCTGCTACAAGGTGCAAAAGAAAATGAACTCCAGTGGAAAATGGTCAGGAGTGAGAAAGGCCCAAAGAAACAGCACAAAGGAAAACTGAGGAAGCAACACGTTTGTAACTGAGATATTTCCAGTAGGCAGAGAAGTGCTGGGGAGGGTGGGAAGGTTCTGGGGGGTCTCATGATTAAACACCTCCAAAAGTTTCAGAAAGAAGTGTGGGAAAAAAAAAAAAAGAGCTGATCAAAGGAAACAGCTTCATTGGGGAGGTTAAAATGTAAAGACACTTGTTCAGCCCCACAAGACAAGAGGGATCTCTTAAACACACACATTTCAGGGAGTAAAACAAGGGGAAAGAACTATTGAGTACACCAGAACAAGGGCTGCACGTGGGCAACAGGAAGCCCCACTGACAAGTTTAGGCTGGAAATAAGTTTATGACCATTGCAGCCTTCCAATAGGAGTAATGGGGGGGAAAAAACAAGCTTGTTGTCAGAAATTCATCTTGAAGGGATCCTATGACCCAGAAGGCTCCTCCTGTCCTTTGGTGCTCAACACACACACACAGAGCTGGCAGCACGAGCGAGCACCACACTCCTCACCTGGAAACACATTCATCAAGCAACTGCAAACCACTTGTTTTGAAACAAAACTGTTCCTGGCTGCTTGAGTCCATCTTCTTTCATCACTAAATGTGTTTCAGCACTGCAGTATGAGCAACTCTAACTCACATGGTTAAGCTGTGAACATGGCACATGTGAGGAGGAGGAGGAGGTGGCACAGGGAAGGTGGCACAGGGAAGGTGCAAAGGCACTGAGAGAGCAAGGTCTGAGCTGCTGGGCACAGGCCACAGCAAAGGCATTGCCTTGGTACCATGGCTGACCTGGTCCAGTGATTATTTGTCCCATGAGCTCCTCACCTGCTCCTCAGGGCCCAGAGCTAATGAATCATAGAATCAGAGACTGGTGGGGGCTGGAAGCGCCCTGCAGAGCTCATCCAGCCCCAGCCCCTGCTCCAGCAGCTTCCCCTCCAGCAGGGGCACAGGAACGTGTCCAGCTGGGGTTGGAAACCTCCCGAGAAGAGAAGGAGCCTCCACACCCTCCCTGGGCAGCCTGGGCCAGGGCTCCCTCACCTCAGCACCAAAGGACTTGCTCCTCCTGTGCCACTGGAGCTGCCTGTGCTCCAGCCTGTGCCTGTTACCCCT
>WBNH01002679.1:0-78301 GCA_013401255.1 Urocolius indicus | reverse complement strand
AACAGCCCCAGTTCCCGCAGCCTTTCCTCAGAAGGAAGATGCTCCAGTCTCCTGATCATCTTGGTGTCCCTGCACTGGCCTCTCTCCAGCAGTTCCCTGTCCCTCTGGAGCTAGGAAGCCCAGAACTGGACACAGGACTCGAGATGAGGCCTCAGCAGGGCAGAGCAGAGGGGGAGCAGAAACTCCCTTGACCTGCTGCCCACACTCTTCTTAATGCTCAACCACTGACAGCTGCTCCTCAGTCACCTGCCTGGGCTGCTCTGGTCCTGGGAGGATGGAAAGTGTTGGTGCATGTAAGAGACAAGCAATGAGCCCAATTCAACAGATCCATCATTCTTTCGCTCAGGTTTCTTTTCAAAGCTTTCTCACAGGGTTAATAGCTCAGAACAAACCTCTCAACTTTCAGTTGCTTAAAATGGAAGAAACTGAAGGAAGGAAAAATAATAACAATAAAAGGAAATCAGGAAAATCTCTGACTTGCCAGGTCAAGAAAACTCATCCTGCAGAAGCAGGGGCAGGTGACTCCGAGCCAGGGCAGTTGTCAGAGCAGCCCTGGGGAAGGAACATCGGTGTCACTGCTCCCAGAGTCAGATTGCAGGAAAGGCTGATTTCATGGCACACTACAGCAGCTTCTCCAGTCCACTGAGAAAAAAACTAAACCCCAAATGGATGGCCCTTGCTCATCTGAACACAGGGTGTACGTCAGAGGAACAAACCCCAGGAACTGCCAGCTACACTTCACAAAACAAATGAAATCCATGGCAAAAATAGCCAACACTTAGAACAGAGAGCTTGTACAGCCTGGCAGAAAGAGGCCCCAGCCTGCATGAATCACTATTTTGTAGAGGAAAGCTGATCTAATCCAAGCTGCTCTGTTTCAAAACTAAACAAACCTGCACTAAACTGCAATTAGTAGCTTTGTCAAAGCTTTGTCTTTCAGCTATGTCATTTGCTAAGATTAAAAACACACCTTACCTGGTAGCAAGTCACTTTATAGTAACCTCCACCTTGCTTTCAGCATCTCCAAAAACCTCCATCAGAAGGCAAAGGGGAAACAGAGCATTCACCTGGGCTGGAGGAAGGCGATTAGATTGCAATGCCATCTTGTGGAACAGGAGAATAAACTCCTCAGGCACCACTTTGCAGCTGTGTGTTACTTCCCAGGACACAGATATTGGCCCAGTGGGGTGTATTTGGTGGTTGCTTCTCATTTGCCTCGTTTATCTGAAAGGTTAGAGGGATGCACACAGTGATACCTGCAAGGACACGGTCTGCTTCCCTCACACTGCCTGGAAGGGGTTGGATGAGTCTGTCAGAAATAAGAGCTGGCTCTTTTTTGCTTGTCTAAATTATTGACAAGGTCATAATCTCCTGTGTTGCTTCCCCAGGAAAGCAGCCTTTCTCCTTAGCTACGGGAAAGCCACCAAAAAGAGTGACTTGGGCAGGATAAGGAGGAGGACTCCACCAATATCCCAGATCTCCTTCCCAACCCATGGTCAGTTCAGCAGGGCCTGAAGAACATCTTTTACTCCATCTGGCTGCAGCCACCTCTGCATGTGTCACTGTTACTAAAACCCCCTTTTCTCCCTCAGGCACAAACACTTCAGGATGCTCTTGCCACAAACAAAGCCTGGTTTGACCGTCCTCTCTGCAGGGAGCTGCCTACTTATGTCTTAAGGTAAACAAACAAACAATTAGACAAATCTACAACACTCAAGGAAAGGGGAGAAAGTTACCACAAAGCACCATCCAGGTAAGCCAGGATGTAGCTGTGAACCACAGCTGACTTTCTCCTTTGTCATGAGGCCAACTGCAACCCAGAGGCAGGCAGAAAGAATCACGGGCTCTGTGCAGACCCCTGACCATGTGAAGTACTAAATGCTTGAGCATGATGATGACCAGAAAGGAAACCAACCCCCACAGCTGCATATTGCACCGTGTTTTGAGGCCCCCACAAAACTTGCACCCACTTACTTCAAATGTCCCAAAGGGAGGAACTGTACCCAGAGCCCCAGGGATGGGATGTGGTGGGACGGCCCCTGCTTGAGCTGCTGAAGCCCTGGGATGGCAGGAAGAGGGGAGGTTTGGCACTGGCAGGCTGCTGTCAGGATGGGTGCCAAGGACACCAGGGGATGAGCTGGTGCTGGAGCACGCTTAGGGCAAGGGAGGATTACAAACTGCATGGGAGCTGTGCAGTGAAGGCAAACAACAGGGCTGCTGACAGCTTGACAGCAGTGCTCGTTCCAGGGCAGCCATCCTCCTTCAAAGGGGGGTTCAAAATGGGACATTTGGAAAAGCTTGGGAAAATGTGGACACTTTTTCCACCTTCCAGTACATCAAGGGGTAACAAGAAAGCCTGAGAGGATAGGACAAGGGATAAGGGCTTCAAACTGAAACAGGGGAGATTGAGATGAGATGTGAGGAAGAGGCTCTTCCCTGTGAGGGTGCTGAGGCCCTGGCACAGGCTGCCCACAGAGGCTGGGGCTGCCCCATCCCTGAAAGTGTTCCAGGACAGGTTGGATGGGGCTGGGAGCAACATGGGCTAGTGGAAGGTGTCTCCGCCCATGAGGGTTGGAACAGGATGATCTTCCAACCCAAACCATCCTGTAGTTGTGTGCTTGGCAATGGGATGGATGGGAGCACAGTTAGTCAACCCAGGAAAAGCAAACAGCCAGAAGGAATCCCACAGATTGGCTCACTAAAGTATTGTGGAATTTGCCATATCAGGCTGTTCCAGCTCAAAGGTTTGTGTGGGGCAAACTCATTCCATCTCTTGCCTGTCTGGGGGTTTATGTCTCTCTCTCTGTTATTTTCCTTTTCATGACAATCGTTATTATTAGCATTATTATTCTATTTAACTTATTGAATTGCTCTTATCTCAACCCAGGAGTTCGCTCCCTTTTACCTTCCCAACCCTCTTCCCCNTCACTGCTCCCAGAGTCAGATTGCAGGAAAGGCTGATTTCATGGCACACTACAGCAGCTTCTCCAGTCCACTGAGAAAAAAACTAAACCCCAAATGGATGGCCCTTGCTCATCTGAACACAGGGTGTACGTCAGAGGAACAAACCCCAGGAACTGCCAGCTACACTTCACAAAACAAATGAAATCCATGGCAAAAATAGCCAACACTTAGAACAGAGAGCTTGTACAGCCTGGCAGAAAGAGGCCCCAGCCTGCATGAATCACTATTTTGTAGAGGAAAGCTGATCTAATCCAAGCTGCTCTGTTTCAAAACTAAACAAACCTGCACTAAACTGCAATTAGTAGCTTTGTCAAAGCTTTGTCTTTCAGCTATGTCATTTGCTAAGATTAAAAACACACCTTACCTGGTAGCAAGTCACTTTATAGTAACCTCCACCTTGCTTTCAGCATCTCCAAAAACCTCCATCAGAAGGCAAAGGGGAAACAGAGCATTCACCTGGGCTGGAGGAAGGCGATTAGATTGCAATGCCATCTTGTGGAACAGGAGAATAAACTCCTCAGGCACCACTTTGCAGCTGTGTGTTACTTCCCAGGACACAGATATTGGCCCAGTGGGGTGTATTTGGTGGTTGCTTCTCATTTGCCTCGTTTATCTGAAAGGTTAGAGGGATGCACACAGTGATACCTGCAAGGACACGGTCTGCTTCCCTCACACTGCCTGGAAGGGGTTGGATGAGTCTGTCAGAAATAAGAGCTGGCTCTTTTTTGCTTGTCTAAATTATTGACAAGGTCATAATCTCCTGTGTTGCTTCCCCAGGAAAGCAGCCTTTCTCCTTAGCTACGGGAAAGCCACCAAAAAGAGTGACTTGGGCAGGATAAGGAGGAGGACTCCACCAATATCCCAGATCTCCTTCCCAACCCATGGTCAGTTCAGCAGGGCCTGAAGAACATCTTTTACTCCATCTGGCTGCAGCCACCTCTGCATGTGTCACTGTTACTAAAACCCCCTTTTCTCCCTCAGGCACAAACACTTCAGGATGCTCTTGCCACAAACAAAGCCTGGTTTGACCGTCCTCTCTGCAGGGAGCTGCCTACTTATGTCTTAAGGTAAACAAACAAACAATTAGACAAATCTACAACACTCAAGGAAAGGGGAGAAAGTTACCACAAAGCACCATCCAGGTAAGCCAGGATGTAGCTGTGAACCACAGCTGACTTTCTCCTTTGTCATGAGGCCAACTGCAACCCAGAGGCAGGCAGAAAGAATCACGGGCTCTGTGCAGACCCCTGACCATGTGAAGTACTAAATGCTTGAGCATGATGATGACCAGAAAGGAAACCAACCCCCACAGCTGCATATTGCACCGTGTTTTGAGGCCCCCACAAAACTTGCACCCACTTACTTCAAATGTCCCAAAGGGAGGAACTGTACCCAGAGCCCCAGGGATGGGATGTGGTGGGACGGCCCCTGCTTGAGCTGCTGAAGCCCTGGGATGGCAGGAAGAGGGGAGGTTTGGCACTGGCAGGCTGCTGTCAGGATGGGTGCCAAGGACACCAGGGGATGAGCTGGTGCTGGAGCACGCTTAGGGCAAGGGAGGATTACAAACTGCATGGGAGCTGTGCAGTGAAGGCAAACAACAGGGCTGCTGACAGCTTGACAGCAGTGCTCGTTCCAGGGCAGCCATCCTCCTTCAAAGGGGGGTTCAAAATGGGACATTTGGAAAAGCTTGGGAAAATGTGGACACTTTTTCCACCTTCCAGTACATCAAGGGGTAACAAGAAAGCCTGAGAGGATAGGACAAGGGATAAGGGCATCAAACTGAAACAGAGGAGATTGAGATGAGATGTGAGGAAGAGGCTCTTCCCTGTGAGGGTGCTGAGGCCCTGGCACAGGCTGCCCACAGAGGCTGGGGCTGCCCCATCCCTGAAAGTGTTCCAGGACAGGTTGGATGGGGCTGGGAGCAACATGGGCTAGTGGAAGGTGTCTCCGCCCATGAGGGTTGGAACAGGATGATCTTCCAACCCAAACCATCCTGTAGTTGTGTGCTTGGCAATGGGATGGATGGGAGCACAGTTAGTCAACCCAGGAAAAGCAAACAGCCAGAAGGAATCCCACAGATTGGCTCACTAAAGTATTGTGGAATTTGCCATATCAGGCTGTTCCAGCTCAAAGGTTTGTGTGGGGCAAACTCATTCCATCTCTTGCCTGTCTGGGGGTTTATGTCTCTCTCTCTGTTATTTTCCTTTTCATGACAATCGTTATTATTAGCATTATTATTCTATTTAACTTATTGAGTTGCTCTTATCTCAACCCAGGAGTTCGCTCCCTTTTACCTTCCCAACCCTCTTCCCCCCATCCTGCTGAGGGAGGGAGGGTGAGTGGCTGTGTGCTGCTCAGCTCCCAGCTGGCCTCAAACCACGACACCCACTCCAGCATCTCAACCTTAACTCCACTTTCAGCTCTTGGCTTATTTTCAAACGCAGCTCTAATGAGCAGGTTCTGAGGGTTAAAGTGTCTAAGAAGAAAGTTATCAATTCTGGGGTACACAAACTGGGGGGGAGTGGGGACAAACAACCCCAAGAGAACCAGTGGGGACAGTGAAAAGCCAGGACTGCACTCAGGCATTCCCAGAGCAGCATAATGTTTTGAGGAATGATTTGTGTGGCCATTTGAGTGAAAGCTCAGTGCCAATTTCTGAACTCTAAGAAATACATATGTCCTGACACCCCTCGTAACTGCCCAGCATACGCTGGAGAGAAACAAAGCCATGCCAAGCAGCGTGCAAACATCTGCCTGCAGATGACTGATGATTTTCAACAATAACTTCAGAAATGCAGAGATCTGAGCGTGTCCCACGATTCTCCTTCCGTTGCAATCCCAGGGAGTTCCCACTGACACCAGCGTGGGGCTGCCTGGGGCCACCAAGGGAGCCGGGCTCCAAGCAGGGCAGCCTCGGCCAGGGCACAGGCGAGGGCTGGGACTGTCAACAGCTCTGAGAGGGCAAGAGAAATGGCATCGAAAATAAGCTGCAAATGAAACAACTGGAAGGTTTCTGCCACGGTTTGAGAAGGGGCAGAGGTGCAGATGCTGCTCTCTGCAATGTCCCTGCAGCCAGTGCCACGGGGCCGGGCGTCGGGAGGGACACAGCATAAAGCACCCCGGAGCGCTGGAAACAACCTCCAGAGCTTGCAAAGGATGTTTTGCATGAGAGCAAGATGTTGAAACATTGATTAAAAGTTGGATTTCACCAGCAATACTTTGATTTTCTTATTTCCCTGGCTGCTAACAAAGACACACCCACTAATGCGTTACATTCCTGCTCGTAAAAGGGTGATTATTCCGCTCCTCACGCCAGGCTCCGCTTGTACCCACAGCCCCTGGCTCCAGTGCAAGGCACTCATCAGAAATATAGAGACATTATGATTTCAGAAATGAGGCAAAAAAACCACAGAAACAGGCACATGTTGGAACAGTGCAGAGGCAGGGCCCGTGCAACCGTCTGCATCGCTGGAAAGAAAGGGGGTGGGCAATGGGTAAGACTGAGCGCTTCACCCCGCTTTCAATCCAAAGGATGGTGCTGAAGGCACAGAGTTCCTTCAGATTTTATCCATTTAAATGAAATGCTGTGATGGAAAAGAAGCACCATGACCTAGCAGGTGCTGGTGTTCCTGCTGCTTGGCTTTGTGCAAGGAGCAACGATGTACACCGATGGGTTTCTGATCCTAATGTAACAGTGTGAGGAATGAGGGTGGGAAAAGGATGGGAAGGATGCCATGAAAGCCTGTGCTGTCCAGCACTATTGTTCTACAACTCATGCTTAGGCAGCTGGATGAGCTCTGGAGGACCCTTCCAACCCCCACCACTCTATGATTGTATGATTTGGTAGCTCTGGGCCCCAAGGAGAAGGTGAGGAGCTTGTGGGATGAATAACAGTGCAGAGAAACATGCTCAAGTGTGCTGTCTGATCACTGGACACGGTCAGCCAGGGTGCCAAGGCCATCTGAGGCAACACTGTGATTTCCTATGCCCACATTGTTATGCAAACACAGGAAGGCCTATTGCAGCAGAAGGAAGAGGCAGGGAAAGGCAGGACCTTCCCATCACCCCTCACAGAAAAATGTTTTCCAGTGCAGAAAGGGTGAGAGAGGTCACCCCCAAGGAACCCAGCCCAGGATCCTCCCAGCTTTCGCCTCTCTCATCCTCCTCCTCTCAAACTTCCCCAGTCTTGCAGCCAGCATGGGCTTCAGAGTTAAAGGGACAGGCTTATTGTCCAGCAATGCTGTCTGAGGGCTTCTTGTGCATGAGGAACCTCAAAAGTGGGCAGAAACAACCTGAGAAGGAGCAGCTGGGCTGCATGAAACGGGACTCACCAGCTGCCTGGGCAGGCACCTCCCTATATGAAACCACAGAAACAAAGGGGAGGCTCCAAAGGCACATAGGGGTACTCATCATCACTCAGGTGTCATTCTTTTTAGATTGAATCATTTTGCATCAACATTAAAGACCTAAAATAGCCAGTCATGAACTTCTCAGTGATGCTTTTAATCCCACCTGTGGTCGGTACAAGAGGAATCGGAGACAAAAGCCTCTGACAAGGCAACTTTAACCTCCAGAAGAAGCCCCAGGTTTTCATCAACCAATACCAACCAAGCTTTCAAAATGTCAGAGCTGATGGAGAACTACATAAATCCTTGAAAACACATCATCAGTGCTTGAAAAATGTCTCAGTGCCAGTCTGAGCTTGGCAGCTCTTGCTGCCAGGTCACGACTCGACAGAACGCAAGCTCCCCACCAGTCAGAGACAGACAGGTGACCAACCCAGCCCTTCGTTTTCTCTCTACTAAACCACAGCAGCCAAATTGCATTAACTTCTGACTAGAACTCCAATTTCTACGGAGCATAAATCATTCTTGTTAGTATTTTTTAGTCTTCTAGTGTGGCAATAATGAATCAGGAACCCCAGAAGGGGAGAGGCTACTTCCAGAATGGTCTCTCCCCAGGGACTTCTTCCCCCAGTCACTCATCCTCCCAACAGACATTTGCTGCCATCATCCACAGCATCCTCCCACAGCCACTGCTACCAACCTCCAGCTCTTCATCCTACAGAGCAAACTTGTGCTCGCTCACCGAGGTGCAGAAAGGAAAGGAAGAGAAATGGAAAGGGAGAACAATTTCTCCTCACCAGCTTGCATGTAGCTCGAGGAGTCACCAGCAAGGATTTCCTATCTGGCAGGCTCTGAATGCCACTTGCTTGAGAACACCACCAGAACTGTCCCTGGGGCACCACTCCCTGCTGGGATGTGTCTGGGAGAGGTGGTAGTTAGCAAGTTTGGGGTTTTTTTAAACCTAATTAACACAACTCTAATTTTATCCAGTTCCACAACTTCCAATCAGAACGTTGTGCAATGCTGGTGTGCAAAGCCTTCAGGGAATTCCTCCAATCAACACACAGTCAGTCAAACCTGCAGCAGCAGCTGAAGGAGTGTGGAGAGGTGAGGGGTTTGTGCCTTCCAGGAGAAGCTGTCCTTGAGGGGAGCACAATGCACACAGCCTCTGAGTGCCAAGATACTTTCTCAGCAGTTAAGAACGGGGCAGGGTTTGTGCTAAAGCCATTTCCTACCACAGGATGTTGATTTCTTGTCCACCAGCTTCACGTGACGCGTCTGGTTGCGAAGTTTCTCGTCCGTGTTCTCCACCAGGTTAGTGAGGTCATCAATGATCTCTGGGGAAAACAGAAAGGTGAGCATTAACCTCCAAGCCTCCAGAATGGAAACCAGTTGCACTCTGCTGTCTGCCAGTATGACAGAGCAGTGATCCACCTGCACTGAAAGGACAAGAGGCTTCAACTTCAGATTCAGAGCTGCAAGAGGTGGGGAAAAACACAGCCTGAAGCAGTAGGATTGCTGTAGGCAGCCACGGAGACAACAGCAGCCACAAGACATCAGCCAAAGGAAGAGAACTACTGTATATGCTATAGAAACTCTTGACATTTCAGTCTCTGAAACAGAACATCTCAAACTTGGCAACTACAGGTTTGTTAGAACACATTCAGAATGTCTCCATAAATGCCTTTGGAGCATTTGGTGCAGTCCTAACCAAGGGACCACAGAATCACAGAATCTTAAGGGCTCGAAGGGATCTGGAAAGCTCATTCAGTGCAACCCCCACTGCCAGAGCAGCAGCACCTAGAGCAGGGCACACAGGCACTCATCCAGTTGGGCTGGAATGTCTCCAGAGAAGGAGCCTCCACAGCCCATCTGGGCAGCCCCTGCCAGTGCTCCCTCACCTCAACAGGGAACAAATTCCTCCACAGTTGTGAAGCTGTTTAAAATACTCTAGATGTTATTGTTCACCATACACCAGAACACATTTTCCCAAGTGATGGCAGGTCCTTTACTTGAACTGCACGTTTTGTTCAGTTCTTAGCTCAGATTATTAGTTCTCTTCCCCCTCCCACCCAACTTTCCCAGGTCTAACATCTGCAAAGCCAACAACAGTTTGGGGTAACTTTATCTGTCTTGCGTGCTTCAGCACACAGGAAAGGCAGCACAATGCTGCCTGTGAAGGAAAAGCCTCGACATGGAAAAAAAGTACCAAAAGTTCCCATCGTTGTCAAGGCCGGAGCGATAAGCACGCTTGGGAAATAAGAGACTTTCCTTTGCCAACACTGACCAGACCCTCCTTGAAAAACATCCTGGTGAACAAGCTGTAGCTAAATGAGAACAAATGTAAGCAGGAAAAATTTGTGTCATGGTTACAAAGCCCAAGGCATCGCAACTGGGATTGTGTGTAGAGCCTCTGCTTTCCCATCCCCCTGTCAGACCAACCAGCAGGAGTTATTTCTCAATCAGAGGAAGTACAGCTTAGGAGAAGTGTCTCTCCATATCTGTCCACTGACATGGCTAGGTTTTGGGGAGGGGGGGCAGGCCACCTCACCAAGCATGGAGCTCAGTAAGCAACCAGTCCGTTGGTGCAACATGCAGTTAAGGTCAGGAGAAGTGTTGGAGTACTCATGGCACAATCAGGAGAGCTGAGCAGTGGCTTCCCCTTCACAGCTGTGCTGGGATTGGAACAAGGAGAAAGCACAAGCAGGTTCTTACCCCATCACCAGGTGGATTAGAAGTCCAGCCCAGCAGCTTCCCTAGGCCAGAAGGCCCTTGCAACCATCAACACCCTGCAGAGAAACAACCTGCGCCCCTCTGCCTGTAACACGCTGCAGAGAAACATCCATCCCTCTATCCCCATCAACATCCTGCACAGAAATAGCCATCCACCCCTCCACACCCCCCAACACCCTGCACAGAAACACCCACCCCTCCACTCCTGCCAGCACACTGCTGTGGTGACACTCAGGTTCAGAGCAGCTCTCAACCTTTGTGTCAGTTAAAGAACTTCTCCCCCCTCTACGGTAAAGGAAACACAATGGACATATGTGCTGTGTAAGGCTGAGCTGAAAACTAGTAATGAATTTCTAAGGTAGGCACACTGGCTGCCAGAGAAAAATAACTCCGTGGCTGAGAAAGCCTTCAGAGCTCTGACAGTCCCACATTAGCTCTCGGTGGGCTCCCGAGGAGCTCTGCTCCTGAGAGATGCCCATCTGCAATCCCCATTCCCCTCCAAGCTGGCAATTACATTTGGGATGAAGAATTTTCTATCACTTCAGATAAATATCTGACTATGCAAGGAGCAAGCTGTTAAAAAAAACAAGAGAGAGAAATGTGGAGAAGGGGAAGGAGCGAGGTTGGCCCGTTGGGAGGGAGCAGACGGGAAAAGCAGGCTGGCTGCTGAAGGGCTGCCAGACCCATGCGAAGGACGTTCGTGTCACACTGCAAACCACGCCGAAAGCCCCAGCATAAACTGAGCCAAGCTCTTCTTTCAGGGAAGCAGGATCTTGAAGCAGAAGATGAAACTCGCTGCACAACCCTAGTACTGAGATCTGAGTAATTTCAGCCCAGCTGAAGTGGAAGAAGTTTGAAGGTCGCTCACCTGAGGGAGATGAGTTCAGCTGGGGCCTCCTGCTTGAAACCCCACGTCATGGCCTTGCTCACGCCTCCACACCAGGCTTCAGAGAGTTCTCGTTTGCAGACCCATCCTCATTTATAGACTCCACATCTCTATCCTCATTTACTATTTCATACAACCATGATTTGGACTTGGAGTTGGGGGATGAAGGATGAGAGAACTGCAAGCAAAGGGTTGAAAGCATCCAAGAGTGCCCAGTGCTGTTGATCTGCTGTGAGCTGAGGCCTTTGAAATCAGCCTGAGAAGCAGCTGAGGGAAGGAGCCTTACAACAGCAAGACATTTAAGTTTTGGCTATAAGTTGTGGGACTGAACAGATAAACAACTTCAAAACAGTTTCAGCAAGGCCACAGTGCCCAAAAGGAGTTAATAGCTTAATTTCTCTCTAAGGTATATAAGGAGTGCTCCTTCATTTCTCGGCATGGGTGCATTAGGAAGAGCAATCCCCTGTGCACCCAGCATTGCAATAAACTCAGGTTGGCTTTCTAAACTACAAAACTTGGTTTGGAAAGTGTCTTCCTGTTACAGACTTCAGTAACAGCCTTGCATGGTCACAGCCATCAGCCAGGCCAGTGCCTCTGAGCTCACCGGCACACAAGGCAGCCAAACACACCAAGCACCAGGTTTCTGTAAGAAGGCAGTGGGAGGTATGTGGGCATCATCAGCTCTCCTCACCTCACTCCTGCGAGGCTACAGCAGAGAAACACAAACCCATCTCTACAAATCAGACGTTTGGCCAGGTGATCAAAGCTACCAGAATTGGACTGGAGCCCTCAAAAGGGCAGGGTTTCTTCAGCAGCCCGGTGTCCAGCAGACAGCAACAACAGCAGTGGGTTTCACAGATCTGAGATCAATATGTGCATACCTCAAACCAGGACAAAATCAGGGAAGGTGAGATTTTGTGGACACAAGGCTGTCCGCAGGCTGCTCTGTGATGGAGAGGGCACAGGCAGCCCCTCAGGGGTCAGGATGAATTCCACCCAGGGGATTCAGAACCAAAGAAAACACACAATGACAAACAGCAAAGCAAACGGATGTCAGGGGAAAAAAATGTAGGTTGATGTGTTCTGAAATATTTTGGTCAAAAAAAGGCCTTACAACAGAAGGTTTTGATCTTAGGGAACATGTGTTTTGGAGCAGTGCAGAGCAGCCAGGCTGAGCGTGAGTCCAGGTTGGAAGAGGTGGAAGAAGGATCCCTGTGGGAGAGGCTGGAAACAGCAGTCGTACAGTGTCAGAACTCCCAGTTCCAACATCACTTCCACCTCCTGGGGAAGACAGAGGTGTTTACTGGAGAAAGCTCGAGTCAAGTGAGAAGTTCTTTCTGTTTATTGCTTTTTTCCAAACAAATTTTGGTCTTGTTTAATTTTTTTGCACTAAACTTAAGCCACATTTTTTTGCCCATGAAAACAAATACACAAATCATTTCCTCAGATCTGAGGTTGTTGCTGCATCAGCCATCACAGCCAGAAAAATCAACGCTCCTGAGCTGCAGCTGAACTCAAAGCACTGAGGAGAAACCTGCTTATGGAAGTGCTTCACTGCTCACAACAGCAGGCTGGAGCACTATCAGTGCCTACGGCTGACTTTTAAAGAGTCAAGAATCCACCGACTGACCCAGATCAACACGAGATTGTCAGTGCACAAGTGTTAAATATTCCTTGTTAAAAGTTCTGTTGAAAGAGCAAATGAGAAGTGAGGCAACTGCTCTGACCCCCTGGCTCAGAGGCACGTTCCGCTTTGCTCGACCACGCTTGGCTTCACAACCTCAAATGACACATTAAAAGGTGGAGAAAGATGGTCCTTAATAACATCTCTCAATTAAATGGTTGCATTAGAAGTCACACTGGCATCACATTTTGCTGCTACTGATTTCTGGGGTCTCTCCACGTGCACTTGTGTGTGTGTTGGGAAGAGCTGTGCTAACAGTGACTGCAGGAACAGAAAAGCCTTCCCAGTGGAACAACCACCTGGTAGTAAGGCTGTATTTATATACATCTTGAAAATCACACCTGCTAATAAGCTAGCAATAGAAAGATTTATGCAAAGGATGCCAAGAGAAGACAGATGATAAGAATTTGAGCAGAAGAAATGATAGGTAACCCCAGGAATTTCTCACACTAAAAGCTCCTCCTTCACATCCTTTTTCCTTCAAAGACTTTGACATTGCCCTGAAAAATCAGTCATGTTCTGGTTTAATTCCTAACACCACCGCTGCCTTCTGTGACAAAGCTGGTTGTGCTTCTCTCCAGGCAGGGCATGGCTAATTTCAGAGCCTCCCAGGAGACAAGATCCCCCACGGCAGGGCTGGAAGTCATCTCTCCGGGCAGCAGCCATACATCATGCTGCAGATGGTGTCCTGCGCTAAGGGCTTGCTCAGGATGGGAAAGCAAACCCTGAGCTGAATCTAAGCCAGGTGCTGAGCAGCCTGCTGTGTCCAAACAGCTCCTTTTGCTTCTCTCCTCTATTCCTCCTCAAAAAGGCTGCAGGCACTGGCTTTGCCCACAGTCCTGTCACGCAGCACAGAGACCACAGGTCCTCCTCCATGACCCTCATCTGCCTTCCCCAGCGTCCCAACTTCTCTGCTGACATTTCTAACCACCCTTCCTATGGCTCTGAAAATGGGGTTTCTCTGGCAGTCCCATCCTTTGTGTCAACTCAGCCATCAAATCTTACTACAGCTGGTCTGAAGTTTTCCAAGGGAACAGTTTCCACTGGAAAAGCATTTGAGAGATGACAAAACCAGCCCGTCCCCGAGCGCTCTGCACGCCCAGCCCTTCGGCCTCTTACCTCCTTGATGATGCCCTTTCTGCTGAAACACATCCCCCATCGACCTGAAGCGAATAACCAGCTTTCAGCTTTTCAGACCTCAGTTTTGACAACAAAATGAGAAGCCCAAACATTTCCAGAGAGCAAAAGCCCCTTTTCCAGACCACTCAGCCACTCCATCTTTCCTCCCTTTCCAAGCTCGGTGCCAAGACGCCAGCAGTGCCCAGCCAGTCCCACTGTGCTCCAGCAATGCTGAAGACAGAGGAGAGGAAGTCAACTGCTAGGTCATGAGATCAGACTGAAGGCACTAAATGAATATTGCATCCTTCTCTGCAGGGTCTTGACAGCAGAAGCTACACCAGAGAAAAGGCACATGCATCAGCACTGCACATTCAGTCAGAGAAGGAGGAACATACGAGATTACAAGTGACAACACAAAGTGCAGCACATGGAGTTGCAGGGGATTACGGATGCTGGCATGCTCTCATCACCAGGGCACTATGAACCAAGGCACAGAACCACAGAGCCCTCCTTGCTGTTTCTCCCACCAAGGAGCTCATGCTCAGAAATGCAACTTGCTACAGAAGAAGGTGAAGGAGCCCATGAAGCCAGTGACAGCCAGGCAGTAGCAGGGCAGAGCTGGGCCACTTCCAGGAATACCAAGGCTTATTTTTCAAGAAACTGTGTGGGATGTTTTCCTACTCTTTCTCCACTTAAGAGCAGGAAAATGTTCTGGTTGCCACTGCAGGCAGTTTGTCCCTGTTTGTGCTCAGCCCTCACACAGGTGCACCATCTTTCTGAAGACGTGAGATTGGTTTTAATCTTTCTCCTTAACTCACGTTGCCCCCAGAAAAGATGAATGTCTCTGCCCATGAAGTAGAACAGATCCTTGTGCAGTCAGAGTTCTGCTTTCATACCTGACTTTACACTAACTGGGTGGGGTTTTTTTTCATTTAAACATGTAAAAAGCCTCGTTTGCTTCTGGCAGTTCCATCGTTTGAGTCGTGCTCATTCTGTCTGTGCACTAAGAAACTCAAAAGCCAAGTGCAAGTAGCCACATGAAACACAGCACAGGCAGAGAGCAGCACATCTGGGGTTTGACTGCAGCTGAGCAGAACGATGCTGCTGACCAAACATTTCCCTGCAATTGTTTGGACTTTCTGTGGATTTAAATTCACAGATCACTCGATAGGATCTATCGATGAGTAATGCCTCCCCGTGGCATTCCCCACTGTGACTCACACACACTGCAGCCAGCCGTCAGGAAAACATCCACACAACTCCAAGCCATTATGTTTTTATGCTATACAAAAAATTTTACAATAAGGTTGGAATTTAGTAGAGGAGCCAAGTAGGCTTTCCCTCCCTCCCTCTCTCCCTCCTTCAGGTCTCCAGTGCCTCAGGAGAAGAGCTAGATACCAAAGGAATGAATCATATATTGAATGCCAACTTCTATATGTCCAAACCCCATAATTACAGGTTAATAAAAAAGCAAGCATTGTTCAAAATGCCAGTGGTATGAAATGAAGATTGCATCGAATGTAAGTGCATCAGAAACTTAAAGAACCTCAGCATGATGTGCCAGCTGTAATGTCAAGGCAGAGTGAAAAGAGAAAAACACAGTAAAAAAAATATACAGGCAAGAATTAATTTCCCTGTCTCGCTGTGAGCTGTGCCCAGGGCCTGCAGCCTCACAGAATCTTAAGGGCTGGAAGGGACCTGGAAAGCTCATTCAGTGGAACTCCCCTGCCAGAGCAGCAGCACCTAGAGCAGGGCACACAGGGACTCATCCAGCTTGGTTGGAATGGCTCCAGAGAAGGAGCCTCCACAGCCCATCTGGGCAGCCCCTGCCAGTGCTCCCTCACCTCAACAGGGAACAAATTCTTCCTTGTGTTTCTCGGGAACCTCTTCTGTTCCAGCTTGTGCCCATTTGCCCCTTGTCCTGTCATTGGCCACCACTGAGCACAGCCTGGCTCAAGCCTCCTAGCACCAGCCCTTTACATCTCACTGACTTGTGCAGCTCCCTGTGCCACAGGCCCTGCCTCAGTGTGGTCAGGGTCAGGTAGTACTCAAAAACCCACTGGTGGTGTGCTGATCCCAGCTCCACACTGCTCAGGGCATTGGGAAACTGACACTTTCTGCTGTGCTGAGTTTTGCATTTCAAGCAAACACCAAGATTCCTCCCCACACCTTCTCCACTTTGACTGATGACATTTAATCTCTTCTTTGGCAGAACTTCATACAAGTATTAAAAAACTCAAAAATACTGACTTCTCCAAGAGAGCAAACCAACTTGTTCCTGTGTTTTAACTGTCTCACTCTCAAGCTCTTTTAGTTTATGGGGGTTTGATGGTCCTTGCAGACAGTCATGTGCAGAAGACCTCTCTGGCTGCTGTTGGGAATGTGTTTCACAACGTACCCTGTGTACACAGTGGTCCCAGACAAGAGGGGCTCTCACCTCCTGCTGCTCTGCTACGGTCCAGGCCACAGGAAGATGTCTCTTACTGTTCCCCATGCTGCTGGGCAGCAGCTCTGCACACAAAGCAGAGGCAGCTGGGCTGCGGGGTCTCCAGACACAGGAGGGTAGAAGCTGGCAGACTTGGGCTGTGTCCAGGAGAGTAGGCAGGGAAGGACAGCTCTTCCCCAGCCTGAGCTTTTCAAGCTCACTTTAGTAGCCTGAAGCACTCAGTGGTGCATCAGCCACTGCAGTAGAAGGTCCTCACATGCCCCTTGAACTCCAGGCCATGCCAGCCCTCCACCCTGAGGCATCCCTGCAGAGGAGCAACTCTTTCCAGGCCAGGATGCTCCTGGTTCCCCAAGCTCCTCACAACAGTGAAAAGAACTGACTGCTACAGAGCCCTACGACCTCTGCCTGGCCTTTGGGAAGAAAACAGAAGCCTGAGGGCCCAGCTCAAAAGGCCAAGGAGCAGCACATGCCTCTAACATCACTCCTTCCCACTGGTTCACCAAATCTTCAGCAACTTTAAGGGCAACACTTACTGAAACAAGAAGCAGCTATTTGTTCAGCTACAGAAAACCCTGCCATCTGCTCCAAGGACTAAGAGGACATGTCCAGGGCTACCATTCCCACCAGGCACCACCCCTCACACCACAGCCAAGCAGCCTCATTCATCCATCACAAAAATAGATAAGATTATATCTGGGTCAAACTTTGACACCCCTGAGCAACACAGAACGCTTCAACCTCTCAAAAGCAGGCCTGGAGGGCAGCAGATGGTGATCTGACAGGACAGGGTTGTGACAAGGACCAATCAGCTGGGCAAGTGTTCATCAGATCATGCACAGCTAAAGAGCAACCCTGAGAAAACAAACAGCCCTATCAGTTCCAGCAAACACACTTATTAGGCAGAGCTGCTCTTTCAAAAGCACACACTGAGAAGTTTCTCCCTCTCCAGCTGCTTATTTTGTTTCATTCGAACAAAACCCACGGACATTAATTTTAGCTGTACTTAATTGAATAATTTCTCTGGGGAATGGTTCAGGGAGAGTTTTAAAGCAGCCTGTTTCCAAGAGCCATTACTAATTGGCATATACCACAGTGTCAGTGTGCCAACCAAAATAGTACACTTTAATGTTACTGGAACTACTCTCAGTCCAGATGTGTTGAGAAGTCGCAGTGATATAAGGCAGGCAATAACTATACTCACATGATACAGGATTTTGAGTATCCTTCCTCAGTTATCTGGAAGGAGATAACGGTCTCCTTCAATAGAAGTATCCCAAGTGTATCTCAGGTCATTTGTTCCTCCCCTTTCCTCTCAACAAGTGACCTTTCCTTTCATTTCTCCTGTTTAAAGCAGACCAGCAGAGTTACCTGCTCTCAGATGGACAGTAATATAAACAAAATAAATCCCCCTTGGAGGAATTCTGAAGGGTTGCCTGAAACTCTAACAGGTTCTACTTCTTGTCATCTTCTCAATTTTATTCCAACTCAAAATCTGAGTGCTCTAGCAATGCAAACACAGGGATTGTTAGGCTAAACTATGAAAACTCCCATCAAAACCTCCCAGTTGCAGGGACAATGTCATGAAATTATTCTTCTACACACTTGACTTTGGAAGAAAGCAAGGAAATCGATTCAGCCTTGATAAGGCTGGACTCAAATGATCTTAAAGGTCTCTTCCAGCTGAAACAACCCTGATTCCATCTTGCCAATAGCTAATGACAAATGGTGCATCTCTAGGAAAGCCTAGAGCACTCAGCTCCTGGAAGCCTACTTACACTTGTACAACAAGACCCTGTCAGGCAAAACACTTGTCCTGTTCTGATACATCTGCCTTCTGCAAAGTAACAGCAGAAAACGAGGGGATAGAAGTGAATTCAGACTCCACATTTGGGTGTTTTCCCTTTATCCAAAACCTAAGCAGGGTTTTTAAAACACTGCTTTCAGCAATTATTCTCAGCATCCACCTCTGCTTCCTTTGGACAACTCTGACTCCTCTCAGGTTTGTAAACCACGGCAGTACTTTCCCAGAGACAGCAATAGCCTTAGCCACAAATACACACCAGTTGCCGTAATCACACTGGGGTAGAAGGGATAGCAATTCCCCCCAAAACATCACTTGGCTCCCAAGCACTGCCAAGTTCAGGTTTCCAGTCAATTTCTCAACAAAGTCTTCAAAAATTACTTGCTGCACTCCATGCAGCTGTTGTCACCAACATCTACTCGATGGTTACTACTTCAGCTGTGGACCCATCACAGCAACATGATGTTAATCCTTGTGGGTATCAAAGAACTAGGCCTTAAACCCCCTGAAAACAGAAAGGAAAGAGGGAAAAGAGAGGGGAAAGAAGGAAAAGAGAGAGGAATAGAGGGAAAAGAGAGAGGGAAAAAGATGGATAAGAAAGAGGGAAGAGAGAAAAAAGAAAGAGGGAAAAGAAGAATAATAAAACAGCATCTCATCTCCTTGGGTGACAGCCCCCTCAACACAGACACACAACTTTCTTCCCTAAGATGAAAATCAATTCTCATCAGTTTTTGCAACTTGGAAAGTAGCTGTAGTTAGTGCATGCAGGGGAGGACTCTCTGGAAAGCCAGCACGTTGTCTACTATGGGTTTACTCACAAGGAGTGCTCCTCATAAATCCCCCCTGTGCTTTATGCCATCCATCAGCCCAACAATCCGTCAGGAGCACCCGACCCCGGGCGGGCAGCGAGTGGGGACTGTGAAGGTCCCTTTGATGGGCTGGGGCTGGGAAGGATGCGGCAGCACGTGATGGATTAACTCACCCAGGCTGGCTCCTGCCTCCTGGACAAAGGCTCCAGTACGTGAGAGTCCTGCCAGAAGTTTCCCAAGCACCTTTGAAAGGGGAAAAAAACCTCCTCATTTCTCATAAGCTGCTTTAAGAGACAGCCCCAGCTCTGAGGTTATTTCAAGCGACCATTATAAATGGCTCATGTCATTGTGTCCCCAGGAGAAAAATCACACACTGCTGGGGCTGTGCTGGGAGGGAAGCCGGGCAGGATGGGCCCCCACCACGGCCAGCACCTTCAAAGAAAGAAAGGGCTGAATTCCTGAGATGTCTAGCAGGCTGTGCAGGATATATAAACTCATTCCTACTCAAATTAATGAAAAACTCAATCCAAAAAGCAGGACCAAACCATCCTCAAAGTGTTAACTGGAACAGGGTTTCCAACCCAGGAGAATGTCCCACATTTTTCACATTAAAAAGCTTAAAAGTTAGTGAAACACTTCATTGCTGCCACAGCCCCTACAACTGAGAGTTATTCAGCAACTGGAGATTAAGTGCACTGGGCTTCGAAGCAGATGAAGGGAGACTGGAAAAATTGACCAGTAGTGCTCTTGCATAGCTGGAGACCAAAAGCTGTATCCCAGGGACTGCAGTGTGAGGGGTAAAAAGGGAATACAGCAAATGTGCTGATGGGATGCTGACTTCAGCGACTCGAGCTGAAGCGGTGCCGTCCTCTCCTTGCAGCTTGGTTGCTGTTGTGCACAGGCAGTGCTACTCCCGGCTGGTACAGACACACAAAGCAGGGACCTGCCGCTCTCCAGAGGGTTTCTCAGGGTGACTGACATACTATAGAGCTTATCAGCCACCATTAACCCTCAGCCTTCAAAGGAAGATGGGCTTTGGTCCTTCTTTTTGCACTTCAGGAGTCTGATGAGCACCTTTTCCCCAGCTAGGCCAACCCAAGCCTGTGCTCTGTCTCTGAACGGGCAGCTCAAACCCCCTGAGCTCCTCACCAATAACCTCTGCAGAACCCCAACATCACACAGCAGCAGCTGAAAAATTTAGTTTAAAGAATTTCATTGGTCAAGTCCTGGCTCCTAATCATGGGAGAGCTTCCATTAGCCTCCCATGGGGTGAGGAGTTCACACAACCTGTTGAAGGACCTTCTTTAGCCCTGAGGGAGAGGCCCCCAGCATGCCCATACTCAAGTGATGAAGACCAATGACAACACACCAAGAGGTGTCCCGAGGCCAGGTGGAAAAGTTTTCCTCACCAGCACATCCCTTAGACCCATAGAAGCTGAAAACTTCACCAAAACCCCACTCAAAACAATCAACCACCTCAGCAAACTGCTACAAGTTAATTTCTCCCAGCCAACAGGTACTGCCAGTCTCCTCCACTCCACACCTCTGCAGTTAAACCTCTGCTTAAACAACTCAGTCTCACTAAAGCACTGACAGACTTGTTCAGTTCTGCTCAAGGTACTTGGAGAAGAGGAAAATGCAGAGACATGTGAGTTGTCAAGCCTGCAAAACACAACTGCCATTTTAATAAACATTCAGGCTGGTAATAAGCCAACAGAGCATCACACCATTCACCACAAGAGCATCATGCTGTGGACAGCTGCATGGCATTATCCTCTTGGATCACAAACGAGGAGGAGAGCCACTTTAGAATTGGTCTATCAATCACTGGAGGAATCAGAAAACTTGCAAGTGCTTCATGGTTACAGTATTGAAAGCAGCTGATAGAGCTAAGGTCAGCCCAAGCACCTGGGACTAATCTCCAGCTGACATACTTCATCAAGCTCTACTGGAATCAATGGTAAATTGGCTAAATTAGCAAGAGGAATACATCACCTAAACATGCTCAGAGCTGAGCGAATACTAGGGACCAGATGCACTTCAGCAAAAGCACTCCTCTGCTATTGCCTGAATCATCTGCATCCTACCTGCCCAGTCACCTGCCCAAAGCCTGAAATAGACCAAAAGCAGGGAAAATAAAACATCTCTAGAGTTGACAGCTCAAAAAGATTCCATTCCAAGTCTGCAGTCATGCAGAGAAATGGTTAAAATACTCCCAGAGAAGTGGTGAAACCAACAGAAAGGGTGGAAGAAGAACTTCCACAGATAAGACGACCTCAAGTCCACGAATCCTGGATAGCCTTAGCTAATGATTTTCTTTCTTCCCACTTCCTTCCACCAAAAGTTATGCCAACTTTCCACATGCCCTCCCATGGATTTTCTGCAGATGTGGCTGAGCACTGACTGTTTAACGTGGCTCCGTGCCCGGGGGTTTTTTGCAGAGCAAGGAAAGGCTGTTACACAGAGGGAGCCCTTACACAGCTGCTCCGCTCCTCTATGATTTTCTCCTTTCTACAGTTCATTTGTTGGAAGGACCCAAAGTGATTAATTGGCAAAAGCTGCACAAAGCTGAGGGTTTAGTGCCACTGAGCAACGTGTCTGTAAGACACTTCAGGAGACCGTGGCTAAATACCGGTTTGATCTCGACGCACGAGTTCTGAATTCCAGTGTGACGAACTCCAGCGCAGGAAGGAAACCTTAAGCCTCCACTTTATCAAGCTGCACAAATACACAGTTTATCAAGCTGAAGAGATTACTGCTGCTCATTGTGCTTCTCCAGCAACTGTTTGCAGAAGCTGTTTGATCGCTTTGAAACGTATGGGAACAAGTCAGCACGCTAACCCTACCGCAGCAGCAGCGAGAGCTCAGACATCAAACACCATCTTCTCCAGCCAAGTTACTTTCAAAAATAACCCACAAAAACCAACACCAAAACCCAAAACAAAAAATAAGGAAAGAATGTGAATACAAACAAGGCAAAAAATTACCTCCTAGCTCTGTGTGTGCACTCTCAAAGGCATTACTTCTAATTCCTTAGAACATCCCACTTCAAAGCAAATTCACTGATACCCCAACGAGTACTTTCAGCTTAGAGGGTTTTCTTATTTCTGCCTGATTTTTAACTAGGTAAAAATATAAGTCATTTCTGCATTTGTTAAAACTCCTTTCCAACAAATGGCAGAGGTCTTTCTGACAAGAACAAACATCAACTGAACATACTGAAGACGCCTCTTCTGCTGGCAAAAATCGGCAGCTCTACAGAGACTTCCTAAATCTGACCAGAAGAGAACAGCAATTGGATTACTACTTCCAAATAAAATGCCACAAGCTTTCTACTTAACAGCTCTTGTTTTATTAAATCACAACACAAAGCTTGGCCATCTTTGCCCCATCTTATTTCTCAAGGCAACTGCCTGATAAAATCTGCCCTGTTTCATTTGTGAGGCTTGGGAGTTCCACTTTGTGGTATCTAGTAGCACAAGCTCCCGCTGTCTGCTCTTTCCATACGGGCTGGGAGAGAGTTAGAGATGTTTCCATGTTTTCTTTGAAAGGACAATGAACTCTGGGTGCAGCATTTCCAACCCAAATAGTTCTGAAACCCAAAGAGATATTAGTTGATCAAGGCATTGTACTAATCCTCACCAGCACAAAGGATCCCATGCAAGGCTTGGCTGAGGCCATTATGTGTGTGCCTAAAAAAAACCTGCTTTGGACATTAACCACTACTATTACGTCCTCTCCCAACTCAGTTATACTTCAGAGAATCCCTTTACTCTGCTCAGACCCTTCATCTCACAAGAGGGACAGTGGTGAGCAGACCTGCACTACCTGGGCCTTCCTCCACGCACTCTGAAAACAAGGATGATCCTACTTATAGGCCTCTGTGTGAAATGGGGGGTCAGATTATCAACCCAGCCCTATTTTTAGGCTCCCTCTTGTAAAATGGGGGGGTCAGATTATCAACCCAGCCCTATTTATAGGCCTTCTTGAGAAATGAGGGGTCAGAGTATCAACTCAGAGAGCATGAGCCACTACCTTTACCAACAAATACCAGGGAAACACTGCCATTGCCAAGCGAGCACCCACGGTTGTCCCCTCATCCCATTGCACCTTCGGGCAGAAGCGATTCCCTGACTGCTCCTTCACCAGCACTAATTGCACTGAGATGCCTCAAATTGACTTCCCAGTTTGTAAAAGATCTCCCAGAGCACTGGATATGGGCAATAACAGGTGCTCTGAAAGCCAAAGGGTACCTGTAGCCCAGCCAAAGATGACACGCTTTCAAGTCTGCGGATTTTGAAGTCCCACACCAGCTAGCAGCAGTATTTCAAGACTTCAGATGTTAGGGTCTGGGCCTCAATCTTAAATTATTTTTTCAAACTCTCTTAAAACACATTTAATCCTTTGTTTTCTTTCCGAGGAGAAAGGTTTCACATCTGGACTGTCAACCTGCATTCCAAAGCATTAGCTGGCAAATTAAAGCAGCTGAGCTGTAAATCTCCAAGAAGAGGACTTGTCATGGAAATCACAACTCAGCATTAACAACGAGCCCAGTTCAGCAAGAAAGCCAACATGAAAAGCCCAAACAATGCAGGCAGCCCCAAGACAACTTTGAAAATGAATCCTGCTGTCTGACAGAGAGCAAGCTAACCCAACCTAACCAACCCAGGCTTGTAGTGGCATCTCTGCACCCAGCTTTAATCCGAAACAGCCGTGTACGAGCCCAGGGCAAGCAAGCAACCACCAGTTCCACAGTTGAATTCTGCAGATCCTTTCCTACAACCCGCACCCCAACGTGATGAGGAGACTGCAGTTTGCCAAGAAACCTTCTGAGAGTCGAATGCTCAGTCCCCACAGACTCCAGAAGAGGGGAAATCCAAAGCCCAGTGACGCAGATGCAAAGCAGAACCAGCAGCAAGAGGGTGTAGAATGGTAAAACTGATGAAAACAGAAAAACCTCCATTTCCCCAGCACCCCAGGACAAGGGCATGGTACTGAAGTGTCTCAGCTAATGTCATTAAAAAAGTGTTAATGGAACATTTTTTGATCATTGCACCATTTATTTGCTCAGATCTGTAGATGTACAAGTCAGCTGCTGAAATGAATTCCATATTTTTTTTTTTTTGCTATTAATATTTTTCTTTTCCTTTAGAAGGAGTTTTGGAACAAAACAACTTCGGGTTCACTTCAGCTCTAGAGCAGCTCGGAAGAAAGGACTGGCTGATCCACAGAAGACATCTAAGCAACAATGGCCCAGCTGGTTAACTCTTCTGTCAGCACTCACTTCACAAAATGCTCTACAGTCTAACTCAATTACTTCTTATACTTTATACTCAAGTACTTCATTAAATCTCTCTTCCTACCAAACTCACAATGCAGAGCTTTGTGCATCAGGCTCTTGAGATTGTTTCATTCTTTCAGCTCTGGTTCCTTGACTGTGTTTCCACTGATGTGAGCCACACCAAGGACAAGTTCATGCCTTCGCTGCTGAATGCCACAGCCGAGTCCTCTTTGCCAAAACTGGACAAACATTCTTCACGACCAACTCCAACCAGTTTTTCTGCTCAATTAACAGTGTCACAGCAATGCTGCGTGAAGTCAGCCAAAACATACCCTTATCCTGTAACAACCATAACTGTAAGGCAGCCAGCTTGCTAACGCTGACAGTTACAAGAGTCACATTGAGTCTTTCCTGTCTGGTTCCTGAATGAACAAGAAAGCACACAGAAGTTTTGCTCCAAGTACTATGATGCTTGTACCTTGATACCCAAACAAGAAATGTGACATGGGAGTGAGTACATGGTTATCTACCCACATTAGAATCAGAGAATTGTTTCAGCTGGAAGAGACTTTAAGACTGAATCCAGCCTTTGTCCCAGCCCTATCAACCACCGTCCCACTGACCCCCACCTGGCTGCAGCTGCTTTTCAGGTGGTTGTAGAGAGTGAGAAGGTCTCCCCTGAGCCTTCTTTTCTCCAGGCTGAGCAGCCCCAGATCCCTCAGCCCTTCCTCATCTGAGACATGCTCCAAATCCTTTCCTGGCTTGGCAGCCTAGTTCTGGATCCTCTCCAGAGCCTCCATGTCCTTCTTGTAGAGAGGGGCCCAAAACTGGACACAGTATTGGAGGAGTGGCCCCACATTCCTGCTCTCACCATCCCACATCACCAGAATGGCTTCCCCTGCTATTCCTGTGATAATACCCACCAGCTTCTCCCATTCCACTCCCCATCTTCCACTCTCTCCCTGCTCTGTGCTGACTCAGTAAGCTCCAGGTTAAACCCACAGGGGTATCCATGTCTGATTGCTCCTGAGGGCAGGGGGAAGAGACAACACAGTCTGCACCTGACTCCTGCCCTCCCCGGAGCTGCTCTTGCCGTGACGACGCTGCGTGCATCCCTTCTCTGGGAGCTGCTGGGGGATTACCCAGCGTCTTCTATCCACAGACCTTTCAACAAAAGACACTATTATAAGATTAAAACCTAGCTGAAGTAATTGTGGATGGAAATTCCTTTTATTAGGGCTGCGGATCGAGTCTTATCAGGTTTCACAGCTCAGAGAGCAGGCTCTGGCAGCCAGGCGTGTTTGTTAATAGCTATTCCAGCTGTAGATGACTGTTTCTGCTCACCTGCTTTTTGTCATGCTGAAACAAGCCATACTGCCCTGTTCTGCAACAGGTATTTTTCCTACAGTAACACATTTTTCCTTCATCACTTACCACGGAGTGTTCAGTGTAATTAAACTGGTTAACACAACACCTCTGCCATGCAGCATGCACAGATACCCCATTCACTGCTCCTGACACCAGAGAGCTGGGGGCTTATTCCTGGCACAGGTCTCATGATGGAAAAAATGGCTGCATAAACCCCTAGAATAGCATCCTCTGCTCCAGGCCAAAAGCAGCTATGCAAAAGCTCAAGTGAAGCCTTGAAAGAGGGCAAAAAAGTGTTACAATGGGCAAAGGACAATAAACGACAGACAAGATGCCGATGGAAGTGTGGAAACANCCACCACACAACAAACACTGGCCCCATCCTCTCCACACCCACCCTTTAGGGACTGATCAGCAGTGATGAGGTACCCCTGAGCTCAAGCTTCTCTTCTCCAGGCTGAACAGCTCCAGGTCCTGCAGCCTTTCCTCCTCACCCACGTTCCATCCCCTAAATTTCATCGTGGGGTTATGGCCCTACATGCACTGTAGAGCTTCAAGGAAGCCCTCCAAGCCAGGAGGGCAAGCTCCAGGCAGCTTAGGGCACATAAACCAGCAATGAGCATTGTTGTGGTGGCATTTGGTGTCCAGCCTTAGACTTGCTGTTGACAAAGTGCAACACCGGCTGTACTACACACGTAGTACCAGCTGGTACTAGCTGGTAGGTGCATATATGCCATGCCATGAGACAGAGAGCTAAGGGATAGGAAATAGCAACAAAAACATGGAGAAAAAAAAACAGATAAGAGGGGGATGAGGACAGCAAATACACTGGCAGAAAGGCAAGGGATGGCCTGGAAAGCTGGTGTGTTCTCTGACCTCAAACTTGACCGCTCAGATTGCTTCAGACGTTCTGATTTTTCTACCTCAAGCTGTGATCACCAGGCATCAGCTCCTTCTGAAGGAGGCTTAAACAGAGCACTGAAAACCCACCTGTCAAAGCTTGACAGCCTTCTACCAGCATGTGAACACATAGCCAGCCTGAAACACATTCCTCCTTGAGGACACCCAATGCACTTTGAAATCTCAGCTAGACAAAACCTTCAGCTCGCCAGCTCTCCTCTCCTCCTGTCGCCTGTTTCCCAAACCTGCACATTCTGGATTTGCTGCTTACCAGAGAAGAGGTACAGCAAACACACTGTCTTCTCAGCTGCTCTGCTGTCACTGTTACAACCTGCACCACAAACCTCAGAGCACAGCCCAAGCCAGACAAGAGGTAGCTGCTGCTTTCCTCAGGCCCTTCAGCAGAAGGCATCTTGGAGAAAAGCTTCACCAAAGCACAGGAATTCCTCTGATTTCTTTTCTTGCCCTCGGGATACTTATAAAAGGTCTAGTCTGGCTTTTTAGATGCCACTGTTACGTGTGGGGTCCACACATTGCTTTAAAAGGCTACTTAAATGCCTTTTCTAGTTGGTTGTTCTCACTTCCAGCGAAGTTCCTCACCCTCTGCTGCAGCTGAAATTTTAAGATGCTGGGAGGAACAGCACATACAACCCCATATGACCCATGTGCTTATTATCCTTGCAGAAGAGGAAGGTGACACAAGGCCATGGAACAATCCTAGAGCTCACCTCACAGCAGCTCCTCCAGCCACACCAGACCTGCCTGGCCCTAAGTTAATGATCCCAGAGCCACAGCCACCCCCAGCAGCACTGACCAAACCAGAGGCACCAAGTGTTTCAAGCTCACTACCACAAGCTCAGGCCCCTCCATCCAGCCCCAAATAATCAGATATATGCCCTCAGAAGTCTTTGAAACTTTACTCTTAGAGGTTGCAGGTGTTTAAACAATTAGCAAGATATCATCCGTGCCCTAAGCATCCTTTTTGCTTCAAGCTGTCTCCATTCTTTTGGCCAAAGGAATGTCCCCTGGGGAAACAGAGAGCAGATTAAAGCCTGAGTTAGTGACAGAGCGAGCTGAGCACACGAGCCATCTCCCAGGCATCTCCTGCTGCACAGGCCACAGCACTGCTCGTGCAGCCTGTCATAAATGGAAAGCAAAGACAAAACCAGCGCTGGTTTCGTGATGTTTGTTGGCTGAGGTAATGGCTCTGAGCAAGAAAACATCCCTTTCACAGGGCAGAGCACACTGTTTGCAATGCAGGCTTTTGAAGTCCAGCAAGAAGGGAACAAAATAAAGAGGGTTTTGTTGTTTGGGAGGGGGACACATTCCTCCCCCTTCTCTTTCTTCTGAAGGATGTGATACAAACCAGCTTGATACACAAATTAGAGGTGATCTCATCAGTCCATTAGCCCAACTAAAGCAAGCCCATCACTTGGGAGGGGATGTGCTGGCTAGATACAAACTGCCTGGCCTGTGAGCAGCATTACTGTGGGGGTACAAATGCTGCCTTCATTACACAGGCAAGGCATGGCTCCCAGCTTTCAACCCGCTGCAAACAGCTCCCTTGTATTGAGACGGGGGATTGGAGAGCTCAGGGTCTGGGCAGAGACTGTGGCCAGTCCTGCCACCTCTCCTGAGAGAAGGAAACGACCTACAGACACCCATATGCATGGCTGATTCACACAGAGCAGACCCCTGAGCAGCCTCAGCCCCTGAAAGGAGAGGGAGGAAAAGCACTTGAAAATTCCCTAAGAATGGTCAAATGTGGTTTAGAAGCCTTTGCCTTTCATTTCTCATCAACTAGGACTCCAGCACATCTTTCCCTCCAGTTTCTTTTGATTTCTTTGTTGCAGAAGGAACAATGCTTGAAAGCTCCCAAAGTCTCATTTCTGAGATGTTTCTGTTTCCAATCCAGCAGCAGAACTATTTATTTTCCTGGCCAGTGATGGAATTAAACAATTTGTCTTTGAAAACTCTATAAGCCTTCACCCTGACAACCCCCCCCATCTGCTTTTCAGATTAAGGTACTTTGATTTTTAGCAGCTAAAGGTTTATGAACTGCTGTATAAACCCAATTACTCTCATAGTAAATTATTTAAAGCTTACATGTTGGTTTTGAGATTTTTCCCCAAGGAGTACTCTGGAGATCAGGAAAAGGAAAAGCTCAGCAGGGCACTGGAGAGGGAAAATGCATCCCAGGGAAAAGCACTCAGAGTGAAACAGAAACCAGCCCTCAACAGAGTTAAGTGAGGATGAGACATAACCCAGGAAAGACATTTCAGGGCAGAATAAAGAGGGAAAGGGAGGGAAGGAGGGAAGGAGAGAAGGAGAGAGAAAGGGAGAGAGAAAGGGAGAGAGAAAGGGAGAGAGAAAGGGAGAGAAAGAGAGACAGAAAGCTCAATTTCAGTGGGAGGGAGTTCTTTAAAACAGATTAAGTTTCATCTGAGGTAGTATTTATTTATTCCTTTGCTGGTCTGTGCCTGACCTCCTGATTGAAAACAGGGATAGGAGAGATCTTTGTGTACTTGCTTTGGATGTCACCAGCACAAACCACATGGTGGGCAGTGCTTCAGTAAAAAGGAAAGGTGCCCTTCGTGCCCACGGTCTCAGTTTTAGCTGTGTCCACAGAGGGAGAGAGATCCCAGGAGCAAACAGGGCAGGCTGGCACCCTGGTGTGATAATGACAGTGGCCCCATGGAGCAGAGAACAACACCTGAGCCCACTATTGCTTTTCTAAACCAGGGCCAATCCAGAAGAACTAGGGCCCAACAGCAGCTCTGCTTATAGAGAACTGGCTGGGTCCAAGTCCTTCATTCTCTGGAGCAACTTCTTCCTCATTGGGGCACAGAAAGAAGCCCCAAATCTCTCCTTTGCAGTCACGGTGCTGTAGCAAGACTACTGCAGGGATGCTATTTCACAGAACCCTTGTATGGTGGGGCTGGAAGGACCCTGCAGAGCTCATCCAGCCCCCTGCTCCAGCAGGTTCCCCTCCAGCAGGGACAAAGGAACGTGTCCAGCTGGGGTTGGAAACCTCCCGAGAAGAGAAGGAGCCTCCACACCCTCCCTGGGCAGCCTGGGCCAGGGCTCCCTCACCTCAGCACCAAAGGAGTTTTTTCCTTGAAACTAGAAGTTTTTCCTTGAAGCTGGAACACAAAAACTTCCACGTCCATTACCCCTTGTCCTGCCACTGGAGAACACAAATAAAAAGGTGTCACCCCATCCTCCTGACACCCAGCCCTTAGGTATTTGTGTGTGTTGATGAGAACTCCCTCACAGCCTTCTCTTCTCCTGACTAAACAGCCCCAGGTCACGCAGCACTTCCTCACAAGAAAGATGTTCCAGTCCCCTGATCATTTTTGTAGCCATATTTGCTTGGCTGTGGTATGATTTAGACACTGCCAGCAATGCACCCTCACCTTCTGCTATCCATCAATAGCGGTGGAATGATCCCCACGTGCAGTTACTGCGTTGTTAGCTTCAGGACAGCGAGTAACTGTCCTCATGAATTAATATTTGTCAAATGCAAACTGTTAAAGATCGTCCCAGCCCTGAGCAAGTTAACACAAAGCAACCAGAAGCTTAAGAGCAGTGTACCTCGAGGCCAGGCCCAGAGCAGAGCACACAAAGGGGAGGCAGGGGAACACCATTCCATTCACAGTGATTCCTTCTGAGCACTTCTCTTCCTGTTCTGGTTTGTCGTTTATGCACTCAAGCACAAACCCAACGTGTGTTAAAACAGCATCACAGCACTGCTGAGCGATTCACTGGAGATGTCTGGTCTGCATGTGCCTGTCATGCAAAAGACTGACTTATGTGAGCAGAAGCACTGATTTCCAGCATCCCAGCACACCAGTTACACTCCCTTCTGCCACCAGCGCAGCAAAATGACTTTGTTACTTAGCCTAATGAATCAGGGAAGAGCTGGCAACAGCACTAACTCCCACAAGTGTAACACAGCTAAATCAAACTGATGCTTCCTTCAGAGCTCGTGTCTTCCCTGAAGCTCAGCGGGGCTGACTCCGGCGGCTCAGCGCCGTGTCCCCAGCAGCGGCAGAGGAATGATGGGGAAGGCACCAGGACCAGGCCTCCAGGCACACAATGAGAAACAGTTCCTCAACACTCCTCGCTGCAAGACTGGCCCCTGCTGTCAGAGGAGCATGAACAGACTGCAGCTGAGGGTGGGTGCCCAGCAGCAGGACCCTGGCTGAGGCAGACCAAGGCTGCAGATGGTTCAGGGAAGGGCAGCACTGTGCCTGGCCAAGCCCTGTGGAGCTGCTTCTGGAGGCACCGGACCACAGACTCCAAAAAGGCATCTCTGGAACACAAAAAGTTCCATTTAAACATAAGGACCATCTATTTCAGTGCTGAGGTGAGGGAGCCCTGGCCCAGGCTGCCCAGGGAGGGTGTGGAGCCTCCTTCCTTGGAGGGCTTCAACACCCATCTGGACACGTTCCTGTGTGACCTGATCTAGGTGGGAGCTGCTTCTGCAGGGGGGTTGGACTGGGTGAGCTCTAAAGGTCCCTTCCAACCACACCAGTCTATGATTCTATGATCTCTGGTGCCCACCTGCAAGGGAAAACAAGAAGGAGTTTTCAAAGCTGTAGCTGTAGCTGTAACCCCAGAGAGCTCAACCTGAGCGTGCTGCACTGCCCCTTCCCTTCTGCCCATGTGGCTCCCTCCCCTGCTGCTTCCACAGCCACTAAACCTCAGCTCTCTGCTGTGAGGACACAGTCCCAGCCTCACTTACCATCTCAGTTCTGGTGTTCCTCAGAGTGAAACTGAGACCATGAAGCCAACCTGAGAAATCTTTCTCTCTTCTCTTCACAAGGGGTTTGAGGTTTTTTTGTACTTTTTGAAAACCAGAGTGTTTTGGTGTACTTGGTACATCTCCTTCAATTCACCTCTACCTGCCCTACAGCCTTTGTTTCAGATATCCTACTGCCAGTGGGAGCCAGGCCTGTGAATTTAGGACACCAACAGAATTCAGCACATGTTCAGACACAGAAAGGAGTTGATGGTACTTTACTCTCTGACCCCAGCATAGACTCACTCAAGATTAAGTCTGGCTTCTTGCCCATATTACTGCTGACTCCTGGTCTGACTGAGGCTAAGGATGCTGGTCCATAATCCTGGCTCATGTACTATCAGGACTGATGCATCCATGTGAGCTTCCAAAGCTTCTGCAGAACACCATGAACCACAGAATCTTAAGGGCTGGAACCTGCCAGATGAAGACCACCTAGAGTAGGGCACACAGGAACTCATCCAACTGGGCTGGAATGTCTGCAGAGAAGGAGCCTCCACAGCCCATCTGGGCAGCCCCTGCCAGTGCTCCCTCACCTCAACAGGGAACAAATTCTTCCTTGTATTTTTTTGGAACCTCTTCTGTTCCAGCTTGTGCCCATTTGCCCTTTGTCCTATCATTGGCCATCACTGAGCACAGCCTGGCTCCAGCCTCCTGAAACACATCATTTATGTATTTGTAACCACAAATGAGGTCACCTCTCTGTCTCCTCCAAGCTGCAGAGCCCCAGCTCCCTCATCCTTTCATCACAAGGGAGATGCTCCACTCCATCATCTCTGTGTCCCTGCACTGAACTCTCTCCAGCAGCTCCCTGTCCTTCTGGAATTGAGGGGGCCAGAACTGGACACAATACTTATCCCACTTTGAATAAAAGCCATGCTGTACTGTGTTTCCCAGAGCAGCTGCAGAGCTCCTGCCAGGACCCTGCACAGAACCAGTGCTCTGCCCACACTTGGACCACTGTAGTTCCATTAATCTCTTATTTGCAGCAATACCAAGTTCACAATAGATCGCATCATCAGCTTCTTCCCCAGCCATGATTATCTGCAGGCTGGGCAGAGCCATGCCTGCCCTCTTGCACACCACAGCACTGAATACTGCTCTACTATCAACAACTTCAGGGAGTTCTTTTCACTTCAGGATATCTACTGCTAAAGCTCTCTGCTTTTTTTAATGCTCCTCTTTACACACCTGGTATTTTCTCCTCTCCTCCAGAGGGATTCCTCAGTCTTACATGACAGCTCACTGTACAAAACGAGGATACCAAGTACACCAGAGTATATTTTGCACTATCAAATGTACATTACAGGAGTAGTTCTATTACACAAGCACCATGATGCTGATGCCAAATACTTCTCTCCAGTTTCCAATGACCAAGTTCAGCTCCTCTATCAATTGAGCCTCCCCTCAAATCCCCAATTAGTTACGGGAGGTCCTGCCCATGGCTCCCTTTTGTCTGCTGTGCTCACAGGAGCATTTGAGGAAGTTGAACAAATCCCTGCCATGGCAGTGTCAAGCTGTCAGCATAACCACAAGCCTGCTCTGTTTATGAAAGGGGTGTGCTGTAGACCAGCCCCTGCAGCAAGGCACTACAAGGCTGAGCAGGGCTCTGGGTACAGCCCAGGACACTGTGCTTCTCAGGGGCTTAGCAGGAGGCCTGAAAAGAGCAATTCTTGACTATAAAGCCAAGCTCATCTACCAGCACTAAGTATTTGAAACTAGTACAGACTATGAGGAAGAAACAACACTCCAGTGTGTCTGAAAAGGGAAATGAGCAGCTTCAGGGCTTGTAACTTTGGAGAGGTTTGGGAACTGGAATATCTACAATGGTTTGGTTTAGCCACCTCATGATCTTAACCACACATTTTACATAAACTCTGGTTTAGCTAGGAAGGGTATGAGCACCACAGGGAGCATTTAGCTGTTGGGGGCTAAAGGTGCCTCTCAAAAACAGCCAGCTCGTTCCCACTGCTGCTCAGAAGCTCCAGGAGTGACAGTACCTTGCAGCTCTCCCTGCTCCAGACCAGGCAGGGAGAAAACCCACAGGTACCAGGGCTATAGAGGCACGGCTCCAGACACAGCACACACCCACAGGAAGAGAAATGCTTGAAAGAAACCAAAACCATTACAAATAAAGCAAGAGGAAACATGTAATAAAAGCATTAGAGACAAGGCAAACTGAGAAGTTTTTCCCTCCTCTTCTACATTCTTTTTTCCTGAAGGCTTTTTTTTCCCCCCTTCTTTGGAAAAGAGCAGGAGAGTCACTCTCTTATGCAAGATGTTTTAATTCACATTATCCTTCTGACAACTCATTCACAGGCTCACCAAAACAAGCCAGGGAAAAGGTCAGACGCTGTGTAACAGCTATACATTAAGCAGCAAAGGAAAACAAGAACCATCCCACGCTGAGGACACACTAATGGCTCTTTGGAGTCAACACATAACCTAATTCACTTTTTTAAGACTTTTAAGTTGCAAATTTTTGTTCAGCTTTCACAGCACAAATAGCCACAAGAAAGTTACCCCAAAGCCCAACGTGCCAAGTCAGGATTATTTGATATGAAGGTCACTTCCTCCAGCCCCAGGCAAGCTGCTTGAAACCCTTTAACAGGCAGAAGGCAAAAGTACAAGGAATCCTTCTATTGATTTGAAGATACGAGATGGAGGTCAAAGACTGAGTGCACAAAAATCATTCAGGCTTCTAGAAGAAGACAAAACCACTAAATAGTCAGAAATGCCCTGTGCTGCCAGCACCGGGGTGGCACCAGGTCATTTACTAAGGGCAAATCGATGTACTCATAAAACCTACAGCATTAAGGCAATCTCAGCCTCTCCAGATTGGCTGCCAATATGATATAGATCCAAAAGAAATCACCCTTTTCTGCTGCCACAGAACAATAAAATGACTTCCTCCAATACAGTGGTTAAAGAATCCAGGTTCTTGACCTTGAATGTTTGACTAGTAGTATGCTCTGCTGTAGGGAACAATCAGGATGACATCTGCTGAAACGTTGGGGATTTATGATATAATAGGTTGCACATATGTGCCAAAAGAGGGGAAAAAAACATCCTCTTAAATCCAAGCAAATCAAGATTAATTAGCTATTAAAGTAGCTACGAGAACACGGTGCAGTACAGGTGGTACAACACACTGTCTTCCCTTCTGCACACGGGGACTGAAGTTGGTTTCGAGGTCACTTTGTCCGTGTCTCTTCCATCACACTCTCACTGGGAAAAGCAGAAACTGCTGCTCCTTTGTAAGCTGCCCCTCTCTGTAACTGTGCAGCTTTGCACTTGCACAGAGCAACCTCACACAGGCCTTTCATGGGAAGTCCCACTAAATCCACAGGCAAGCCCTGCACTGCCTGGCTTTGATCATACAGACAGCCTGAAAACTAACTCCCTCGTAGTAAGGGAGGGGACACACAGCACACATTCACCTCTCCACTCCATCCCTTAGACTCACTCACTTTTTCTCCCCCTTTCATCCAGCCCAGTGACTTTTTATTGCTGCTGATTGCAACTACAGGTGTTCAGCCATCAGCAGCTTGACAAGACTCCTCATACCTGAAATGCCATCCCCCAGCCCAGCGTGTCACCAGGCCTGTGCCCCTCCAGCAGCACCCAGCAGGACTCAGGAGCACAAAGTAAACATTCCTCTGAAATCATAGCAGCCTCACTTCTTTGTTTTGGTTTTGTTTCCCCCCTTCCTACTGCCCCAGGAATGTGAACAAGTTGTTAATACCCTGCAATCTGCTCGGTTTCCCTCTTAATCCTCATTTTCAGCGAGCCTCTCCTCGCAGGAGATCACATCACTATGTCCCTAACAGGCTCACAATGCGGGAAACAGCCAATGTTATTGTGAGCCTGAGGTGGAACTACTCCATTCCCAGCAGGACATCAATTTGTACAAGGAACCAGCGGGTTCTTCTCTACCAGGGGTAACCACTTCAAATGAGCCAGACTCCCTGTGACAACAAATACCCTCGCTGGGATATGGTCAGTGAGCAAAAGCTCCCACACAAAGGCTGCTGTTCCCTTCCAGCAGGTCAGGGGAGAGAGGCACACACATCTCCTCTCCTCCTGCATAGTCTGCAACCAAGACACCTTTATACAGCTTTGCACATAGAATCACAGAATGGTTGGGAGGGATCTTTAGAGATCATCTGGTCCATATCCCGTGCAGAAGCAGCTCTCACCTAGATCAGGTCACACAGGAACATGTCCAGGCGGGTCTTGAAGCCCTCCAAGGAAGGAGCCTCCACACCCTCCCTGGGCAGCCTGGGCCAGGGCTCCCTCACCTCAATAGGGAAATAGATCTTTCTTACGTTTAAATGGAACTGTTTGTGTTCCAGCTTCATCCCATCACCTCTTGTGCTGTTGCTGGATACAACAGAAAAAAAAGTGCTGCCTCAATAATTTGTAATTATTAATGAGCTGCCCCCTCAGTCTCCTCCAGACTAAACAGCCCCAGGACCCACAGCCTTTCCTCAGCAGGAAGATGCTCCAGTCCCCTGATCATCTTGGTGTCTCTGCACTGGCCTCTCTGCAGCAGTTCTCTGTCCCTCTGGAGCTGGGGAGCCCAGAACTGGACACAGGGCTCCAGATGAGGCCTCAGCAGGGCAGAGTAGAAGGGGAGCAGAATCTCCCTGGCCCTGCTGCCCACACTCTTCTTGATGCATCCTATAGGCATCTTGACTCTGATCAGGGACCACATCATGGGAAAAGGTCTCCTGCTGCCCTGGTCTTTGTCTACATTAACCCATGGCTTGGCAATCTGAGCCACATCCCTCCTCCCAGGTACCTTCTCTCCAAGTTCATTATTCTGCATGATGGCAAACCACCCACCGAGTTTATTCTCACATCATTTCAGCAGCTCTCAGCTCCACACTGACTACATGGTTCAATTATAAGACATCTCCAGCACTTCCCCAGGGCTGTGCAACCTTTGGGTTGCTGTGTGCAGCCTGACTGCAGCAGCCAGGAAAACCAACAGAGACCAACTTCCTGACGTCACACACCTACATTTGCCACATTACCCCATCCTGGGAAAACTTAGGATATAGACAGGTAAAATAATGAATGTGAAGGTAACTGTAGAGCAGATTGACTTGTTGGAGGGGCAAGGAGGGCCAGCTGACACAGGCCACTTGGGTATCAAATCAACTCAACCTGAGCAAAAGAAAGTCCTTCCTCTCCAGGCTTTTGGAAGTGCCTTTTACCACTCACTTAACTCTTTTCATTCAGTTGTTTACGGTATATTTGAGCTATTTGTTAGAGACACAGAATCATAGAATGGTGGGGGTTAGAAGGGACCTTTAGAGATCATTCAGTCCAACTCCCCTGCAGAAGCAGGTCTCACCTAGATCAGGTCACACAGGAACGTGTCCAGGTGGGTGTTGAAGCCCTCCAAGGAAGAAGCCTCCACAACCCCTCATCTTCCACCACTTGACTGAAGAGTGGAAACACTGCTTTACCTACTCCTCTAGGTACTCAAGTACCACCCTGAGCAAATTAGGGCTTGATTTACATGGGAAAACAGTTGCTTAGTGAGCAGCTGGCACATGAACACCCTGATTCCAGCTAAGAACATTGACAGACAAAATTAGGATGGAAAAAAACCTCTAAATCCTCCCCACAACTGATTTCTGTGCAGGCTTCCCTGTTCAGGGAAAACAGTGAAGCGAAGGAGATGCAGTCACAAACCAAATACCACCCAAATATTTACAAAAAAACACATTCTCACTGCTTTGCATTTCCCCAAAACACAAGAGAGGATTCCTCATTGCTCAGGGTGAGGGTTGGAGAGGCTGACGGGGAGCAGGGAGCTGGCAGCACTGACACCCCAGCATCCTGATGGACATATTAATTGGAGACAGCTGCAAGGAAAAAACCCACCATCCCAACTCCAGGATTCATTAGTTTTCATAGATAATGACATGAATCTGCTCACGGCCTCACAGGGAATCATTCATGTGGGGCATTTTTGGAGTATTACATTGAAAGGCAGTAATCAGGGTTGTTAATGGGAGGGACGAGGCAAAGCAAACACAACCCGACTCAGGGAACTGTTGATACTTTCAACATTGACATTCATTCAGCAGCAGGAAAAAATTAGCAGGGTAATGGATGCTCATGGAGGTTAGAAATTATTAATGGTAATCTCCTGCACTGCTCCCAGAGCCTGGAAGGAACCTGAGTAGATTCATGGCTGCTTGGGCTGTAGTTTATTCCCTGGATACATCTTTATGTGTTACACAATCCAATGGTCTTTTAAAACACAATTGGGTTTTTGATAGAATGAAAGAATTAGAATCACTGATAGTTGGGGTTTGACACTCCATAGATTCCAAATGCAGCTGGTTGTTGATTGTTATGATGTTATACCTTTAAAGAAACGGAGTTTAAAATGGGATTTAGCTGGTTTTGTTACTTTGAAGTAGCAGCATGTGGTGTCAGAGAGAAATCTCGGGAAAACTTGCAGATCCAGGTCAGTTCCTTTCCTGTTAAATCACATCAACTCTTTAATGAGATGGAACTCTACCTTAAAACCAGATAACTTTGTGCATTTCTCCTCCTGGAAGCCATTCTGGCATTTCCTATCTCTCAGCTGAATTTACAAAAGCAAACAAGAAGTCATTTTCCTGTCTGTAGTATTTATGGTCCATTTATTCCCTTTTTTATTCTTAAACCAATATTCCTCTTCAGCTTCAATTGTCTTTTTTCCCTCCCCAATATTTTCATGTCAAAACACAGAGTAAACTACGTCTGGCCAGACTACACAACCCAAACATCAGAGCCTCCCCCCACGTTATAAGCCTTTCATTGCCTCCAGAGCTTTCGCTTCCTCTCTCAGCCCATTTCTCCTCAAATCCATTCTCCTGGAACAAGAATCCAAAAACTGAAACAAATTTGTTCACAAAATACAGCGATTCCAACTGCTGTGGTAGCTCCAAGCACACTTGTCACCTGCTCAATTTGACATTTACTCTCTCCCCATCAAACCAGCAAACATTTGGACTGATTTGGGACAAGCTGAGGACATGGTCAGTCAAATGCTGCAGCTCCCCAGATCAAAGAAACTCAGGGCTTCATCCTCACAACCATATTTGAGCAACTCCATGATCATCAGATGATGATCTGAACCACGTTGAAGAAAATGTGATGGGTCAGGCATGAGGTACCTCATGGCATATCAAAGAATCCCACAGATTTTTAACAAACTCACTCCATATGGCTTCCAGAGGAGAGCAGATAAGGTTCACAAGCACTGTTAGAGGGGAAATACAGAGGGTTTGGGGTCAGCAATCACAGAATGATTCATTGGGGTCACCAATCGAGTGAATGGTTGGGCAAGGTAAGAATGGAAGTCCCGAGTTCCAACCATCAGACCACAACTATTCAACAGGAGCCACAAAAGGAGTTGTTCTGCAAAGGGAGTTGTTCCTAGGTGTATGAGAGAGCACCTTTGACACCACAGCTTGGATTTCTCTAAATCCACGTGCTACTGCTGAGAACCTGAAATTAATGTGCAACTCGATAGCTGCTGCTTTGCTGAAGTCACACCTACACACTTGTATTTCCCCTTGCTGAGGTTGGGGGGACAGAGGGTTGCTCCATGGAAGCTGGAACAAATTAATATTTCCCTGAGAATTATTATTTTAAGAGAAAGCCCCAGCAGAAGTTAAAAGCTAAGCCAACATCTTCTATTTACTTTTAGTTAAGTGTCTGACAACACACAGTATATTTTAGTCAGGAGCTAGGCCCAAACACTACACAGCAATAAGCTCCTCATCAGACACACGGTGTTACTGGAAAGCTTCCCAGCCTTTGCAATAGTGTCCCAGTTCTTGCAGTGCCTACAAGCTTCACGCCCATGTCACAGCCATGACTCTGAGAAAGACCTTTCCCAAAGAGCAGCAATCCGAGCTCTGTGCTCACCTCTCCCAAAAACACGCTGCTCGGCTTTAGCTAGTGCAGCACCACTTGTTTGTGTAACTGGAGAAGTGTCAAGCCCTCTCTTTCAGTGATTTAAACTCCTCCAGTGTTAGAAGGAAAACAAAGAACAAAGATGCTGAAATATCCATCATCTCACAGAGAGCCCACGGGGAGTAGCTGCAGGAATGCAGCGCGCCGCGAGCCGCTGGCCTCGCTTCCAGGTTACCTCCTTCTCCCTGCACACACACACTCCCTTTCCTGTGCACACCAGGGCAAGAATTCACCTCAATGGCTCTTCCAGAGCACCCAGGGCTCAGCATCCCCAGGAGAGGCTGTCTGGCACATCCAGTTCGGTGCTGGTACCACTCCTGTGCTGTATGACCACGGCAGGTCCCTGGCTTCCCAGTGCACAGGCTGCAGGGGCAGCTCATGCCTCTGTGCAGGAGGCAGAGGCAGACCTGGATTGTTCTTGCAGTGAGTTCAGCTACTTGAAAACAGCAAACCCAAGAGGTAGAGCTGTTTGGTAAGAAGGGCTTTGGTTACTAAATGCAGAAACCAACTCAAGATATTGTTTTCTCTCATTCTCTGAGTCTGGCATTTTATTAAAGTACATGCATTTTATTAAAGCCACCAACACAGGTGCCAAGAAGGGAACTAATTTCCAGTGAAAATTAAGATACCAACTTCCCTCTCACTTACTGGAGAGCAGGAAGTACAAGCTCTGAGATAAGTGAAATAAATGAGATAAATTCAAGAGAAACTGGGGGGAAACATTGTCCTTGGTAACCTCAGCACAAAAAGGCCATGCTGAGCACAGAAACAGTTCCAGGACAGCTACTCCAAGAAAACACAGGCACAGCCACCCAGCGCTCAGTGTCCCTGCCTGGAAGGGGCAGGAAATAACTACACGTCTTGGTTAACAACTCTTAATCCTTCCCAGTAGTAACTGAGCTGAGAGCAGTTTAAATGGCAAGACATGGATGCAGAACATTAGTTCTTTCCTTCTGACTTTATTCCACTTTTGCACTCGAGAAATTCACTGACAACAGTCAAAAGTCATCTTAAGGAAAAAAAAAAAGCAAACTACTTGGGGCCATTTTCAGGAGCAAGACACAAGGGAGGGTCACGAGCATTAATTAGTACAAAACTTGGTGCCTTGCAAAACACACCCAAGGTGCATTAAGTGCATCTCATCACTGGGATGAGAAAGACACCTAGAAGACACACAGGTACCCTGCTCCTAGGAAAGGCCAGAGGGAAGAGACCCTTCAATCCTGAGTAGCTGGATGTGCTTGACCTGCTGAGGCTTCTCTGCCATGCAGTGCTGTGTTGTGAAGGAACACTTTCATCTTCTCCTCCATGCCAGACAGCACTCAATTCTTTTTAAACAGTGTTTCAAGGACAAGTCTAGGGGAGGAAACATCTCACTCCTGTGAACCAGCTTCAGTGGCAGGCACAGAACTGCCAGGGCATCAAACTTGCGGCCACTTGCTGACCCCAAGCTTCAGAAGCACCTCGGAAATCACATAAACACATTATTTCAGGCAATATAAAAAGAAAGGAGAAAAGTAGTGCCTTCTTTCTATAAGGGGTAAAACAGACCTTTTGATTTCTAACTCTCCTCTTTAAATGGTTTATTCTATGCTTCTCTCCCACGTGGAAAGGATGAAGAATTATTGGGGAGGGTAGTGGCTCAGGACAGTTTAAGTGTGCATGAAACGGCTGTTCACTCTCAGCACACCACTTGTGCTCCAGAGAGATTGACACAAGCCCATGACATTGCTCACTTGTTCAACAAAGTTTCATGAATTCCAGCTGCAGACTCCTTTTTTTTCTTTTCCCAGGGCCAAAGGGAAACTTACTGAGATTTGTCATGTTTAAGAAGTGGAAAAAGGCACACAGGAACATGGAAAGGTATTGGACTGCTCGATGTCTCTTACCCTGCTGCTCCTCTTTCTTTTCCAGGAGGGAGTCTTCTGATCCCTAAAACAGATCAGAAAAGCAGATGCACAGGAACAGCATCAGTGAGCAACCGAATCCATTTACCTCTCTGAACTTCTGTTCACCATGTAGAAGTTACTGTACACTCACTGCAGCAAACACCAGACTGATCTCCAGCTCTTTCAACTGCCATTAGAAAAGGTTGAGTTTGCAGGCACAAGAACAGGGAGGAAACACAAAAAGCAGACTGATACAAGAGTGAGCACTGCAGCACTCCTGACAGCTTTAAGCTGTACTAGCAGCTCATCAGTTTGCAGCTTTGGTTAGAAAAGGCAGCAGTATCTGATTGCCAGCCATGCTATACCTTCCCAGTTCACCCAGGGTCTTCTGAGCAAAGCTAAATTGGGAAATTTCAGTGGTTACCATCACCCCTCTGAACCAGTCCCAGCCAGGGATCTGATGGGAAGTGGGGTGGAGCAGTGAGGAACAAGCAGGTCCAGGGGAGGCTGGGCAGGATTGCAGCTCTGCAGGGGCTGCAGCTTATTTTCATACAATAACTGTTGGTGAGAGCTATTGAAAAGTTCTCCCCCTTCTAAACAACTAAAGTCAACAATGCCAGCCAGTTATGAAATGTTTTCATCCCAGAACTACAGAAAAGCTTTTCAGCTGCATTTGTGTTTTGGTGATGTCAGAACCTTCAGATGACTTTAGGCAGACAATATCTGCTGCTTTCAATGCCCAGCTGCTCTATTTAATACCTGTTAAAACTGGTTTTCCCCTCCAAATTTCTTTAAACTCTGTATTGGGAGACTGGTTTAAAACATATTCCCTATAAAGGCCCCTGGCATCTGAGAGTGCTTTTTTTTTTAAATCTCCCTATTAACTTCAGAGGATAAACTGTTCAGCTGTCAGAGATTAACAGTGTGGACAATGTTAATGAGTTGGATGAGAAGCCAGGCCACAAAACTCTTGACTTCCCAAAACACTTCCCTCCATCTTTATTCAAACAAGGTCTACTGATGTGCTCTGACAGACCAAGTGTCACCAAGTCACAAAATCATTAAGGTTGCAAAAGACCTTTAAGATCCTCGAGTCCGAGAGTTAACCCAGCACTGCCCAGCCCAGCACCTCAGCCCCACGGCTTTGGGATCCCTCCAGGGCTGGGCACTGCCCCAGCTCCCTGGGCAGCCTGGCACAGGGGCTGACACCCCTCTCAGGGAAACAGTTCTGCCTCAGCTCCAACCTCAACCTCCCCTGGGGCAACTGGAGCCTGTTTCCTCTTGTCCTGTNGATCCCAGCCAGGCTGCCCTTGTCCTTCTGGCCTTCTTGGCCCTTCTGGGCACGCTGCTCGCTCCTGTTCACTTGCTGGCACCAACCCCCCCCCAGGCCCTTTCCCTCCAGCAGCTTTCCACCCCTCTGCCCCAAGCCTCAGCCCATCCATCCATCCTGTCCACATTCCTCTGTAAAACCTTCCTGCCCTCTTGGTGCTGTCTGCAAACTGACTGAGGGTGCACTCAATCCCCTCAATCCAGATAATGCCCAACACTGTTAAATAGAACTGGTACCAGCGCCCTGGGGAACACCACTGGTGACTGGATTGGACTCTGTTCCCCTCCATTCTTCAGGCTCACCCGTCCAGACAGTTTTTTATCCAGCAATCATCCATGCCAGGTCCTGCAGAACAGCTGAGCACCTTCAGTCCAACAGCCAGCCAGGCAATAGTCACTAATCCCTATTTACTAATTAAGTTCCTTAACCAAGCAAGCAACGTTAGAAACTGCCCACTGCCCTTGTACAGTAGAAAACAGTTCCTGGACATTTTGTGCATGAAATGTTATTGACCTTCCCAGAGAGACAATTCCTGGAGCTGTCTGATAGGGTCAGGCTCACACCTGCATTTTGCCTTTGTAGCCAAGAATTTAAGTGTCCTTCAATACAGTTTCACATCAAATACATTAGGATTTTTAGGATAAAAATTAAACATAAACACCTTTAAAAAAGATATCAAATAGGCAAAACCCCAACCATCTCCTAATGACCTGATTCAGCTTATCCTCACACACGAGCTGGAAACAGCATGAAGCAGAGCAAGTCTGGCATGTGCTCTCTTAAAAAGGTTCCCTGACCACCACATTCTTTCTTTTTTCTCCATTACTCAAAAATCTGAATGCTTCTCCTCCTCCAGGGACTGAGGAACATTGATTACCATCAGAATAAAAAATACAGAGCCACAGATATTCAGAGTAGCTGTTGGCTGTCACTGACCTGCAGCCTGAGCAGCACTCTGAGGGCAACACAGGACAGGAAAGTTGAGAAACTCAGCTGAGGCTGCCCCTGCTGAAGACACTGAATTAGCAGAGCTGCTTTGAGAAGGGATAATTTGAGTTTCTAATGGGCTGGCACATGCCTTTCCCTTCAAAGGCAGCTTATTATAAGGAGATCCTTCAGCCTTGACAATTTTATTTGAAATGCCATCACAGTTGTGCTGTGACAACTCAACAGCAGAGTGAGAAACGTGCCTTATGCATATAGCAAAGCTGTGAGATCTCTTTTCAGATCAGTGTGGGCGCTTTTGTTTTCCATTTACGTTTCCTGCTAAGGGGTACATCCTCCAGCACTTCACCAAACCTCACTCACCATTCTCTTCCAGGAGGAATCCCAGTTTGATACAGAACCAGTGAGTAAGCACTCAGCAGAGCTGGGGTTTATTATTTCAAAGAGTTCCCTTATGTGAGGAAGTGAAACAGAAACATGTCTCTTCAACATCTAACTGCAACGTGGGGAGTGAGATCACAAGATATTCCACCCAGAATGCTGACATGGGTCAGTGCAACACTGGACTAAATACACTGGTGTCCTTTCTCCTTGCCTGAAAGATAAAAATCAGCTTTGAGTGTTGAAGGAAGGTGGAATCAGTTCCCAACCTCAGAACTGAGTCTTTTTCACTTGTCTTCTGGTTTTCAGCCTATCCCTCCAGGTGACAAGGTGATGCAGTGTTATAAAAACAGACCCCCAAGTTCTCCAGCACTGCTGAGGGCTCTGCCAAGCAGCAAAGCTGGAGTCAGCAGGATTCACAGCATTCAGAGGTCACTGCTGTTGAGCAGCCAGAAGCAGCAATGCCACACCTTCAACTCTCACACTTTCACTGTTATTAGTGTTGCTAAAAAGCTGTATTAGAACTAGGAAGTAAAAACTTCACAAAATGAGATGAGACAGGGTAAGAGAAGCCCCATCACTGCCATCACTCCCCACCCCTACAGCATTCCTAATCATATCTTTTGGAAAATACAAAAGGAGGAAGATCCAGCATCAGGTAGCCCCTTCCCCAGAGAAGGCTGGAGAGCCAGAGGAGGGGACCAAAGACAGTACCTGCAAACAAGAGCTTACCTGTGCACCTTCAGCTCTCTTTTTACCTGTGGGTGATAAAGACTTTTGTGCCCCATCCCACGTGTATCTCCAAGATGAGGAAAATGAGCATGTTTTCTGCCAGTGGCACTCCAGAGGCACAGCAAAGGCCAAGAGGTCGGCATGTGCTGTGCTCTGAGAAGCCCCAGCAAGCTTCTCCTTGCCACCAGCTACAATTCAATAAGCAGCACCAGACCCTCTTTCCTAATAGCTGTCACCATGTACCTTGCAGCCACCCATCCCACCCCAGTCCTGCCACAGAATCACAGAATGCTAAGAGCTGGAAGGGACTACTGAATCACAGAATCACAAGGGCTGGAAGAGACCTCAACAGCTCATCCAGTGCAACCCCCCTGCCAGAGCAGCAGCACCTACAGCAGGCACACAGGAACTCATCCAGCTGGGTTGGGATGTCTCCAGAGAAGGAGCCTCCACAGCCCATCTGGGCAGCCCCTGCCAGTGCTCCCTCACCTCAACAGGGAAGGAATTCTTCCTTGTGTTTCTTTGGAACCTCTTCTGTTCCAGCTAACACACAGATTCCAACCAATGGATGCTGACTACAGACCCTGCCATCGCCCAGCCTGCCCTGGAGGGAAGCAATGCAGAATGGTTAAATCTCTTGTCTCCAGTTCTGGTCTAGCATAAGACAATTTTGAAAATAAAGTTTGAGAAAGAGGAGAACAGAACTGGAGGGGAGGGATTAGACAAGTCTCTGGAATGACAATGAACTCAGGAAGAACAGGAGGTTACTAAGAGTCATTTACTAAAATTCATTTTCAGCCAAGCCCAGATGTGAAGAACCTTTCCTATCTCTGCTTTACTACCTCCTCCTTGCTCAGTGTCACTGAATATTCAACCTCTCTGCTTTAGGAGTAAGCAGCAAGCACTGGGGATGAAGACCTAGCCCTGTAACAAAAAGGAGGAACACACTTCAGTTTACATCTAAACCTTCAGACTTCCCCTTACAAAAGTCCTGTGGTCTCCAACTATGACAGCAATTTTCCTTTCATTGAAAACACACCACCCACACTACTCATAAGCAAAACTGTTATAGTTCCTATTGTAACCAAGCATTACATGGAGTTTTGACTCAAGAAGTGCAGTCACAACAGCTTAACAAGTGGAAAGTACTTGGAAAGTGCTACACTGAAGTGAAATGGGCTCTATTCAAGTTGAAGCACCACGACAATTACCTGTGATTAGTGAAGTACCATAAAGCAGTGGGGAAAAACCCAACTGGCCAACAGCATCCCAGCTGCCACACAGATGCACCAGTACCAGCCCAAGTTCTCACAAGCTCTTTGATCATTAGCACATGAATGTGTACCATGCTACAGTCTCCTCTCTCTATCCACAGGCTGGTGCTCTGAGGCAGTTTGGTCCTAATAATAAGTTCCATGTGAAAATACTTCTTTATAATGGCTACTATTACATAAAAAGTAGTCTGTGTCCTATGCTCTAGCAGAAGGAAGCTTTCGTCCCAGCTTATCTGATTTGATATTCATTTAAAAGATCATGTTTCAGAAGGCCACTTCAGAGTTCAATTCACACTGCTAATTTTCTTTGGCATAAACCCACGTTATCTACAAACATTGGTTGCAAACCCAATTACAGTAATGTGATCCCCACACCCTGTTGCATGGCAACTGGATAACACAGGGGAAAATGCTGCTATTCCAAAGGAACAGCAGGTAACAGCAGCAGGAAGATGTCCAGGTGGAGAAGAGGAGGCTGAGAGGAGACAGGAGCACTCTCTACATTTACCTCAAAAAGAGGCTCAAGTGAGGGTGTAGTGAGGTGGGGGTTGGTCTCTGATCCCAAATAAGAGTGACAGGATAAGTGGAAACAGACTCAAGTTGCCACAGGGGAGGCTGAGGTTGGAGCTGAGGCAGAACTGTTTCCCTGAGAGGGGTGTCAGCCCCTGTGCCAGGCTGCCCAGGGAGCTGGGGCAGTGCCCAGCCCTGGAGGGATCCCAAAGCCGTGGGGCTGAGGGCTGTGGGTCAGTGCTGGGCTGGGCAAGGGGAGGGCAGGGCTGAGACTGCAGCAGCTTCAAGGGCTTTTCCAACCAGAATGTCTCTGTGATTCTATTAAGGCCAGAGTTCAAGAGGCAACACTAAAATGCTGAGGTATCACCTCAGTCCCCAGCTCGCTTGAGGCATTGGGCTGGACTCCCCCAGCCTGGACAGATCCGTTCCAATGACACTGTCCTGTCTCAGCAAACACTGCAGTGCTGATGGGCATCTCCTGCTTGCTCTCCATCTGCTGAGCCCTACCCCAGCCTCTGAACCCCAGGCAAAGGTTCAGTTTTTCTTACCCCTACAAGCCCAAGGCAGAGCTTGCTCAGGGAAACATCAGCTGGAAGAAATGAAGCAAATGAACAGGTCCCTATGAAAGCCTCTTCAAGGAGATTTCAGAGCTCAGCCAAGGCACGATGGATCTTTACACAAGCCATTGCTCTCAGAGACTAGCACCACCTACCTATGCTACAGCAGAGACACCAGAGCTCTGCAATATAAAATCAATTAGAACAGTTTCAGTGTAGTAAATCAAACCATTCCCAAGTTTCTTCCCAAAATCACAATTTCTTCCACTATAATTCTCACACACACAAAAAAAACCCATGTTCTGGACAAGTAAGAAACCAAAATCTTCTCTCCACTTGCCAAGAGTAAACTTTGCTTTGCAGTCTTTGTGGAGGGAGGAACTGGACACTGGGCACCGATGGCCTCAGCCCAGTGCTGCTGCAGGGCATCACCAGCACATGCACTTGCCAGGTGCTAACCCAAGGACTTGGCTGGCTTTGTCAATGGCAGTTGTTTCTGTCACTGTCCTCTCTACTTTGAGCGTGGCCCTATAAACCCAGAGGTCAGAGAGAGAGGAAAAACCAATCTGGGGAGTTCCTAGCAAACGTTATCTTACTTTTACACAGCATCTGCCCGATAACAGACCAAACCCAACCTTCTGAAATGTCTGGCAGGCTGGAAACCAATATTCCTTTCAGCACTTGTGCTAACACCAAGAGGAGATTGATGCAGCAGGCTCAGACGAGTAGCCATGGGGAGCCCTGGAGGCTCCAGTCCCCAGGCCAATCCCCCAAGCATCCCTCTTCAGAACTGGGAACCCCTTGGCTTTGTTATTCCAGGGCCAAACTCATCACTTTATCACAGACAAAGGCATCTCTTGAATTCTTACTCTGAGCTTGGAAAAAGGCTTGTCAGGCCCAGATGTTTCAGACTAAAAACTCTGGACTGAAACCAGCATTTTTTTTTTCAGCAAAAATTGGTTCTGTAAGAAAATTCCCAACAAAATGCTGAGATCAAACATCACTGGAGTTATTCCAGAACAATGTGATCCAGGTAGCCAAAGGCATCTTTGACAGTACCCCTGCACTTCAGCTACAGCCAGTTCATATCACAGGATCTTTTTTTGGAGTATATTATTTAGTTCCCTCATGCCAAAGTGTTTTTTACAAGACTCTGTAGTGAGAAAAGAGGAATTCTCTCTGCTTCCATGTCCAAGACCTGTACTACTGTCATACTAGGGGATGTTTCTAGTTCTCCACATCTAACAACAAAAGCAATTCTCCAGGTACAACAAGCACAGCACATCCACATCCAGAGGGACTGGGGCAACAGAACAGCACTACAATCATAGAATCACAGAATGGTGGGGTTGGAAGGGACCTTTAGAGCTCATCCAGCCCAACCCCCCTGCAGAAGCAGCTCCCACCTAGATCAGGTCACACAGGAACATGTCCAGGTGGGTTCTGAAGCCCTCCAAGGAAGGAGGCTCCACACCCTCCCTGGGCAGCCTGGGCCAGGGCTCCCTCACTCAAACAGTTTGTCCTTATGTTTCAATGGAACCGTTTGTGTTGCAGCTTCATCCCATCACCCCTTGTCCTGTTGCTGGATACAATAGAAAAAAGGGATGTCCCAACCTCCTGACACCCACTAGTGAGACATTTGTAGCTATTAATGAGATTCCACCCTCAGTCTCCTCCAGACTAAACAGCCCCAGGTCCTGCAGCCTTTCCTCAGCAGGAAGATGCTCCAGTCCCCTGATCATCTTGTTGTCCCTGCACTGGCCTCTCTGCAGCAGTTCCCTGTCCCTCTGCAGCTGGAGAGCCCAGAACTGGACACAGGACTCCAGATGAGGCCTCAGCAGGACAGAGCAGAGAGGGAGCAGAACCTCCCTTGACCGGCTACCCACACTCTCCTTTATGCCCCCAGGCTGCCATTGGCTTCTGTGCCACGAGGGCACGTTGCTGCTCATGGTCAGTTTATTGTCAACCAGGACTCCCAGGTCTCTCTCTGCAGAGCTGCTCTCCAGCAGGTAGTCAGCTAGCAAGGTAGAACATTTTTCACAAGACATGGCACAGACAGGATAACACCTGTACCATTATCTTTCTTTTGGGATGCAGAGGGCTAAAGCACATTTTAATACATCAGCAATTCAGAAAACAGCTTACACTCCTACATCTTTTTGCACCCTAGCAGGCAAGGAAGCTGCTTTATGATGTTATTTGTCACTTATAACAATAATTACAGCACAATCCCTTTTAAGAGGTGATCTTAGGATGCTTCTTAAAAGAATAAATTATGTTTATGACTAATGTAGCTTTGAGGCAGGAACTCTCTCCAGAACTCTCATTTCTGCTTCCACCCCATTGCCATCACTTGTGTCCAGGTATCCCACCAACAGGCAGCCATGGGGCTGATTTCACTGGCTAAGAACAGCCAAGTGTTACCTGCCATTTCCAGCAGATCTGACAAAAGCAGTGTTCAAACAAGCAAGAAAGTCACATTTCCCAGTCACATACTGCACAGTCGAGATCCAGCTGCACACAAACACTTAAAGCAACCTGCCTCATCCCGATTTCTGCTCTTGCTATGGTCAGAGCACTGCAAGGTGTCCCATTTCATTCTCTGGTGCTGATTCCCAAAGTGATTCAATATGTTCCGTTTCTTTATTGTAGCACAGCTCAGCAAAGAGCTGAACATGTCTGGGCACTGATACACACGACAGGGTCTATCAGCTTTCAAGAGATGCCACAAGTGGATCTGTGTTTCAGGGCTGCTTGGTGAGACAGCGGGGCTGGAGTGGCCTAAGCACAACTGGGAGCAGAGGGGTCTCCTCACTGCATCCCTCCAGGCTCTCACTTACACATCAAGCTCAATCCCTCCATGCTACAGGAAGCCTCAACCCACCTCCAGCTCAAAATCTGTTTTGATAATCAGCAGCATATCTTGTTCTACCATCTCACCTCAACTCCACACCACACCAGTGTATCCAAACTCCTTTTCACACTCTTATCTACCTGGCATTAAAGGCCTAACACAAGAGACTAGAATCCCTCCATAAAACAAGCTCCCTCAAACTCCTACAGGCAAAACTCTGGTATTCAAACTTTCTTTAACACTCAACATCCAACACTTCAAAATTGCACAGCAACTGCTGCACCTACAAATTGTTTCTGGTGTCTCACCCCAAGCCCAACTTCCCTGGGAGCAACAAATGCTGCTGGATCTTTTGAGCTTTGCTGACACCAGACTGACATCCAACAAGTCAGCACCAGTCATGTCAGGTACAAAAAGCCATAATCACCCAGAGGACTTCACAACATAAGCATTAGAGACATAAGCAATAGAGCAATATATTCCACTTGGTGTCCAGGAGAGCAGGAGACAGAGGATAGCTTCTCCCTGGAAGGACAGGAGGGGAGATGAGCTGGAAGCACACTTGGGGGTAATGGGAAAACCAGGAGAATCTGCTTGAGAGCACTGACCAACCCGCTCAGTGGTGAGTAAACCCAGTTCAAAGCACTCTTTGGATTCCAGCAATACCTCACAAGAACAACATGCCCAGAAACACAGCTTGCTTATTCTCTCCTGTGTTGTAACCATTCAGGTTTCAACCCTACAAGTTTTCTGGGAAAACTATTAAAAGCCTAATAAGCATCCAACCAAAATCACCATGACGCAAGAGCATGTGGTTCCTACCAAGCATGACTTTCTTTTAAGCCTGAATATTACCTTCTTTCCAATAATGTCTGGGCAAGCAAGTTACCAAGTGATGTGGGACAGAGCACTCACCTCTTTTTGCCCCTCAAATGCTCTGAAAAAGGGAAAGGACGGAGGAAGCATTAAAGTTAAGAGTCTTAAACTCTCAAGCTGCATTTTATTGCCACAAATAGCAAATATTTTTAAATGAAACATTATTTTTAGCCTAAAGTGCTGCTTAACCATTCCAGAATAAAAATATTGTCCAGAGGCTGGGCTGTGTCATCATCTGAAAAGGCTGAGGCAGCCATGTCCTGCTGACAGCAAACACCAGCTCACTGGAATGAGCCAGAAAGCACTTGGGACCCTCACTCTCACATGCCATTAACACCCTCCCTGATTCAGCTAAAACACAGAGGGTCAGTGCTTCAGGAGAATGAGCCAGGTATAATAACAGCTTAAACAATCACCTCGGTGTCATCTGTGAGGGTAAAACAAATGCAGTGATACAGGAACTCCCATAACAGGTTCCTAGATGTTCCAGTAAAGGCTGTTCTGCACAGGGCAAATGACTTGCTGCCTTTCTTCTCTGCAAGCAGGGACTCTCAGGTCGGGTTGTATCACTTCAGCGGCTCACAGTCAAGTCTGTGCTTCACCAAAAAGAATCTGTAAAGCAGAACAGCCTGGGTTTGGGCCTTCCTGCTTTCTTTAAGACATATGACAGACAGCTGCCCTAAGAAAGGAGGAACTCAGGCTAAGAAAATAAATCCCTTTCCTATGGTCTCAGTTTGAGCTTTTTTGAACAGGGGGAGGGGAAAAGCTAAATTAACACAGACAGAAATCATCAGGGTGTTGAAATATCTACAATTACAGCTAGGTTTTGTTTTCTTTTTAAACAGTTTAGAGCAAATGTCTGAAGAAGCAGATGGGAAACTCTCTTTTGCAAGAAGTTGAAGCTTGTAGCTATACTAAAGCTCTCCATAAGCCCTGCTAGAAAACCAGAGATTTAACAAACAAGATGTTTAAGATCATAATCCTTATCAAAAAATCCTGAAGAGTTTGAATCAAAGAAGAGTTAGACACTCGATTTTCCTTCAGAGGAATTTCTGCAGCATTTCTGATCACCGTGAAGACAGATGAGGGAAGACAGCTTCCCCCCTCCCCAGCACGGGGTGGGTGAGGTAGGGATTGACTAACTGTGGAAAAATCCACATAATTGAGAAGACAAATGTTGAACAGTTATTTTATGGCTTGAACTATTCAAGGAAAAAGGCAAATGGTGCCAAGAGGCCAGACAGCCTCATTGTGTGTGTGTGTGTGTGTGTGTGTGTGTGTGTGTGAAGACAGAGGAGCTCAGGCCCATTTCAGAAGTGCAAGGCTTTTATCCCCATCCAGGTTGTGCCTTGCTGGTTTCTCTGTTTCTGTAAGCAATGTATCAAGCTGTAAAAGAACACTGAAAGAAAACAACCTAACATCTCCCAGTATTATGTGTACCCAGAGTGTAACACAAATACACACACAGGCTTGGTAGCACGAGCCATTATCGAGGCCATTTGTTGCTTCCCATGAGAAGGCCTTATTTTCAGTTGCTTCAAACTTTAACGACTCAAGCTCAAGATTCCCAACTTGGATGTCTGATTCCACATGAATTTAGAACAAAATTATTACAGTTTCAGCCAAATAATCTCAGCCATTTCAGAACAATGCTGGTTTTTCCATGTTAAGACCCTCCAGAGGCCTCAGGAGATACCCCAGTGCTTTCACATGAAGACACACGGAAGTTAGACGGAGATGGAAAAGGACCCAGAAGGAGAACTAGTTGAGCAAGAACGTTGGAATACTGAGGGGTGGTTTCAAAAGTGAGGATTAGACGTTCAGAAGGGAACATGAGCTCAATAAAAGAAGCAGAATGAGAAGCCTGAAAGAAGGCAGGCTGTTGAGGAGATAGGAAAAAGAGAGAAGGTCACCACAGGAAATCTGAAGTTGTCTATCTCCTGCTCTAACTCAGCTCAAGCTGTTAGAACTAACACACATTCTTAAAGTCCCACCACAGGGAGTTCCCAGCCTCCTGACACAGGCCACATTGCTGCTGTCCAAAGGATTTTCCTGCTCCTTTTGACCGCAACTCAATCCCATCACCAAAAGCCTTCTCCCTCCCCTTTCAAAGCAGCTTGTTTCATTCTTCAAGAACCTTGTGTTCCCATCTCAACCTTCTCTTGTTTGAACTGAGCTACCCAAGCAGTTTGTTTTCCTGGTGGGTCATGCCTCAGCACTTTACAGGATGGTTTTGCCTACCCTCTGGGCCCTCGCCCCAGATCCGTGTTATGCTGAGCAGTTCTGGCCCAGCTCACGTGCTTTCTCCTCCTCAGTACCGTGAGTAATGAAGGGTCACATTCTCCATACAACACTGGTTTGTACAGAGCCTTTTCCACAACATTATACTATTTGTTCATGTTTAAGAGTTGACCCTACATGCTATACCCACCTTGAATTTGAACCTTACAGAACAATCATCCTTCGCAGGCTGCCTGACTAAATTTCCCTCTAGTTTCTCCAGATCATTCTAGCATTAACCTCAACATAGCTGAAGTCTTTCCTTCCTTGGTATTTACACAGCTCAGTAAGCACACTGGGTACTTAATCACCCATGTCCTTAAGAACAACGTTGAACAGAACCAGACAGACTGACACAGCCCAGCTCAAGACAAACTTCCATTCTAACTATGAACAGCCAATTCCTAATTCCAGTACAATTATGCAATCAACACCACATCTACCAAAGACTACTGAACACATGCCTCCATACATCACTTAGGAGAAGGTCTCAAGAGCATCAAAGTCATTTTTAAGTCCCAGTTACACCTAATTGTTTCCCCCTCCTGATAAGTCTCTTCAACCAAGTCCAAACTCAGCTGACACAACTGACTTTTGGCTGTGCTGCCATCCAACAAGACCTGGAGAGGCTGGAGGGCTGGGCAGGGAGAAATCTAATGAAATTCAACCAGGGCAGAGCAGAGTCTTGCAATGGGACAGAACAACCCCATTCCCCAGTACAAGCTGGGGAATGAACTGTTAGAGAGTTGTGTAGGGGAAAGGGAGCTGGGAGTGCTAGTGGGCAGCAGGATGAGCATGAGTCAGCAACGTGCCCTCGTGAGCAAGAAGGCCAATGGCAGCCTGGGCTGGGTTAGAAGGGCTGTGGGCAGTAGGTCAGAGAGGTTCTGCTTCCCTTCTACTCTGTCCTTGTGAGACCACATCTGGAATAGTGTGTCCAGTTCTAGACCCCTCAGTTGCAGAAGGACAGGGAGCTGCTGGAGAGAGTTCAGTGCAGGGACACAAAGACGATGAAGGGAGTGGAGTCTCTCCCTTGTGATGAAAGGCTGAGGGAGCTGGGGCTCTGCAGCTTGGAGAAGCGGAGCCTGAGAGGTGACCTCATTCACGTTACAAATGCATAAAGGGTGTGTCAGGGGGATGGAGCCAGGCTGTGCTCAGTGATGGCCAATGACAGGACAAGGGACAAACGGGCACAAGCTGGAACAGAAGAGGTTCCAAAGAAACACAAGGAAGAATTTATTCCCTGTTGAGGTGAGGGAGCCCTGGCAGGGGCTGCCCAGATGGGCTGTGGAGGCTCCTTCTCTGCAGACATTCCAACCCAGCTGGATGAGTTCCTGTGTGCCCTACTCTAGGTGGTTCTGCTCTGGCAGGGGGAGTTGCACTGGATGAGGTCCCTTCCAGCCCTTGAGATTCTGTGAGAGCCACTGTCATCTCAGCAATACCTACCAAATAGTTTGTTTTGCTGTACCAGAGCTCTCCCAGCAGTCTGACTGCTCAAAACCCAGTCTACTCCAGTCCGGAAGGGAGCACAACGATGCTTACTCCTTATTCTTACCTCTGCTGTCAGCAACCATCCACAAAGCCCATAGGCAAGACATCTCACACCTTTCTCACACTGCTTCACATCATCTAACACCAGGAAAATTACCCTGTCAGCCCACGTTGCAGAGGTCCCTGCGTAGGTGTTCTCATCTGGCTGCTGACCCAGGCTTGGAGACACATCCACACTGCAGTGGCTTCCCTGGCTTTTTCAGTTTTCTTTTCAAGCATACCAGGATTTTTTACAGATAAATAAACACTGAAGCAAAGTCATGTGCTTGAAAGGTTAGGAAATGCTATAAATTAAACTCTTTAGGGTAGATACATTTTTTCAGCCCTGTGCCAACTCGGTGTAACCTTGGTTTTTGTTGCCCAGCTCCTTCAGCAGGCAGCACAGGCAGGCCTTACTTCCTTGCCAGATACCAAAGACTTTGTTTTACCCTCATCATCCAGCACATGGTCATACTCCTTTAAGGACTGCACACAACTCCAACTCTGTTCTGAAGACTTAAAAGCTTCCTCCCAGACCTTCCAATGATAGCCCCAACAGTATGTTCAAGTGTATTTTGATTTTGACAGCTCTCCTGGGAGGTGAAACACTATCATCCCCAACTCAGAAGGAAAAATAGGAAAATGAATAGTTATGCTTTATTTTGGATGTTCCATAAAATGAGGGTTTGAACCCCTTTTTAAAAGCCACATATAAATCAAACCTTATCTAACGTTCCAAACAGTGTCTAATATATGCTCTTACATTTCAGGGATGTAGTTTAGTGGTGGACTTTGCAGTGTCAGGCTTATAGTAGGACTCAATGCTGTTAAAGGTATTTTACAGCCTAAATGATTCTGTGATTCTATATTCCCAGTACTTCATGGGGGATGGATGAGATGATCCTTAAAGATCTCTTCCAACTCAAACCATTCCATGATTCATTACACCCAGAGTACAGCTCGCATCAATTTCTATGCCCAAAATCTTGGCAAAGCAGACCCTGTGATGCACAGTCAGACATACAGAAGGGAACCACTTCTGAAAAAGCTTGGTTAAGATGAGTTAACCACCATCACACAGAGCTCCTGGGCAGGAACACAGATAAACATTGCCCTAGAGCATAAAACTATCTGCTGCTACCGCTGCCACAAAAGCCTCTTGCAGCCCTTGCCTTACTCACTAAGTACTTCCCCACACCTGGACAAAACAAGGCAGAGACCTTATAAACAGCCCAGAAGAAATTAAGCTCAAAACAAGGCAGGGCCTGCAGAAAACAGCATGCAATTGTTTTAAACCTAGAAATACAGGCAAGAAGTGCCACCTCAACCCCAATCATGGCATTCTGAGTGTTCACACTGAGACTAAAGTATCCCACTATTTGGATGGCTCACAGCAAAAAGCAATGTTTTAGCACAGGTGTTAATTTTTCCCCCAAGAAGGGTTAAATCCCACTCAACAGCAGGCAATAAAGACAGAACATTTCCCCAATAAAACCGAGGTCGTTCCTGTTCCCTACAACAAGCTGAGGAAGTCAAATTAAAAACCTATCTCTGTGGTATGAGGTCAGTCAAGCTCTGGATGGTTATTTTACATCTGAATATTAAAAACACATGCTTCTCTTCAGAGCTTTTTAGAAAACTTGAACCTGCTGGTGCTCAGCCTTCCTCAAGGAAAGCTGAACACCTACCTTCAAACCCCAGCCACCAAAGGACTCAAGCCGACTCAGAAGGGTGTCAAGGAGTTGTAGCTCTCTGTGATGAAAACACAGATTGTTTAGACAAGATGATGAACTTTTTTTTTGTGCTCATTTAATCTTTAATCATTTCTTATTTACGAACTAACCCTAACAATGACGTAACACATCCACAGCCTCGTTGCTTTTAGCCTCATAACTCAAACATGTGCCGGACACAATGCTAATTAGTTTGTGTTATAGCTAAAATGTACTTAAACAGAAACGTGAAATGACTTCAGGGTGCCTTTTTTGATTATAGAATCATAGTTTGGAAGGGGTCTCTAAAGATTATCTAGTCCAAAACCCTGGCTAAAGAAGGTCTCACCTAGATCAAGTCACACAGGAGTGTGTCCAGGCAGGTTTTGAGGACATACAGAGAAGGAGCCTCCACAGCCTCCCTGGGCAGCCTGGACCAGGGCTCCCTCACCCTCACAGTAAAGAAGGTTTTCCTTAAGTTTAAATGGAACTTTTTGTATTCCAGCTTTTGTCCATCACGTCTAGTCCTGTCCCTGGACACTACAGAAAACAGTGTTGCCCCATCCTCCTGACACCCACCTTTTAAATATTTGTAAGTATTAATGAGGTTCCCCCTCAGTCTCCGCCATGCAACAGCTGTGTCAATCCTTAGGAGATGCATTTGGCTGTACAAGTAGGGACTGGACTCTCTGCACCAGCAGTGAGAGACGTGTGGTTGGGCACTGCCCTGGCAGAGATGAATCGCTTCCCTGCTGCACTGTCATTTCTGCTTGCAACAAAGCCTCTGCAGCATCCACAACACTCCCAACTCAGCTCCACTCTTCATTTTACAAGAATACTTCTCTATGTCTATAAAGCTGCATGTACAACAGAGCTCCAGACTCAAGTGAAGCCTCTCAATTGCATTTTGATGGCAGTGAGTCGGGTTAATGACAATCGTGTACAGGGACAAGCCACCAGTTCGGACTGTTCTGCTGGCACCAGATGAAAGGCTGAGCTGAGTCCACCTCAGAGCCTTCTGTGCCACCCACCAGGACCAGAGGTGACTCTGCAACCTTCATTTGGAAAGCTATTAAAATCAAATAGCTTACATAAGAAAATACCAAATACAATGAGACACAGAATGCTTCAATTTGGGGTTGCTTTTAGGAATTTCATTTTGACAAGAAATGAAAAATGTTACATAACCCTGTAATTAAAGTCTCATTAGGAGAGCCTGGACTTCCAATCCTCCATTTGGGTTAAGAACACCCCGGATATTCGGTCTGTGTACACCCTCACAGAGTCTCATGGGCTGGAAGGGACCTGGAAAGCTCATCCAGTGCAACCCCCCTGCCAGAGCAGCAGCACCTAGAGCAGGGCACACAGGAACTCATCCAGCTGGGTTGGGATGTCTCCAGAGAAGGAGCCTCCACAGCCCATCTGGGCAGCCCCTGCCAGTGCTCCCTCAGCTCAACAGGGAACAAATTCTTCCTTGTGTTTCTTTGGAACCTCTTCTGTTCCACTTTATACCTATTGCCCCTTGTCCTGTCATTGGCCATCACTGAGCACAGTCTGGCTCCAGCCTCCTCACACCCATCCTTTACATATCTGTAACCAGTAAAAGGATGTAAACAGTGGTCTGGTTTTGCAGCTCATCTGTTTACAAACATATTTATGCTCTGACATCAATTTTAAAGGAGTCAGAAGCAAAAGCATCCATCTCGACTGGCATGTGCCAAACAGAGAGCTACATGATAACAATGCCAAGCACAGCGAATGTTGCAAGGTACCAACATCTCCCACTCATCACAGAGCCCCATATTCTCCTGCAAGCCTGTCTCAATGAGAAAACAACATGTCTATAAGGGTAAAACAAACATCATTGACAATTTCCGAGAACATTCTTCCAGAATGATTGCACTAGATGAGATTGCCTCATCAGCAGGGCCCCAGGCCACTTACACTATTTTCTTTCTCTTTTTTTAATTCATGTAACAGATGAAAGGATTACAGAAAGTTTTCTGGGGCCAAACTTGCAACTAATGACGGGAAAATTCTTTTGCTAATCCATCTGTCCCTCTCGTAGCAAACTCCTGTGGCTGGAATAAAATGCTATCTCCTGGTACCCTGCTTCTGCTTTGGTACAAAATCCTATGCTCAGCAGGTTTGGATAGGATCACTGGATTTAAGCAGAGCCATAGAATCCCAAGGACAGAGCTACAGTCAAAATCTGAGTAAAGAATGACATGAGACTCTCACTTAAAACTTGGACACATCCCAAGGAAATCAAAGGATGTGATTCATCTGCTCAGGACAAATGTCTGCAGAGCAGCCACCTCCATCTGAGCCCTGGCTCGCTCTAGAAATGATCCTGGAGAAAAAGGGGCTTCTCCAGGCCAGGCTGTGCCCTGCCCTAAGGCAGACATCAGGCAGGCTGGAGGGATCACTCCTTAGCAGTCTCTGCTGGTGCCTGCTGACCTCTGAGGGGCACAGGAGGGACGTGGAGCCAAGCGAGGCTGAGCTCGTTCAACCTGCCTGTGGAGAGGGACCAGCTGTACTGCCACCACCACAGGCACCACCACAGCTGGGGCATCTGCAGGCTGCAGACAGTAGACACTGTCCTAGGCTGCAGAGGGATCTGGGGGAGTGCCCAGCCCTGGAGGGATCCCAAAGGCATGGAGCTGAGGTGCTGAGGGCTGTGGGTCAGTGCTGGGCAGGGCTGGGACTGCAGCAGCTTCAAGCGCTTTTCCAACCAAAATGATTGTGTGATTCTATGCCCTCTCACAAACCTCGAACATCACTCCTCCTCACTGCCTGTCAGCCCACTAGTGAAGTAAAAGTAAATCCCACCAAGTAACTACCCTTCTAAAGGCAAAGTTTAATCATTTTTCAGTCATTTAACAAACACAAAAGAATTTACACATACCAGCTCCACTCAGGAAGTAAACTCTGCATAATTAATGGAGATGGCTCCAGCACTTGTGCATCTGCAAACACACAGCTACACCAACTGGCACTCAGGGGAAAATGCCTCCAGCCACCTCAGAAAGCTGGGAAGTGCAAATACCTCAACGGAGCTGAGAGCCTGAGCTGCCAGGGAAGGAAAAAGCAGTCCCAAAGAAAAACCTGTCTGGAAAATAAGTACAGTTACTCAGCTCCCTAAAGTCTGTTTCATTAGCTATCAGGCATTATCAACTACTGTTAAATTAAGCCATACTTTATTGTAACACCAGAATGAGCTACAGGCACGTCGTTAGTGGCAGAAGGTGGGAAGGTCCAGAGCAGGTCAGGGAAGTGGAAGTGAAGCTTCCAGCAGCAAGGGGCAAACTGATGGAAATATTGACTCAAATAAAAGGAAATATTGACACAGCACTTAATGAAGATGAACTGCCCCAGCCTCCCTGCAATACAGACGATGCCATTATCACTCAGCACTAGGAAGGAAAGAGATTCCAAGTGAGGGGAAATTACAGGGCAGTTATTCCTCATCAACCTGAGCGTCTCGCAGTGACACCACGTTGGCAGAGCGCCTGAGAAAAGTCTGCAGGTAGTTAAGCACAGGGCATGAAATAAGATGTGTAAAAGGAAAGTAACTGCTGGAAAATATTGCTGGGGATTTCAGCTTTTCCAGTGTGCCAGTGCACAACCATATCACCCTGTATCCACAAAAAAACCCCCAGGGATTGAGTAAAGTGAGAGAAAACACGGGAGCTCCACTTGCTCGGTAGGGACAAAGCCAAGTGCTGAGGGATCTGGTCCCTTCTGTGTAAGAGTCAAGCTATTTCCCACCTTTTCCAGACTGCCTAAAGATCTACAAACACCACACTTTCCATGGCTAAAAGGTTTTACTCTCCTGATTCTCCTCCCTCAGGATCTGGCCTGCAGTCCTCACCACTTTTTACTCCGAGCACTGGGGAGAGTTGAGAGAGTCGCCTGCAGCTCCACAAAGAGCTGAGATGAAAACGTGAAGAATTTTGCTTTAGGCTTTGTAACTATCTGTAAGACAAACAAAACTGGCATGATTTACATTATTTGTGAAAAGGAAGGTTAAAAGCATTCCCAATTTCACAGATGTTTCAAGGTTCTGTGGCTAGAAGTCTGGCACAGTCCCACAGAAATGCGATGGTACAGTACACGTTACCTTCGGGGTCCCAAAGCCATAAGGATTTGGGGAAGCTTCCCCTACCCCCAACAGAGGGAAATGGGACACAGATCATATATTTTCCTGATGAGAAACCAAAGTTTCACAGAGAATTAGTAAACATGCTCAATGCTTCCCACCTGTTTTCTATTTAGAGCAAAAAAAAAAGCAATTAATACGACTTTTTAAACAACGGTTAATAGAAGAAACTTATGAGACAGAGCTTTCTAATTGGAAATGTCTTTACTCACATGAGGCAGAGGATCAAAATACAACAAGACCACTAAGCATAGTTCCTCCCAGCTGCACAAACCATTTCTTAACAACCTTAAGATTAATAAACAAAGATGTTTCATATCCCTCCTGGATTTAGCCGTGTATGCAAGGCACACATGAGAAAGCCATCCCTCTTCACTCTCAGTTGGAATGCAGCTCCCAAGTAGTACTACTTTGTGTTACATGACTGGTGATATGGGAACACCCTCACTCTCAGCAGACATGCAGAGAAATACAAGGGCAAAAAATATTACAGGTCCAGGAAGAAGCTAATTGAAGTAGATCACTGATTAGCAAGTAGAAGGATATTTACTGTCTCCATGGTTAAGTATGAGAAAACCCAAGGATAAACTACATGGCTCAAGCCTTTGTGTGAAGAGGAAGCTAGTGGGGCTCCAGGGCTCATTATGACAGAGTCACAGAATGGTAGGGGTTCAAAAGGAACTTCAGAGCTCATCCAGTCCAACCCCCCTGCAGAAGCAGCTCCCACCTAGATCAGGTCACACAGGAACGTGTCCAGGTGGGTTTTGAAGAGCTCCAAGGAAGGAGCCTCCACACCCTCCCTGGGCAGCCTGGGCCAGGGCTCCCTCACTGAAACACTGAAAGAGTGTTTTCCTTATGTTTAAGTGGAACTTTTTGTGTTCCATTGAACTATAACCATATTGTGAGATATGAAAAAGTGAGGAAGGCTGGAGGATCTGTTCTCCCATGGACAGTTTATGTCATGCAAACACAATTAAGCAAGTAACAAAGCACACTAAACAGAACAGCAACTGCACCATTTGGATACTGGCTTATTTTAAAGAGCATAGGTACTCTTCTAGGTCAATATTACATTCAGTTTGAGCCTACATTCCATGTCATGAAACCTTCAAAATCCAAATCACACGTAGCAAACGATACAACACTTCTTCAGTCGCTGCCTCACAACTTCTTCATTTAGTTACTAAGGAAAGACACAGAATAAGAATGCTCAAGTGCAACCCTGCAACAGATAAAAGCTCACCATAAAGACTGTCATAAAGCTGAAAAGGATTGAGTATAACATGAATTTGATACAAACTGTATAAATAATCAGCAAGCTTTTGTTTCCAAAGGCAGATCTGATGACAACACAGCAGGGGTTATCCACGGTACACGTGTGACGGGATGCAGCGAAACACAACAAACCAGCCCATTGTCTCCTTATTTTGTGGGCAAAAGGCAGTGCAGGTGTGTGAGGAGTGGAAAAAAAAAAACAAAGTAAATATCCCAATCTTACATAAAAATGAGCTCTTGTTCTTACCATTCTGTTCATCCAGTTCATTCCCAATTTCCTGCCCCATTTGCTTTTGCCGGGATATGATTGAAGAAAGAGCATCGAGTCCAGCATCTTGTTCTGCACCAGGAAAAAACACATAAAATCATAGAATCATACAGTGGTAGGGGTTGGAAGGGACCTTTACAGATCATCTAGTCCAAAAATGGCATGAAAAAAACCTGCTGAGGGCAAGCTATGTACCATAACGATGTAGAAAGGAAGAAAAAAAGATCAACTCTGTGCTTAAAGAGTTAAAATTTATCAGGAAAAATACATCAGTGCAACATGAAAATGAACCCTTATGGCAACAGCACTCTTAAAATGATGTGAATGATGGGTAATTCATTTGTCTGCTCTGGCTGGCACATTTAGCTGAGGGTTCTCCCTCTGAAAAACCCAAAAATTCAGCTGTTACTTAGCCATAAATGCAGGAGATTTTCTGGCACAGCCCAAGATCTCCCTGATTACCCTTTTGGAATTTTCCTAGAAACTTTTAACATGAATAAAAGACAAACAGGTGATGCAAACACCAAAGAATTCCAATAGATTTTTCAAGCTGCAAGAGGATGCAGAGTGCACAGAAGAGAGCTGGAGACAAAGGGGACATGAGGGCAGCTAAAGTTTGATGTGCCCTCACCAGCTCTGCAGACATCTCTGCATTGAGAACTGTATCACCTCTGCTATTCCTGTTTGCAGGCACCAGCAGTGCTTGGGAAGCACCTGCACCAGAAAGTGCAGCTCTCCTTGCCTAAAACTGTCAAGAAGTATAACAAGCATTAATGTCAGAGGCTGGGCTGTAAGTGCTCTGGCATACTGCAAGGCAGTGATGTTGCACAGAGCAAGACCACCAGCCAGATGCAGTCAGGAGCCAAAAATTGCCCAAGATGGCCAGAACTCCCTTTCTTTCATTCAACTGGATAAAGGTCTGTCTTCCAATCTCTCTTTCAGCCTCCCCAAGGGATACCTATGGTATCATCAAAAAATGGAGCTTGAGTTTCCTGCTGGACCATCCAGAGTTCCTGCCATTGTCCTGAACTGTAGCTATAAATGCTGTTTCACACACAGACTGAGAGATTTATCTGGAGACTGATTTCATTTGATCACTTCCAATACTCCAGTTGCACAGGAATTACCTCATTAAGCACCTGATGTCCTCACATTGAGGTTTTCCAACACTTCTGAAGATACAGATTCCTTATGGATGCTAAGGGCTAAAATCTAAAGGCCCTTTTTAGATTAGTTACTTCTTACCTCATTCCAATTCAATAACACATCTAAAGCACCCCAGTAACATCACTACACTCAGGGCAAAGGACGAGGTCTCCACAGCAAACCAAATTCATGAGTATGCTCAATACCACGGATGCCCTGTAAGGTCTGTGTTTCAAAATTGGATTGAAGAAGATGCTTCCAGTTAAGAATATTGCAGGCACAATACTGCACGTGGAAAACCACCACCTGGAACCACTATGCTTCATGTTTCCAGATATTAAACTTCAGCGCAGGTTATTGCATTGATGTTCTAATAAAAGCTCCTCTTGGAGCCCTAACAATGCTTATAAAAACCAGAAAGACTTGTACCTTCAATGATCCTTCGCTGCTGCTGCCTGAGGTCCTCAAAGCCAAGCCCTCTGGTCTCCTCAGATTCTTCCAAGAGCCATGGGTTGGTTACACCTCGTTTGACCCCTCCAGTCATCAGGCTAGATCTGAAAAGAACTCCAGTCAATCATTTTCAACCCAAAACCCCAATCATGGTATCATTTGTGCTTGCAAGACTGGCTGACAGGGTCAGTAGTGTACATATTTGTTAGCTCCATGTGATTCTCTGCAACCACAGAAGAAATGAGCCACAAAGCACCCAATGACTTCCAACAGCTCCATAACACTGCTGAGAGGTGCTGAAGTAGATAGTGGAATTAAATTTGCAATGAACGATCAAGCTACACGAAGGGCTGGAAGGGACTTGAAAAGCTCATCCAGTGCAACCCCCCTGCCAGAGCAGCAGCACCTAGAGCAGGGCACACAGGAACTCATCCAGCTGGGTTGGGATGGCTCCAGAGAAGGAGCCTCCACAGCCCATCTGGGCAGCCCCTGCCAGTGCTCCCTCACCTCAACAGGGAACAAATTCTTCCTTGTGTTTCTCGGGAACCTCTTCTGTTCCAGCTTGTGCCTGTTGCCCCTTGTCCTGTCATTGGCCATCACTGAGCACAGCCTGGCTCCAGCCCCCTGACACCCACCCTTTATGCATTTGTAAACATGAATGAGTTCACCCCTCTGTCTCCTCCAAGCTGCAGAGCCCCAGCTCCCTCAGCCTTTCATCACAAGGGAGATTCTCCACTCCATCATCTCTGTGTCCCTGCACTGAACTCTCTCCAGCAGCTCCCTGTCCTTCTGGAACTGAGGGGCCAGAACTGGACACACTATTCCAGATGTGGTCTCATGAGGGCAGAGGAGAGGGAGCAGAACCTCTCTGACCTACTGCCCACAGCCCTCCTGACCCAGCCCAGGCTGCCATTGGCCTTATGTATTTTATAACATACTCCCAGTAAATGTTTGCAGGTAGGACACACAGCATTCCAAACCCCTACAAAAAGAAGAGGGTTGCTGGGAACACACATTATTCATGTCTTTGCTTTGTAATCAAAGCACAAAAACACTGAGATGCAGCCTGAACACATCCAGCAGTGAACACAGGAACACAGATGAGATGCCAATCAGATGAGAGGACCGATTTTCTGCAATCCTGACCAAGCCTAAAAGGGAACATTTCTGTATTTCCTATTCTGCATTTCCAAGTCTGTCATCAACATGAACAAGAAGCCAGGCACACACACTCTTTAAATGAGAGTGTAATCAAGTCACGGGTTCTCTCTTAAAAGAATGATGACTTGAGGTCCCTGCACTGCAGACACTTCCCTGGCTACAACAGAAAACAAGTTTTCCATGTCCAGGGCACATAAATTAAAGCAGTAAAATTAAATGCCACTTCAGTATTTTTCTCAATACCAGATTCCTGGTTTCTGCCTTTCAGCTCTTCGTTGGTTTCTCCTACAAGAAAAACATTGCAGGGCAGACTGTGAGCACAGCTCGGGTCTGGGCTAAGAGTCAGCGTGAGACTCATTCCTCAACAGCCAGACACAAATAAAAGGCTTTGCTTGCTACTTTGCTTTTATAAACCCTGTATTTTATTCTCATTTTACCTTAGTATCACATCATGCTGAGGTTGGAAGGGACCTTTAGGGATCATCCAGTCCAACCCCCTGCAGAAGCAGCTCCCACCTAGATCAGGTCACACAGGAACGTGTCCAGGGGAGTCTTGAAGCCCTCCAAGGAAGGAGCCTCCACACCCTCCCTGGGCAGCCTGGGCCAGGGCTCCCTCACTCAAACACTCAGTTTGTCCTTATGTTTCAATGGAACTGTTTGTGTTGCAGCTTCATCCCATCACCCCGTGTGCTGTTGCTGGATACAACAGAAAAAAAGAGATGTCCCAAGCTCCTGACACCCACCCTTTAGAGACTGGTAAATATGAATGAGATCCTCTTTGCCCTGTTCTTTGCCAAAGCGCTTCCACAAACAAAACAAGATCAGTGAGCAGTTTCAGGAGTTCTCCAATCTCCAAATGTGTGAATTACATCAAGACAGAAATTGTTCTGTATTGTTTGGTTTGAGTTTTTTGTCTGGTCTCGGTTGGTTTGTTTGTTTTTTTAAACTGAGACCAGGTCCCTTCTCTGTGAGACACCCTGAAACACTCTGTGGTACACACATACACTCAAAATCATTTGGGGGCTAAAACCCTGCACCAGAAGCTAATCCTGCACAAGTGTCAGAGGTGCCAGGAGGAGCTGCTGCACGCTGCAGATACCAGGCTCTGCCCCAGAGGGGTGACTGAAGGCAAAGTGTATGCAAGCAAAACGCAGAACTTGTGGCCAGAAGTTCTTGGAGGAATTCTGGTGAAGCAGAGACACCTCCTGGCCGGCAGCTGAGTGAACACTGCTGAAAAACACATCACCACCACGTGAGTTTTGGGCTATCCATAAATTCCAAGCACACACGCCCGTGGCTGTGTGCAGCACCACACACATGCACAGCTGCTGCAATTCCAGAACACAGAACCTCTCCTCACTTATATCGTGAACATATTGAACTTCATCTCAAGAGATTTGTAAGAATCCAAGACTAAAAAGTGCTTATTGTGCATCACAAGATCTCACTGAACTGTCCTGATATCAAGCTGCCCAGGGAGGGTGTGGAGGCTCCTACTTGGGAGGTTTCCAACCCCACCTGGACAGGTTCCTGTGCCCCTGATGGAGGGGAACCTGCTGTAGCAGGGGCTGGATGAGCTATGCAGGTTCCCCTCCAGTGCCCATCATTCTGTGATACTGGAGCAGAGCTCAGCCAGTCCTGCCATGCCAAGGACCAGATGGTCATCACTGGCCACATCTGAGAGAAGCTGAGGCTCTTCTGTCCTCTTGCCCTTTGCACCTCCAGGTTTATTGAGGTTTCTAATCAGGCCGAACCAAAGATACATACACCTGAAACAGTTTGACAATCACCTAGTCTTCTTCATTGCTTTGGGGAATTAAAGCACTTTGATATTCTCCAGCTTCACAACAGCTGCTCCCCAGGCTCCCAAACCTGCACACAATGGAAGCATCACACCATTGAAGGTGCAGAGATCCTTACATCCAATCCAGCAGCTCAATTAGCAAGCACATAAAACCTGGGGTTAGCAACAGTTGACAAAATCACTGAGATAAAGCAAACAGAACAGAAAACTCTTTGCTGCCTGTTAAAAAAAGAGCCAAGGCAAGCAAATTTGCAATAATCTGCAGCACTCCCTCCCTCCCCACTCATAACCTGCCCTGTTCTTGGAGGTTGGGTCATGACAACTGGTCTGCTGCTTACAATAATCTTTTTGACATGTTTGGTAACTACCTTCCCACACAACACAGCCTAACTTCCTCCTTCCTCTGATCTTGCCACGTTTCCCTTTGGTGGTGTGAAGATTAAAGCTTATCCAATTAGCCACCCACTGCCTCCGCCAAGTTAATCACGTAAATCTCTGAAGCTGTCCCAGAGCACTGGAGTGTGTGGAGAGCTTTTGATTAGAGGAGCAGATTTAACTAATTACAAGGCTTAGCAAGTAGAAAAGATGATGGGGTTTAAAATCAGGGGGCTATGTCAGTGCTTAACAAGGGAGGGCTTATCTTCCAGAAGGCATTGTTTCACTGATAATTCTTCTCAAACTTCCCAAGTAACTTAGATTAGTCAACCAGCACTTACTTTAGACCAAGGCCACACATCGAGGCTTATGGGCTTCAGAAGACTGATCAGCACCAGTGCATCTGAAACAAAACCTGGGTCATATGACAAGAGGCTGCATGATCACTTGAACATTTCCTTAACAACACCCTTGTGCAGTGGGGCTCTTTGATGTGCCCAGGGCACCTGGCTTGGCTGCACAGGTCAAGCTCTGAGGAGATGGCCAAGAAGCAGGGGTGTCCTCCCACTTCTGATTGAATTGCTCACCCTGGCTGGCAGTGTATTTAAGGAAGCTCTGAGCCAGTTAATAAAGTGTCATTTCAACATATAAAATAAAAGCTCTCATCCCCTCCAAAACACACAGGAGAAGGCACATGAATACAAGCACTTCCATATCCCCCCCCCAAGTAACTTCCCAGCCTGGGAGGCCTACAGAAGGGGCAGCAATCCCTGTGGTGCAGGGACTTCTCAGCTCCTACAGCACAAGAACCAAGAGCTGCACATCTCACAAATGTCACGTGGCTCCTGACACCATTTACCTGTGGTTGGGTTAACTGGTCCCACTGGCTTGAATCACTGGAAGCCGCACAAGCTGATCACTGCCTGGGATACACACAGCCTGGCTGCACAGCTGCTTTGTGGCACCTCTGGGACCACTAACTCCTGCACAGAGGCACAGCAGCTTCACACCACACAGCGAGCAGCCCCCAACCACCTCATAGAATCACAGCATCACAGAATTCCAGGTTGGAAGGGCCCTGCAGAGCTCATCCAGCCCCTGCTACAGCAGGTTCCCCTCCATCAGGGGCACAGGAACATGTCCAGGTGGGGTTGGAAACCTCCTGAGAAGGAGCCTCCACACCCTCCCTGGGCAGCCTGGGCCAGGGCTCCCTCACCTCAGCACTAAAGGAGCTTCTCCTGTTCCAGTGGCACTTTCTGTGTTCCAGCTTCAGTCCATTACCCCCTGTCCTATCACCAGCCACCAGTGAAAAAAGTATCACCTCATTCTCTTGACATCCACCTTTTAAATACTTGTGTTAATGAGCTCCACCCTCAGTCTCCTCCAGGCCGAACCAGCCCCAGGTCCCACAGCCTTTCCTCAGAAGGAAGATGCTCCAGTCCTCTCAGCATCTTGGTGTCCCTGCACTGGCCTCTCTGCAGCAGTTCCCTGTCCCTCTGGAGCTGGGGAGCTCAGAACTCCAGATGAGGCCTCAGCAGGGCAGAGCAGAGGGGGAGCAGAACCTGCCTTGACCTGCTGCCCACACTCTTCTTGATGCCCCCAGGCTGCCATTGGCTTCTTGCCCACGAGGGCACATTGCTGTTCATGTTTATTTGCTGCCCACCAGCACTGCCAGGTTCCTCTCCTGGAGCTGTTGTCCAGCAAGTCACCCCCAGCCTGTGCTGGTGATGGGGTTGTGAGCAAGTGCTCACAGAGGAGCAGCATGAGGCAAGCAACAGGCTGGAGCCATGTTTGCACAGTCATACAGGCACATTACCTTGGAAAAACATGGCCAGCTGGAACACTGAGAGTCTGGGTGGTTGGGTGGTGGCAAGAAACTACCTGGAGGAGATATCCCTATGCCAGGGTGAGTGTCCCCAGGGCGGGTTAAATTTATAACAATTGCTACACATTTCACAGCAGTCTCACTTCTCTACACAACCCCTCAAAATACACACTGCACTGAACAGTCCCATCAGAGATTAACCTTGCTATCAAATATTACCATCTTCCTTGCACACCATCCCCTCCTTTCTGTGCAAGACTGGATATTGCACAATACTAAATATATTATAAAACAGCTTATACAGATCTCACTGAAAGTGTCACCTCTACAGCCCACCTGCACCCCTCAGGAATGAGAGAATTACAAGAAAGGAGATTTATTTCCAGAAAGAAGCTGTACCTTGTATCACTATATCCAGAGAAGATGTGAAGGGACTAATCTCCTGTGAGACTCTGCTTCACACAGTGACCAATGACTCCATCACCCACCAGTCAAGTGCCTGTGCCCACCACAATGGAGTCAGTGTCACTCTGAGGGTGCTCCAGGGACAAGACCCAGCAAGGCATTCACACCTGAACTTTTGCTCTCTGCACAGGTCTGAGGGTTTGCCTGACCACAAGCAGCAGGAATGAGTCTCTGAGCAGGTCTCAGCTTGGTATTCCTTCTCACTACAGACCCAGCACAGGCAGAATATAACAGTGCTGGTACAGAACCAACCTTGGGCAGGAACCTTCAGGTAGTCTTGGGCAAACTTAGGTAGAACACAAAGCACAGTGCTCAGTCTTGAAAGCTGCCCTCCTATGGACACTTCTTCCTGAGGTTAATGAGCAACAAGCCTTAATATCAGGCACAACCTGAAGCACAATGCCTAAGTTTATGGGGTTTGACTTACTTCTCTCTGTTGTTTTTAAGTGTCCTTTCCTTGCTGCTCCTTGTCTGTACAAGTACAGACAGTATGCCCATAATCACAGTCCTGACTGCAGGGAGGTCCGTAGGGAACCTCTGAAAGAAGAGAGATACAAACTGTGCCTTGAACTCAGCCCAGACCAAGGAGACTTTCCTATCTCTGTGGAATCCTCCCCAAGTCTGGGGTGGACTCAGCACCCACGGGGTTTGTGGAAGGGCACTGTACCTGCTGCTGGGTCAGGACACTCACGTCTGTGCATGCTGGGACCTACAGAATCCCTGAGGTGACCACTGGTAGGATGGAGGTGACCCAAGACACAGCTCAATGGATGAGGAGGGCTGAGATAACTATAAGCATGTTGGCCCATGACTACACAGCCAGACTACACAATTAATCCTGGAAAAAATCCTGCTCTAGCCCACAGGTTTGGTCTTTTGACTCAAGCCTCAGTTGTTCTCAAGCACAGCTTGCAATTGCTTGGACAATTCCCCTCTTCTTTCCTCCTTTCCATCCGTCCATCTCCTAAAACACAAGGCTCATGGCATTCCATGTCAGAACATCACAGCTGCAGCTGGGAGGGCTGTAACTGGCAGGGAGGAAGGAAATCAGGAAGGAGCTCTAAAAGCACCTAAATAACTATTTTTTATCTTATTTTTGAAAGAGCATTTGCTCCTCCATAAACACGAGCCAGTCACAGAAGCATTTAAGCACTCAATGACTTACTGATGAAACGAGGCACCTCACACTTAACTTGGCATTAGATGAAATGCCTGGTTGGATTTAGATCTGACAAAAACAACAGAAGAAATGGTAACCCACATGAAAGGAAAAAAGAATATGGCCTCTTCTAAAATGTCTCTAAGGTAGGTGTTCCTTAAGTTGCTCTGTGGCCCTCAGCTGTCAAGAGTTGTCTGTATTTTTGAGACGCTCAAAGAGGAATCCAGAAAGGTGTTTGTTTCTTCACCGGTGACTGACACTCACTTCTACATCCTGACAACCTGGTCAGGGAGGAGGAGGAAAACTCTTGAACCCTTTGCCTCTACAAATGTTTCAAGATTCAAAGGTTGAGATGTGATTTCCAGAAAGGCAGCATTTCTGGTTGCTTTTTCCATTTCTACCTTTCAACTGGTGTGAAATCATGAGGATTCCTGCCCCACGAAAGCCTCTGGGATAATAACCCCCCCAGATCTCTTTCCAAGGAGAAAAAGAAGTGAGAAGACACTGAAATTACCTATTGGAAACCAATTAAAGAAAATTTAACTGACCTTACTCAAGCAGAGTCATGTAAACAGCACAAACTCTCCCCTGGAAAATTCCAGTTGCATCTTAATTAAGGGCGACAACGCCGGAAGGGAAACGAACGTGCCACCAAAGCCAAGGCAGAGTCCTGCCCAGTGCCCTGGCCCAAGTTGTCACTTAGGATAAATACCAAGAGCATTAAAGGCTTCTGTACTGCACAAGCAGAAATAGCTTTACAGCAGTTTTCAAAGGAGGTAAAACTCACTGAATGGTGACCAAATATAAACGGTGATTAATTCTAGTGAAACCCTCACAGTTCTGGGCCGTGGGGACAAGAAATATGTGATCAGTGGTGCAAGAAGGTTAATGAAAGGAATGACTGCTGGAAAGGAAAAGGCTTCTGAGAATGTGTGCTGTCACATCAGAGACGGATTAGATATAGAAACCCAATACAAAAACCAGGGAAAAGTGTCACTGCTAGAACTTAATCAACCAACATGTGCTGATTTTTCTAATGCAGTGGGAAAAGTTGACTTTCAGCCTTCAGACACACTGAAGAGCAGCCTTTGCCACTTACTGAAACCCAAAGCTGGCTGCTCCAGGAGCATGCAAGGATTTTAGAGCAACCCAGGGCTGGAAACAGTAGCTTAACCCTACCAGAAGCTGTGTGTCAGCTGCGTGTCCAACCTTAGAAGCAGGACAGCAGGCAGGGGAGACAGGCTCCTGCCCTACAGAAGAGAGGAAGGTTTGACTTGCTGGCACTAGATTCAGGCCCTGGCTGTGACTCCGCCTGTGCCACTGAAAACAAGACCTACAAGGGAGAACATGGAAGGGGTGTGAATTCACCAGGCAGAGAATACTTGGCACAGTTTTCTCTCTTTTTAATTAAAAGAAGTTAAAAGAGAACTATAAAACTTCAAGCCTTGCAACACTAGCAAACAAATAACTGTCTCTGATGCTATCTTGTACTGGAAAATACTGGTTTCCCTGAGCATTTCTAACAGAGCTTGAAACTATCATGGGACTTGGATGCTTTCCTCCTGCCAGGGCAGCTCTAGACTGAACCCTCTGCCTGCAGCACCACGCTGACACTGACCTGCCACGCTTCAGAAGGTCCCCACCAGCTTATGGATTGCCCAGAGCAGGTGGCACACAAGCTTCCTCACATCAGTCCCCACAGACATATTGCCTACTTGCTTTCCCACTTGTCTCTGTTGACTGGCAAAAGCCAGCACCAATGCATCAGCTGAGTATCACATCCCCACATAACATTTGTGTTTTGTGTTGGTCTGCTCAGTAGCACAGTGTGGAAGTTGCTTACTGCTTGCTTTTGCTTTCTTGTGGTGTTTGGTACAGCCAGAGCATTGTGTTTCACTTTGGGGTTTGAAGATAAAATTCAAAAGGCCATGAACAAAGCACTAGAACCAGCCCATCCTCCCTTATCCCTCTGCACACCGAGTCTGCAGGACTGCAACACCTGCAGTAAAAGATGTCTGGTTACAGAACTGTACCCCAGGTCTCTGCGTGGCATGGAGACACAACACCCAAACTGAACACTCCCACACCAGGCCCCACTTTATACACTGCTAGTAATTTATTAACTCAGGCAAGGTGCCCAAATTTCCCACTCCAAGAAAAGGCTCAGCCTGCTCACCCTGCTCAGACACCACCAGGGACAGATTCTTCCCAAGAATGTGTTGATGACAAATAACAGCTCCTTCCACTAGAAAGGGGCTATATGGGAACTGCCTAAGGAGAGCACAACTTAAAGGCCATAAACTACAATTATTTTTCCCAGTTGTGAAGGACACACCAAAACAGAATTGCAAATGGGTTCCATTTGAAGGCCACAGCTGACTGCTACACAATGTGATCACTGGGGAGTGTCTGAAGCCTCATCCTCACAGTTTTCTTTCCAACAGGTCATGTACATTTCCATCAGTCCAACTCAGTGGCTGACTCTACTGATCACTTACATCACTCCTTACCTCTTTCAAGCAACTCCCCACTCCCTTGCCCTCCCCACTTTTGTACACATACACAACACTCTCACTAAAAAACCATCACTTCGAAGCAAATGAAGCTGCAGTTTGCTACACACAGAAGTCAATTAGTTTAGTGGATGCATTTAACACTCTCTGCAGACACACTCAGAGCACGAATCACACTGTTCATTTGAGGTGACAATGCCATACCTTGACATATCTGGTTCTGTGCCTTCATTCTTATAAGATGCCTGAAGTTGCTTCTGCCGTGTGAGAAGGTCATCCACCAGATTCTGCCTCCTGTCTCCCTCCAGCTGTGTGCTGATGGTACTTGGTTAAGGACCAAACTTAAAAACACTGAAAACTTTTACATTTTATTGTATAAAATACCATCTGTTACACATTCTTAAAATCAACCAGACCTTCTGATCATCCAAGTTAAGCACAGTAACACTTTAACCTCAAGAAAAGGCTGGAACAGGGGTCACAGGATAAGTCACAGGATAGGATAGGTCACATTTTCTGAATGAAACCTGCTGTTATCCTGAATGTGTTTCATATCTCAAAGACAAGTTTCCTACAGTGACTACAGAGTGATCCTCAGGTCATCATCTCAAAGTAAAAAGGAGAGCCAGAAAGTTCCCCACTGCCAAATGATTTTAAGTGTTAAGAATAGCATTTCCTCCCCTCCATCAATCCTACCTAATTCTTCTTTCATTACTCAGGAGTTTGAAGCAGTTGGTCTCTTCTACAGCACTGACAATGAGTAACAGCACTGCATGGGTAAAGTTCAGGGACAGACAAGTCTTAAAGAGTGCCAACTTACTCTGTTATGATATACACAGGGCAAGGCCAAACAGAACAGTGTTTTTACAGGGTACTTCACACCTTATCTCACTGGAAGCTCATCACACACACCAGGTGAGCAGCTCCCAGCCAAGAGATCAGCAAACAACCAGACATTTACTTAGAGCATCTGTTTCCACTTGCAATTCACCATCAGAACACTCCCATCACCACTGAGGCAGCTGAAAACCAATTCATGCCATGACTCTGAAAGACGAGATGCCCTGAAGTGCTGCAGCTTCAACAGGGGATGTGTTTGGTTTCTTTAATTCATCTCAGTGATGTTTGGAAGGACACGATGATCTGTAAAGGTCCCTTCCAACCCCTACCATTCTATGACTCTATGACTATTAACCCTCTCCCAAGCACTGCTCAGTAGATGATGCAATAGCTGAACCTATCTGTGGCTCGTTTTTGCCACAGCAGTAGCATTTGTCTGCTCTCAAGCACTCACTGGACTGGAAAGTCTTACCCCTGCCATTAGCACAGCACAGAGAACAAAGCTGAGGAGGGATTTCTGCTACAGAAAGCTTGAAATTAAACATGCATTCAGTTAATTCAAATTGCTGATGGATATCTTCAGGGAGATAGATGTATTTCTTTGACTTCTTAAGTCTGACTGCTCCAGCATATGGAATGAGCAGATTTGCCAGGCCACAGGGTAACAATCCTAGACAGAAGTCACAGGTTTTCTTCTAAGGCATGTTTTAAAGCAGTTTGACATCATTCTGAAGAAGCAGTTCCATTGTTCCTTAAGTCAGTCCAAGTCAGGGGTGCCAAATCCCTGCCTCCACCCTGAACAAGGCTCCAGCCTTCCTCTTTGCAGCACTGCCACTCCTGCAGCCAACGACTGAGCCAAGAGAAAACAACTGATCAATGAGCAACTCAGGCTGGATGAGTGACCTGAGCTCCCAAACCAGACACTCCATCAGCATGGGCAGCACAGCTGAGGCAGCAGCAGCTCTCAGATGATCCCCACTATCCTGTTAAGCTTCTCACACCAAAGGCAGCCTCCTGCCCACTACACTAGAGATGCCCAAGCTCTCACTCTTCCTGCACTACAGCTGCAAGAAAAACACCAAACAAGCAGCACTTCTAAAAATGGATCAAGGGGAAAACTCTAACTGCATGGCAGCGCAATTATAGCCTAATTTTCCACTCTCTCCCACAATACAGAAAGGTCAGTGAGTTGATGTTGACACAGGTACATCTGGTGTGTTGCTACAGCCCGAAGCAGCAAGTCCTTCAGCTGATCAATCTTCTCCCTGAGATTCTGCAGCGACGATCAAATAATCACATTGAGCTGGAGGAAAAGAAAGAGAGAGGTTGGTTTTCAGTCTGAGTCCTAGTCACAGCAAATTCAATATCACTACATGCAGGTGACAATCTCTTTAGCTGCAGCCACCCTGGTGGGAAGGACTCCAGGCTGAAGCATGAAAGCCTGCCTCAGAGCCACAACAGAGGGAAGGATGCAGGTAACAGCCTTGGATTGCTTACAAAATAACAAGTAGTGCTAGTTTTGCAAGCACAGTTCTAATGCATTAACTGCTGTTTAACATGGAAAGCTGCCTTGCATGTCTTTATAAACACATTCCTTTATATGGGTAAAATATTCCAGCACATTTTAAGACTTTCCAGTTAGGTTTCCAGTTCTTCCCTCTGCTCTTTAATACAAATCCAGACACTGGGTTTCTTCTGCCACCAGGTTTCTCTCCCAGCTCTCAGGATCACAGAGGGAAGGTTGCTAACAGGTTCACTGTACTCCCTCCAGCCTTGAAACTCCAGATCCCAAAGAGATGCAGATGTCCCTCCTCAGCAGCAGCCATAATTCCTGACCCCTTCTCCCAGCTGCCCTGCTCAGGGTTTGGCAGTGGCTGCTTCCTGGGAATCCTCCTCCTCACTCCCCACCCCTTCCCAAGTTTGGCTGACATTAACCTCTGCACCTTTCCTCCTTAAATGCTATTTCTTTTCATCCCAGTTATGCAGAACATACTAGGAAAAAACCTCACTTTAACTGCAATTAACTATGTGAGTCATCCTAATTGAGACTTCATGTGCTTCTTGTTTACAAGCTATTAGCCCTGCTGCGGGTTTTAATAGTTATCAGCCTCAGAAGCTCTTTGTGAGGAACTGGGCACAGAGAAGGAATGTTTGCTTTGACTCTCATTCCTGAAGACAGGAGGCAGCCAGACACCAGCATCTCGCCGTGCAGCAAGATCCTGCCTCCAGTGCAACTGCACATGGCATCCCTACGGAGCAGAGCAGGAGAGCCCCAAAAAGCCCCTGAGAGCCCCAGAAGTTTCAATCCCTCTGACTCAGCCAGACCTGTCCTCAAACCCCACCAAACACAGTGGTGGAAAGCTGATGCAGCCATGCTGAGGTGACCCCGAGAGCACGCAGCCAAGATGCTCCTCCAGAGCTGAGGCAACCCAGCGCTGTGGCCACACTGCCAACGCCACCATGGGCTATAAATGCTTTTGGGGGTACATGAGCTGCTGCACACCCTCTGGCTCTGCCATTAGGGAATAAAATACCTTTTAATTGCACCTGGACTTCTGTCCAGGTAAGAAATGCTGCATTTCATCAGCCCACAAGAGCCCAGTAACGTAAAGGTACACACACCCAAGAGAGTCACCTAACACAGGGCCACGTTGTGCTGCCCCAGCCAGGAGCTGCAGCCTGACAAACATTCCACTTGCATTACAGAAAAAGAGGAGTTTAAAGCTCAGCTCACAGCATCACAGAGTCTCAATGGCTGGAAGGGACCTGGAAAGCTCATCCAGTGCAACCCCCCTGCCAGAGCAGCAGCACCTAGAGCAGGGCACACAGGAACTCATCCTGTGTTGGAATGGAAGGGTTGGAATGGCTCCAGAGAAGGAGCCTCCACAGCCCATCTGGGCAGCCCCTGCCAGTGCTCCCTCACCTCAACAGGGAACAAATTCTTCCTTGCGTTTCTTTGGAACCTCTTCTGTTCCAGCTTGTGCCCATTTGCCCCTTGTCCTGTCATTGGCCATCACTGAGCACAGCCTGGCTCCAGCCTCCTGACACCCACCCTTTATGCATTTGTAAACATGAACGAGCTCACCCCGCAGTCTCCTCCAAGCTGCAGAGCCCCAGCTCCCTCAGCCTTTCATCACAAGGGAGATGCTCCACTCCATCATCTCTGTGTCCCTGAACTGAACTCTCTCCAGCAGCTCCCTGTCCTGCAGCTGAGGGGCCCAGAACTGGACACAACACTCCAGAGCTCAACTAGAGCAGAGCTCACAGGTGATAAGTGCTGCCTTGAAATCTCTCCCTACTGCATTTGGGTTGTTTTTCCCTTTTCCATTCTCTAATTTGTGCTAAGGGTTTGGTGTTTTTTTTACCCACACTAATAACAAAATACTGTACAAATAAAAACTTGTTTACCTTCTCCCTACCAGGCAAACACTGTACAAAGACTTTTTCCTCTTTTAAAGCGTTCAGGAGTCACAGAATATGATGACTGCTCAAGCTGCGGATTTCTCAACAGGCATTTGTGTTATGAAAACAACTCCCTCCTTGTTGGAAACTTGTTTATAGTCAAATCAAACACTGCCAAATATTCATCTTTAACTGTTAATGGATTAAAGGGAAACAGTGCTTGGAAAACATGAGGCATGGAACAAATGATTTTATGAAGAAATAAGTCAACTGTGTAATGTTTCCATAAAACACAGCCCAGGAGAGTTATGGTCCCAGAAAAGCTTCAGACAACACCAACACAACGTCTTGTTGGGGGTTTTCAGGCCACGTCACTGATTGTAGTGATGCAAATGGAGACCTTTGTCCTCCATAAATACAGCTGGATTAAACAGCAATCATTTTATTAGCTTTCTATTGCTTGAGTGGATCTGCACAACCTCTCCTACTTCACCCTCCAGAAAGCAGTGAGGCCCTTCACCACCTCCACACCTTCCTCTCAGTTCTACAGCCAGAGAAATGTACTTCTCTCCAATCCCACTTATCCTTCTGAAGCCTCTTTTCAATTCATGCCAAGCTGGAGTGAGGCATTAACAAGCACTGATTACTGCACAAAGCCTACACAGTTTTCTTCAACCTTCCTTCAAGGGAAAACGTTCCAACAAGTGACATTTTATTTGGGAAGCTATCAGCACAGAGACTGGCAAAGAAGAGCCAGTGACTGCACATCATAGCCCTGCTCTAAAGAGGGGCAGAACCTATAAACTAAATCAGTGGGGGGGTTAATGATGCAGGTGATTATAAAAGGCAAACTCAAGGGCTTGCACACATTTTCACCTTAACATAGTCAATCAATCAGGCTCTTGAAGGGAAGCATCAGCTTTTAGCCTTGAGGAAAGAAGCCTCCTGAGGACCTTCTTGGTTTATTTTTTAAAGAGGAAGCAAGAAAAGGCAGAGAAAGCAACATTCCTGGGTAAGCTCCAACTTCTGCTTCTCATTCATCTTTAACTCTCAATGTAGAAATGGAGATTTTTTTTAAAAGGCTGCAAAATTCATCTTCCATCTGACGTACAGCAGCCAAACAGCCTTGTGGGGAAATAGCTATGCAATATTTACACAGGAAGGAGTGCACAAAAGCTGACATACAGCCCAGCATCTCTTGGACCTCTGAGCACAACCCTGCTCCTGGCAGACCCAGCCCTGGGCAGTCAGCAGCATGTGCCCAACACTCCCACAGCTTCCCCTTCCCTCTTTTGGTAAAACCAGCCTCCCTGCATGCAGCAAAGAGGCATTATTGTTACACTCCAGGTTATTTTATGATGGTGGAAAGCTGCTTCTCACTTAGAAACCATATACAAGGGTTTCTTTTTTCAGAAATCATAGAATCTCTGAATGTTAGGGCTGGAAGAGCCCTGCAGAG
>WBNH01002678.1:92455-266561 GCA_013401255.1 Urocolius indicus | reverse complement strand
GATGGGCCTAAACCACCACAGCATCTTGGAAGAAAGGCAGCACCTTTCAAACCTACATACTGATACTACAGTGCCTATTTATACTACATATTGATACGACAATGCCTAGAACTTGTGAGGCTGTCATTCTGCTACCTGTTGTGTGGCACTTCCCTTTGGTGATTATGGATAAACACAGCACAACCATTTTGCATATAAATCAAGGATCAAAGACAGAAGTGGGCAAGTGGCCATGTCATTAGTTTCATTCATTTCTATGTGTTGATGTTAGTACAGTAAAGCTACATTGATTTTGGAGCTGTATATTTTGTTTGTTTAACAACAGCTAGTGTTTCCTAGTCCTCTCAACTCACTGCTCGTTATTGCTTCCTTCCCTTTTTCTGTGAATGTTTGCAGCACATTGTTTAAATTTGGATGCAGCGTCTGTCTCTCCAGCAGGGAAGAAGCTGCTTAGTAGATAGCTATTACACCTAATCCTCTGCCTCTTGGTTTGGTGGAGATTATTTGGCATAAGTAACACAGGAAGATATTGTGAACAATGGGAGTGATTATACGGTGACCGCTCAGTGAAGAACATTTCTGAGCTGCTGAAATAGAAGCTACTCTGCACAGTGTATTAGAGATGTGGAAACTGTGATTAAAACTGTCTCTTCCGAGAAATTAGGAAACAGCAAAGACAAAATGACTCCTAACAGTATCAAAAGCCCAAAAAAACTGACACAGAAAGATATAGCTCTAAAGAGCAGTTCATGCCTTAGACATTGAGACAAATCACTGACAAATTATAGTATCCTTTGAAATTCTGGGAGCCTTGGACAGAGACCGATGCTATCCTACATACTGTACTATCAGCTAATACAAATTGACACATTTTCAAGTTTTTAAATTGGAGAGAATCTCACTTTCCTTCATGTCCAACAGCAGCAGAAAGCTTTAGGGAATATGCAGCCATCAGATCAGACCAGCTACTTCCCTGATAGGCAAAAGTTCCAGGTTCTGCTCCATACATAAAGCAATGTGAGCCCTTGGACCCCCAGCTTTCTTATCTAAAGTGAGTACCCTAAGCATTTATCACAATCTGCTACCAGAAGCCCATCCTGCCCTAAAGAATCTTTCTAAAAATATTTAATTGCAACCATATGTTCCCCTTAGAAGCTTGAACAAGTCAGCATTTCCTTTGCTTGTCATCAAAACTTTAGCACCCAGCTCTAATTGCCAAATCTATCAGAAGTGTTTGTAGAGACAATTGAAGTGTATTGCTCATTCCCAATTAAACCATTATCTCAACACTGGTTGCAGGCCCTGATAATTTGGCCAAAGCTGCTGTGACTCCTTCCTGCTCAGAGTAACCTCAACAGCAGGCTGTGATGTGGTGAGGGTTTGGGAGGAGGTACAGGAGGGCATATGAAAAGTCAATGAAGCATGGGAAATGTGTCAAGGGACTGACAAGCTTCTTTGCCCAAGACTCACTCACCTTTTGTTGTTTTTTTAGAAAAATTGAGCTAAACCAGAAAGGTAGTAAAATGTTCTGTTACTGTGATGGCAGAGTTTTAGCTGACAGCTCAAGGATCAAGATCAGACTTGCTGTGAAGAGAGAACTGGAAGACATCTTGGAGAGTACCAGTCTTAGAGAAGGCTAAGTTAAAGAATGTAAGATGCACGCAAACTTCTATTTGCTAGTAAGCAATTTCTGCTGACTCCAAATGGTGGGTTTATTCTGCTCATGAGTTCCTACCATCACTATTTCTTTATCCAAATTTGCCTAATTTCTATGGACAGCAGATGAATGTGTTTTCTCTTGTTCATTAGATTTATCCTGTGTGATCTAATACTAGACTTACACTAACCAAAATAATAAACACTCATTAATTCTTCGGCCACTTTTATGACCATTAGTAGTAAGTGGTTTTCATATAAATGTATATTTGTAATAGTTACCCTTAAGAAGGCCCCTAGCTATACTTGAGCTTTCAGGGTGTAATTCCATCTGTTTCATTTATTCAGACTTTAAAACTGTCACATCTTAATAATATTCTAAATTCCATAAAAAGTCTGTATTACCTATGTCTGTAGACACAGAATTGCAACTTTTCTTTCTACATTAATCTTGATCTGCTTGCTTTGGCTTAAACACAAATAATGATACTCCACTAATGAAATGTGTGATGCTTACCTATGGAGCAGAACAAACAAGACCAATAAAAGAAACTACAGTGTCTGAAATCAAAGACTCACAGAAACAGAAATTCAAGGGCTGAAAGGGAGCTTGAGAGATCATCTAGTCCAACTCCCTGCCAGATAATGAAACCACTGGAATATGCAGGGGTTTGTAGCATATAACATCTTTCTTTCAGATGATATCAGTACTTTAGAGAAAGAACAATACCTTGTTAGAGGATTGAATATCACCTACTTGAACAGAGGGCTGCTGAGCACCATAACAATCAGCTTATCAGATCTTCATAAAAAAAGATCATGAGTGCATCACTTCACATACACTTTTCTAAGGGTTGCATGTACTTCTATTATCCTGTTGCAGATCGCTTTTAAGTTTGTTCAGGTGTTTCTGCCAGGATAAGATACTGCTAGGCACTAACATAGGAAGCAGAGCTCTACAATGAATTTTATCTGTAAATAGATAGTGTCTGTCCCATGATCAATAATAAGAGGACGAAAGGTAGTTACAAGCAACAGATGGAGAAACCACATAAGAGGCAGTCTAGTAGGTAATGAAAAGCAGCAGTTACAACATGCCAGCTGTCTGACTGTGAGACTTTTGGCATTGCAATTGAGACAAATTTTGAGGGGAAGCTTCCGTATGGACAATGAAGTCACTCTGCAGAGAGTTTTTTTGCCATGCATGAGGAGCAATATGGAAGTAAAAGCATGCGACTCATTTCCCACCATGCAGTTTTGGATAGCGTGATCTCAATTTCAGAAAAATATTGGATGAATAACAAAGATTTAAAGCCACATTTTATTTGGGCTCCTAAGTCTGGTTATGATGTGATAAATGGGACAAGGGAAAGATGAGATTCTTCAAGGGGTTTAACAAAGAAATGATGGCATGAAATGAAGATGATGAATGTGGGAAAATAAACTCAGGTCATGGAAAGGATTTTTTGGCAAAGCTGTAAAGATTCAGACAGATGATTTCACGAGAAATATGAACCAATAAATCACAAGTATCATGGAAGACCTACACTTGCTCTTTTAAATTTATATTTGGCTACTAATAAGAAAATAGAAATGCTAACTAGGGAAATGACCAGAAAGATGAATGAACCTTTGCATCCTTGCAAGGGAAACAGAAAATAGAGAGAACTATGTGTTGATTTACAAGTCTAGAATAGCTCATACATTTGATTTATATCTTATCTCACCATGAGAAGTAACTTGTCACAGAAGAAAGTCCTGGGGGGAATCAAAAGGAGAAGGAAAAAGCTTAAAGTGGAGACATTATGTACCAGAGACTCTGAAAAATAAAATGTCTCTCAGTAAACACAAGGTTTTTATATGCATAAGAGAGTATAGGCACCAAACTACCCAGCTATAAACTCTGAAACTTTCTCAAATACCTCTTATCTATAGGTTTTTCATTCCCCAGGAACATGAGGCCATGTCTACACTTAGGTACAGACATCTTGGCTGGCTCCACATCACTCCCCTGAACATAAGAACATTGAGATGAGATGCACAGTACCATCCAAGCTTGTGATCTTGAAAAGCACATGGTAACCCTGGAGGTACCTTGTGTGTTTCAGAGTTACTCCTGGTTATATGTCCAGAAACATTTCAGTTGTGTTGAAACTGGGCATCTCAACACCATGTTCATGCCTAAACTTAATTGCAATACAGAAAGCAGACATCCATCCTGTAATCCTGGAAAGATCAGTCTCAGTGTCCTAGTAAGTGTTCCCAAAACATGGCCCCACTGCAAGTCTGCATCTAATGCAGCTACAGGCACACTTTTTGATGTAAAGGACAAGACAATGAGTCATTCCCTACCTGTTCTGTGTCACAACTCTTCAGTCTTACAAAATGCCTTGGCACTGGGAGCATTTGTACCTTGGGAGCAGTTCCCATCCTATCTTGAGTGGTTTCCAGCACATACTGACCTCCTTGCTCCCAGGAGAGCATCTGTATCCCAAGTCGGTGTGCTTTTCTGTAATGCTTTATCCTTCAGAGAAGGATTCAAGGCTCATCCAACCACACAAGGAAGTGATGGCTCCTAGCCTACTGGTTTGGCTGCCTGCTTATTCTCCAAACCCTTCAACATTTTTTTTTTCCTGGCTGTTTATTGTGAATCAGAGAAGCAATGCTGGAAGCAGGTGGCAGGATGTCTCTGTTTTCTCATTCTACCTCTTCATGCTGGACTCTGCAAAATATTTCCAAAATCTGCCTTGCCCATCTCATCTGCTCATTTGTACCTGGCTTCTGCATCTTTCTCTCTGTTTGGTTCTGTAGAATAAATGCACCATCCTTATAGATGAACACTGCAGCTCTGGGTCAGCACAGCTTTACTCCAAACAGATCCTGTTTCTGTCAAGCGTGTAATCAAATACTTGGATGATGATGTTTCCAGGGAATTGGTGATGACTTGATAGCAATCAAGATTAGAGTCCATGTGATTTGATTGCAAAATATGAAAAGGGAATCTTCAAGACATATTAAAATGGCTTTGAAATTTATTTTATGTTAGTGTAGCAGTGCAGTTAAAACTAAAGCAGGAGAATCTCACATCAGATTTTATTTCTCAGAAGTAATTTTTGTGAGATCTTCCATTATGCCCTCTAGGATTCCTGCTTTGCAGATCAACAGCAGTGAGAAGACAGGATACAACTTGTTAGCTGCATAATTTCCATTTAAAATTAAAATGGTGTTGGTACTGACTAAGTTGTTCTTGGAATTTATATACATTTCCCAACCAAACTGACAACAAACTTCGGCTCTGTTATGCTTCTATGATCTTTCCTTCATTAAAATGTGTAAATAAATGATGTGGTAAATTATCTCATGTCTAACTCTTGTCTTGTTATTAATCTGGAGGGAGATGAAGTTCTTAGAACACAGCAGGAAAGACAGAGGATACAAGATGATTAACTTATCTTAAATTCTACTCACACCAGAATTTTTTTAAATATATGTTTACTCTTTGAAATATGTTTTTCTAATTGCAGATGAGAGATCCCTTTATGACAATAATCTTTTTTTTTTCTTGAAGTGGTAAAGAAAAACACTTTCTATTAAAAGTTTCCACAAATTGAAAATAATACTGAAGGAGCTCTCCAGAGGCATCACAGGAAGCAAAGGAGAGGGAGGTTTTTACTTTACTGTTTGCATTCTGGAGAAGGAAAAAAAAAGAAAAAGAAAAGGAAAAAAGAAAAAAAACCCAAACTTCCACCACTCAGTTTTAAATAAAAAAATGTAATTGCTATTTATTCATTCCTCATGCAGAAGATTGCTATTGCTAATAGGCAAATAAAATGAAGCACTCTTTGTCCCAAAGAATTTATAATTCATGTTTGCATATGATGGATGGGAGAAGGATAAGGAAAATGGAAGTATAATGGCTGCAGAAAAGGTTCCTTCGGGCTCTTTGGTTTATTTTGCATATGTCAAGGTAATATGACAAATAAGCATACATCTGTGTGTAAGTTCTATTTAATATATGTAATATGAAATCTCAGTTATGGTATATGAGCAAAGCTATGTATAGATGCTACCTCTGTCAGCCTTGTTTGTGGGCAATGAACTCACAGTAAGAGTAAAGAAGCCATGAAACTGAGGCAATAAAAAGCTGATGGCAAACAAGCAAAAGCTGAAGGAGAAGGATTGGGTGGGAACAAGAACACATTTCAGGAACTGATCTCACGGAACAGGGAAGCCCCCCTCCTGCCATCCTGTGTAGCTGGAGGAATAGCCACAGTCTGCGTTGGCAGACATGTGGCTTTCCCAGATGATAATCCAAATTCCCAGTGTTGTGAGAAAGAGGCTTGTATTTGTCTGGCTTCCCAAAAGCTCAAAGCTCTTGGACGTTGCTAGCACAGTGGGGTAACAAACTGGGGATACTGACCTCCGATGTGCCAAGGTACTTTAAATAAAGAAAAAAAAAAAAGATCTCGTGTAGCAATTTTAAAAGGTTCTTTAGGACAGAAAAATAAATGTGCTATAACTATCAATTAAATGCCAACTAAATAATACAGTAATAGTCATGTCACATACACAGTACTTGGTACAAGCTTCTTTGGTGATAGGAGAACGACCAAAATATTCCTGCTGCCAGACCAAATGAAACAGTGAAAATGAAATTCCAGCATCTTTCATCTATAGTTACACAGGCTTAGTATCTTTCATGAAGAATCTCTTTGCTGTCTTATGAAAGGGAGCTCATGAGAGCAAGGAAGCTTCATTTCAGAAAAATACTCCTGTATCTGAAAAAGGATGGTTAAGCACACATCCCCTGCNCATCTATAGTTACACAGGCTTAGTATCTTTCATGAAGAATCTCTTTGCTGTCTTATGAAAGGGAGCTCATGAGAGCAAGGAAGCTTCATTTCAGAAAAATACTCCTGTATCTGAAAAAGGATGGTTAAGCACACATCCCCTGCAAAAAAAACACAACCAAACAACCCTTCCTGGCCATGTTGTCTACGAGAGCAGACATCTGCCTTTGCATTTGAAAATGACCAAATAGTGCCAGTTGGCATTTTAGTTGGCAAAATGTGCACAAGTAGGGTACAGATTCAAAATGGTTATTAGCCCATTGAAAACGTATGAAAAATCTGTGTGCATGGGTGGTTTAAAGACATTTAAACATGATGATTAAATACAAAATGCCTGTAGTTTAAGAGACTGTCTCAGTGGACATATTTAACCTTGTAAAAATTCCAGAGATACCAAGCTGCTTCATAGCTGTGCAAGCGGCTGCTTGTACAGGCATCTGAGGATTGTGCAGGCAATAGGGTATCATCAGCCTGATGTGACCAGAGGGATATTGCAAATAGAAAAGGTGGCTTAGCCTTTTAGTGCTCAGCATGGAAATAATAAGAAACACCACTTGTGCTAAGTCAAGATGGAGACCTGGAAGCCCCTGCCTTCCTATGATAAATAAAACCACAGCCTCTAACAGGGCCTTAAGAAGATTTGTAATGATCACTGATGGTGAAGGGAACTGACAGGCCTCTCTTCTACACACTGATGCTTCCCTGCCAAACTGAAGAAATTACAAATTTCCAACCTCTCCTGCTAATCAGTTTCTCTGAGTACTGGGTTTTTGGGATAGGAATTGGGAGAGCAGAAAGTGGAGTTGTTGAAAACCAGCTGACTCTGTGACACACTGGATGTGAACAATAACAATTGCCTCTCACAAAGAAATTTAGTAAGGACTGTACTTGGCCAGGATAGGCTGTTCCCTGTGTTCTAACTCCACTGGGGCACAGGATGCAAAAGGCCTGAAGGAGGCTGTGACTCTATGGGAAGCTCATCTGGAGCAAGTTCCTGGCAGGACCTGGGAGCCCATGGGGAGAGAGGAGCCCAAGCCAGAGCAGATTTGCTGTCAAGACTTGTGATCCTGTGCGGGACTCAGGCTGGAGCAGTCGGTACCTGAAGGACTGTTCTCCCATTAGATGACCCATGTAGGGGCAGGATGGGAGATGCTGCCCCCGTGGGAGGCCCCATGCTGGAGCAGTTTGTGAGGAGCTGCAGCCCATGGGAAGGACCCATGCTGGAGAATTTCGTGAGGGACCCCACAGTGTAGCAGTGGGAAGTGTGATGCGGCCTCCCCCTGAGAAGCAGCAGCAACATAGTCAGTCTGTGTTGACCTGACTGTAACCCCCATCCCTCACGCCCTGCACCACTGGACGGGAAGGAAAGAGAATCTCTGGAAGAGAGGTGGAGGAAGGCATTTTAAAATCTGGGTTTATTTCTCATTTCCCTGCTTTGTTCTGATTGCTCATTAATAAATCAAACTATTTCTCCCCAAGTTGAGTCTGTTTTGCCTGTGACACTAATTGCTGAGTGATCTCCCCGTCCTTATCTCAACTCTCAAACCTCTTGTATTTCTGTCTCCTCTGTCCAGTTTACGGACGGGGGTTGATATTTTGACTTGGTGGGCACCTGGCACTCAGCCAGGGATAAATCATCACACCTTGATGTTCATGTTAGACCTGACAGCTTGCTTTTGTGGCTCATGGGGCATGCATGGTGATAACTCCTCCATCAGAAAATAGCCCCTGTGCTGTGCCCTCCCTACTTTGGGGAGAGGATCACATCAGCCCAAGGATGGATGTCTACCAGCAAAACCATAAATGCTGCTCTGCCCTGTGCACTTTCCTGACTCCATGACCCAATTGTCAAGCATTTCATATGGCATAAACACATCTGGGTCCCACAGACTAGATTGTAGAAGTTAATGGACTCTATGTAGTTTGCAGACACTCAGAACTCTGCAGTCTCTTGCAAGTAAGACTTTCCATCACAGGAAATATTGTTATAAAGGAGCAAAGTACTTCATTCTCTTGCTTATTCTCTTGACAAAGATTTTAATAAGATTGAATGACACAATGCTAAATAAATGTAGTTTAACAATTTTGATGGTAACAAATAGGGAAAATGGTACAAGCACAGTCCTTTGTAATTAGAACGCAATCTTGTGTTTTTCTCCAAATGCTAAAGCCTGTTTTTGAGATGCAATAAAACTTCTGCTTCCAAAGGGCTGAAAATATTTTTCAAGACATAAACCAAAATAATTTTCTTTTTCAGCCTTTCTTATGCCTGATGTTTTTCAATTCTATGCAGCATTCCTATAAAGTTCTTTATAAAGCTTCTTAGCTTCAACTAGGCCTGCAAAAGCATTTTGGATATTGCTCAAAACACGTTAAGGTATAAAACATTGTTAGAAGTACCCATCAAAGGACTGCAATAGATGCTTAGCTGTTGTGGCTAGTATTGATTTCACTGAAAACTGTGAAGCTGATGATTTATATCAAATCATTGAGGGAAAACAAAATGGATAAGTGAAATGGCAAAGTCATAGTGGAATCAAGTGATTTCTCTAAGCACCTGAAGAAGAGCAAAAGAGTATTCTCAGATGGTTCCAGGTATAGCAAATGTTAATGTAGAGAGCTTTCCAAAAGATGATTCACTCCTGTCAGTGCTTTTGCAAAGCTGAAGGGATTCTAAAAGGAGCTGTGTTTTGATTTTTTAAAAAATTATGTCTTTATTTTTGTTTCTGTCTTTAAGAACTCAAATTTGAAAACATACTTGTCTTCGAATTTTTCCTTCTTTCTCCATTCACTCTTTACTACCTTCAAGAAATCAAAATTGAAAGACAGAAACATGAAAAAGCAACCCATTCCATATAAAATCCTTGCATTCTTTCCCAATGTTTGAACTAAGAACATGTAGACATAAAGAAAGAAAAAAAATCAAGTTTTGTATGGAAAAAATTCAAATGATTAAAAAAAACCAAGAGAGTGGAAAATGTTCTTGGATTTTAAAAACAATGGGGGAAAATCATGTTTTACTGATTTTTTTTTCCTATTCAAATGTTGTAGGAAGTAAATTTTTTAAACTAACTTCTTTTCTTTGTGCTGTAGTGGGGAGTCCTGATACAGACAGCTAATCAGAGTTCTATTCAACCAGTCACTGCATGCATTTGGCAAAGTTGTTTCATTTGTGAATTTGGCAGTAACGTAACTTTGTTTTTTTTTTTTTAATATTGGACAAAAAGGACATGAGAAGGGCAAAACACAAGTCTTTAGAGAAGCTACCAGCAGGCAATTCAAGGGCAACTCTCTCATTGGAAAATTTAATCATTTAACATCAATCCAATTTAGGTTCTGCTGAATATTAGGAGGGAGTAGTCACTTTTATTTTATGAAGAGAAAGAACTTCCATCAAACTAAATGTTTACACTTAAAACCAAGAAGTAAATTGTTGTGTCCATCCTGTCTGTTTCTAAAAAAATCATTCCAATGAAGTAATAGCAGTTTATTTGAAACAGGAGATTCTGCTTTGAAGCGATTTGGTGACACTTGCAAATGAGTGATGATTCTACCACCATTACCAACCTTATCTAAAAAAAAATATTTGTATTGAGTTTGCAGCTTATTCTTCAAATTTATAGGGAATCTAATGGCCATGAGGAGTCTGTAGGTCTTAGACAAGTCTGTCTGTCTGAATAGACTGTCAGTATTGACATTTTCTGGACAATCTCTCTGCTGGTCTGAATTGACTTTTAGTTCTAATCATTACTGACTTAATGAGGGAGGAAGGATATTCTTTGGGCTTTTAAGGCTTCTGTAGAAATGAAATCTGCTGTTGTGCACAGAGCTAGTATAAGATTCCTTGCTTTGTATCCTTGACTTCCATTCTGTTCCTGCCCTGCTCGGAGGATTAGCATTGTGATTTTATTGATGCATTGACTTTCTGTTGATCTTTCCTTAGGGACAACCTTCCTGAATAAAACTTTTGAAAATACAAGCAGGAGTGGTCTTGTGTAAAGGATCAATGACAATTTCAAAAAGATCAGTAACAAATTCTTCTAGGCTGCATAAAGGCACTAGAGAGTATCTGAACCACAGATTCACTTCAGGCTATTACTTTTTGCTGAATAATTTTATATGCAAGTTATTTTAAATGTGACCTACAGCCTCCCAAAGCACCCCAGGCTCATCTGCTTTTATATTACAAACATCCTGTTTCTTGAAGACAGCATGGTTGTGCAATTTTTGAAATGGGATGAAAAAAAACTTTGAGGCAAACAAACTGAAAATGCAGCTACTGGAGGAAACAAAATAGTTAGACCTGATAGTGTCAAACACAAGACAGTTGTTTACACACGAGGTCTAAGGACTACAATTTGGCAATGGTAGAAAGCAGAAGTGCTGTCTCTTTCCAAAAGTGCCTTTATCGTGTACTCAGTGTTTCTCTACATAGAAGACATTAGCATGTTTCTAGCCTCAAACTATATAGGGGAACTGGGATATTCACTGCAAATTATTTTCTGACACTGAAAAGGTCTGGGATTTTTTTGGCACCAAAGCACTGCTATGCTACCCTATGATTTGCCTTTTCCCCTTGGTAATTCACAGTGACAGACTTTTAAACAGAATTACATCCCCTTAAGCAGTTTCCTGTTCTCTGGAGATGGGCAGGATGGCACAGACAATAAGGAAACATGACTGGAATACAGACAGGGCTGTCCTTGTTTTTAGGCATCTACACAGGGATAGGTGTTCAGCCTTTCTTCCAACAATGAAAGAACACCCTCTACTCTCAATGCACTTTATTTCTGAGGTAAGACCCGTATGGTTTTGGACATGCATAAAATAGAAAACAGATTTTGGAAAAGAAACCCTGAATAGACCCCTGTTTCTCAAAGGATGAAGGTTGCTATTCTTGTGAGATTGGTCCTTTAAGGCAGCTCAGCTCTTTCACTAGCCTATTGTTGCTATGCCAGAATGCTCCCATTGTGGGCATGTATTTTTTCCAGTCTCACCCCTTATGTCTGTGCTATGAATTCATAACTGAGAAGCAATATAGCAATATGACTTTAAAGAGCTTCAGAATAGAAAGTCCTGCTGTCACACATGACTGTTAGAGAACAAAAAAGCTTTTTTTTGACTGTCAGACCTGCTGTGGGTGAAGAAGAAGAATCTGCTTGTCTTTTAGGTGCAGAATGGTTTACAAATAGCCTGAAACACGCTATAGATATCTTCCTCTAAAATTAGTATGTCTAGTAGGCAGATAACTGCATGGTTTTGTGTCTTTTAAGTATACAAAAACTTTGTATAGCTTTGAGAAGGAAGAAAAGGATATGCTTGCAGATATCCAGAAGCCTTTGTATGGCACTCATAGATGTACATTATTAAAGAACCATTACATGCTTTGTGTATTTGGGATCTATTATGTTCCCTGACTGGTATATGTTATATAAACAGATAATAATATTGTACTTAGCAGGTTATGCACTGGTATAACTCTTTTATAGCTCCATAAGTAAGACTTACCACCTATAAATTGATATCACAGATCAGACTCTAGCCTTAAATCTTTTCCTTCCTTGCTTCCCAATCTAGGATGCTGCAGTCTTTTAATGGTGCCAGCCAGCTATCCAAGAGAGCAGCAAGAAGTCCAACAGAGAATTCATAATTAGCCTCTTTGGCTCTGTTGCCAACAACCCTTTAAACATCAAAGATTCTTTCTGAACAAATTGGATTTTGCTCTTGTTGCAGAAAAGTAAGGATCTGATTCTGCTCATAAAATTTATGAGGCTGTATGTTATAAACTTATTATTCATTTTCATACATTTTTTTCCTATGCTGCAGCTTAAGATTCAAATGTGAACTTGCTGCTATAGCATGGAAAGGTCACAGACAATGAAAAGAAGCACAACTGGTACAATTGACACTGAAGCACCTTCCATGAGGAGTGAATTAACAGAAACCTCTGAGGTAGATCTCTGTTTTGCATGCAAAACATGACGTCAAGCTCCCAAGCCCAGGTCTGATCAAAGACCTTGGTGCCTCATGAGCAATTTTGAAGCCCTGGTCCTCCAAAGTTGAATCCAGGACTTAGGGTAAGCCTCTGTCATGGGTAAAATTTGTTACCTTACAAAGGGAATAAAAAAGAACATTTACTTGACCCAGTAGCTGTCTAAAAGTTTGTATGAATGAAATGTTGAGGCTTATCTCATAGATGTCCCTATTCTGGATATGCACTCCCTAAGACTGTCCTGAAGATTAAATACTGTTACCTTTTACTTCAAAATGCTGAGGCATGTTGCTACATTTCTTTTATGTGGTAGATGCAGTGCAAGGCTAATCTTTTCTTTATAGTGCTGGTGTCCTTAGAGCCTTGATGCTTGAGTGTCCCATCTAGACTAAAGGTTAAGCAAGAGAGATCTCCTGTTGTATTATTAAAACAGAGTTCAAGAACGATGTGCCAGGTTTTCACTGTTTTGAGCATACTTCTCCCCTCCTTGCTTCAGGCTTAATGACCAATTGAGGAGAGGATACAAAAAGAATTGTCGCAAGCTAGACTCTGGGGTTTCTCTTCTTGAATGAGTGGACACCAAGTCATGCTTTCCCTGACCCACAGAAATTTTATTTCGATTCTGTGTTTTCACCTGGAAGCTCCTCTCCTCTCCTCTCCTCTCCTCTCCTCTCCTCTCCTCTCCTCTCCTCTCCTCTCCTCTCCTCTCCAGAATGGACCTCTGAAGAAACCCTCTGCTCAAAGCAGGGTGAACTGATCAAGACAAAGCTTGGGCTTTGTTCAGACCAGGTTAAAGTGGCTCCAAGTCTCTCTGGGCAGCCTGGTCCCTCTCGGTTACATACTTCTTGGTCTTGTCAAGACACGCTAGGTGTGCTCTGAGACTGCCTGCCTGCCTGCCTTCTCAGTGGGAACACCTACAGTGAGATACATCTTACCTAAAAGCTGGATGCCAAGCTTCACCTCAGAAGCCTTCAGCCTATGACAAAGAAGTAGATGCTCTTAAAACTAAATTATGTGTCATGTCTATTCCCTGATTATAGAAGTAGCCGCCAGCAGTATTGCTATTTAACTCTTAGAGAAAATCTCCTTTCCCGTGTTCAGGAGTTTCAACCCAGGCCAAATGAGTGGAAGACACCAAGGACTTTGGCTTGCTTGAGAGCAGAGTGTGCAGTTCATAGTTCAAGGTGGCTCTAGTATAACTAAGCTATTTTGGTGGAGTAATGTGGCAGCAAATTGGAGAAGAGTATATCAGGATCACAGTTTTGAACTAAAACTGAAACTTGAAAAAAGACCCAATAGATATGGCGCTGAGCCGTACTTTACTTCACTATATTTAATTAAGCAACTCTTAGTCACTGAAGCTTCATATTTTCTCTTGGTCTCAGAGGCACAGATCAACAGAGAGTATGTTTGTTTCAGTTCTCTCTTTCAAAGATTATGCTAAGAAGACCAGAGTAGTCATTTACAAATGCATCAAGCTAAGACAGCATGTGAAGAATTTATGTCCAAGAAAAGCAGGATGTCAGGAATAATCAGAACCCCTCACTCTCTTGCATTCAAATAATGATAAGTGAAAGGTGTTGCTCTCCAGGCAGCATTGTTTAAAATAGCCTTTCAAAACAAACAGACATTTTCCACTTGTTTACTCCATTTTCTTTAAGCTGCTTAGCTGGGATTATATTCTGTTTTCCTTTGCAGCTGCCTTCTCCACTGTCAGCCTTCTCCCTGAAGATTTCCTTTCTCCTTCATAGCTTGCATAATTCATATTTCATTATCCCATGTTAGAAATTGCACTTTCCTATCTCTTGTTTTTTTCCTTAGCCAGCTTCTTGCTTTTCTGTTTTCTGCTATGACTTTTCCTACTTTCCTGTTGCAGTTACCCCTGGTGAGCTTCTGCCTACCTAGCTACTGCATCTAGACACAGACAAAAAAGATCTCCCTCTGGGAAACTGCAAAGGCTCCTCCTGCTCTCCACTGATTCTACGGTGTGCGATGGAGTTACGGAAGTTCAGAGGATAGTTCCACAAGCACTCTAAAATGTAGAAGCAAATGGGGTGAGTGGGACTAATATTTCTTCTCTTACAGATTTTTTTAAAGTTTAATCCTTTCATTCTACTCTTTTTCAGTTGTACCCTCGGGCTTTCTTTCTCCAGATCCTTAACAGTTCCTCCATCCTTTTAAAGGCTCTGCTTGCACAGGCAGCAAAGACTCTCTCGAGTTTGGATTGGGTTGAACAACTCATATCCAAACATAACAGCTTCTTTCTTTGAAGCATTTCTGTTTCAGAGCTTCATCTCTGGCCCTGCAGCAATGCTGAGATTCTGCAGTAGACCAGAGTCTCTGTACTCTGTGTTCTACTTCCCACATTGGAAAGGTAACTGGGATGCAATAACAGTGTTTCTCAGTCATCCTGGGTATGTGTAAAAGCCAGGTACAGAAGTGAAACCTTTCTGAAAAAAAATAAGCAGCTCCACCATTTTTCCCTCTCCCAAATGCCATCTATTTTGCCCAGTGTTAGGGATGTCCCAAAATCCCATGTCCTCTCCTGAAGCCATTTTTGAGCTGCTAGTCTCTACAGCTACAGACATTTTCTTGTCCTGCATTCACTCACAGAAAAAGTTAAAACTGGCAAAACTATCACCAAAAAAAATCCTCTCCATCAAAGTCATATGATCTGTGCTGACAAGCAGCAGCTCATCGCTCACTATGTACATCCTCACATCCAAACCTGCTGAAGGTGAGTAGGGACACCAGGAGCTCCCTGACAGCTTGACCTTCCCAGAGTCCCTGCTGGCAGCACAAATTGCTCACTGCTATCAGCACCTCATCAGTCATTTCTGAGAATGCAACATCGAGACAACAATATACCATGTATCAGAAAGTGTAGGAGAGGGAGATGTTTATATAAAATTATCCAAAAAAAAAAAAAATAGTCAATCCTCAGAACTGCTTCACTGAAGTCAGTGGGAAAACTGAAGGAGTTTCACCAGGGGAGGTTTCCCCATATCTTTGAAGAGAGAGAAGCAGGCCTGAACAGCATCACATATGGCTGCAGAGAGCTCTTAGCCCTGAAAGAATCACCTGTCATGTGGTCAAGACAAATGTAACAAAATCTGTGTTGTGTGGATACGGAATAAAAGCAATCAAAACCAGGATGTGAATTCAAGCATTGCTGAACTCAATTGTTCTTACCAGACTCTACTTCCCATCCTCCCTCCTCTCCCTGTCCCCTTTTTTTCTGTACTGAGTTGTCCGTACTGCTAGGAACACTGCAAGGAAAGTTAATTCAGAAACTTCACTGTTTACAGGATGTGTATGAGGAACGAAAAACCACTACAGAGAAAGACTAGATGGTCTGTTCCAGAGTAGCCTTTCAGCATGTTAGAGGTTGAGTTGTACTGGAAAGAGAGGGATTTCCAAAGCAGCAGTAGAGAATTCCTCTGTTCCTCGTTACACGTGGATGCTGAGCTACAGCATAAGCCTCTGCTGTGGTTTAAAGTCTTTAACTGCTTTTGGAATCACGCTTATTATAGGAAACTTGATTCATTTCTCCTTTCTGTTGCAGCTCTAGTCAGTGCAAGAAGTCTTTGCTAGTGACAGGCTAGCCTAGGGTTGTCATTCCTAAAATCCTTCAACAGCCTTCATAAGTAGCCAGCATTCACCAGAAGGCAAACTGCACTCTCTAGACATGCATGATGTTAAATGTGTCAAAGAATTTACATTTGAAAGAATCCACTCAGTTATCAAGCTCAGGTCTGTTGCTGCAGATATACCTGTCTCTAACGAGACTCCAGTTTTAAAAGTACTTCTGTTTCTTTAATCCCCCTAGTCTTGTTAAAACTATTCCTGGGATAAAACCCCAGATGGTAAGAAAATTTCTGTTGCTTCTCATCTTAATTAGTTCATCACTGAATCATTCCTCTTTGTGCCACCACCACCGTTTTTTGGCTTAAACAGTCCTTTTTCCCCATGGTGTTTACAGATAAGAGCTGGTCTCTCTGGAGAGAAAAAGATGCTGAGCTGTTTTAAAAAGAGATTTTTGTACCCACTGAACTTAGGATGTATTTAAGACTCCTAACATCTGGGTCTCACGTGACACAGGTGTTGCTTGTAATTATGGCTGTCCCATGTTCTGCTGCTGGAGGAAAGAGATGAGGAGAACAGGCACACACAAGAATAAAATGGTCGATCCCTTCCAACAGTTTGGCATTCATATTAGTTTCATGTTGATGCTAGAGATGTTTCTGGCACATTTGATCGGTGTTGATGTCTTCTGGTGTCCCTTTCCACGTTCTGAGTAAGGAGGAATTCTGATGCACAGAGCTGGCAGGTGCCCTTCAGCTCTCTACCAGCCACTGGCCTGTGCTGCTTTACCACAGGGGAGTAAAGTACCTCAAATCTATCTGCTCCAGCACCGAGCTTCAGCAAGGCAGTCCCAGCTTTTCTCCCTAATGACTATGAATTAGCAAGATTCAGATTTGAAAACAATGCAAACAAACAAAAACTCTAAAATAAGATAGGGATGTACATTGTCATATCAAAATATCCCACCAAAAAATACTTCTGCTCAGGACTTGCCTAACTTTAGGAGTGTTTTAACTAACTGGAAGCCTCCCTGTCTCACCTGCAGTTCCCTGTCACACAGAAATCTGCTGCTGTGCACACCCAGGAACTAGACAGAGCCATGCTTAAATCTTCTCACAATCTGAACTATATTCTGTACACTGAGTTCTTGTAAGATTGGGTAGGGTTGGGATTCCCACAACAGGCACTTGGACTGTTTTATTCATAAAATACCAAGCTCACTGCCTCTTCAGTGCTAGGGGAGTGAGTCAGGTCCTCTCCTCTATCCTCTCTCCCCCAATTAATCTCCCTCTTTTCAGTAATGAGGGATTAGGTGCTCTCCTCTTGCAGCCAGCACTGAAGTTCTGCCAGGCTGCAGAGAGACATGGATGTGGGAGAAAAGCGAAGCAATGAGGCTGAGTGTCCGTAGCCTCCCGAAAGTACACTCACCTGCAGGAGGGAGGTGCCAGCACTGCTGCCTCTCTCGGTACAGAGCATCATCTCAAGCCAATGTTTAATTTAAGCTTATGCTTACTTGCAATGTTACTAAGAGCACTTGCATGCTACATTACCCACGTCTTGCCCCATCAGCTTCATTGTGTTTTTAGAACATCTCCAGAGCAGGTTTTTAATTTTTGTTTCATTCCAAGAAACATCCAGGCCACTTAAATCCCATGAAAACAAATCCCACCCCTCAGCTTCCTCTTCACAGCTATGTCCATCCACTGGGATTAAAAGCTCTTGTTTTCTTTAGCCAAGCAGACTCTCTCAGGTCCATAGCTGCCAGTCTATCTTTCTCTCGAGCTACCTAATTGATTAACATAATGAAGTTAAACTGAGAGCAATTAGTCTCAAGATCAGTACTGGTGTTTTTTTAGATACATGGAAGAATTTACGAGCTCAAGCCTGCCTTGTATCTTCCCACAGCTATGCCAGCCAGTCTGGAGACTGATGTGAGCCTGTCTCACTCCTGTCTGTGAGCCCTTGACAGCTACAGCACCGGCTCATCTCAAACACACAAGTAACTGTCAACTGTATTTCATAACTTCACATGCATTTTGGAGAAGGTAGAGGGAAGAAATGGCAACAGAAACCTGTTGTTTTGCCTAGCAGAGGGGAGGTAATAGGCAGGCCAGCTGTAGGAAATCAGGGTGAAAAGCTGCTGCTGTGCTGGTTTAGAATCTGCAATTTGCAATTGGGAGAGGCATTTTTTTTTCCTATCCTGCCAGCTGGAGGCTCTTGGCAAAATGGTTATGTTTTTAGAAGCTAAATAAATTCATCTTTCTTATTTTTCCCCTAAGTTTTGGATTTTACCTCAAGAGGTTTGATCTAAAGCTTTTTATTGCATCTGAGTATAAAAAAAAAAGCCTTATTAAAAATGAAAGAAGATGCAAGAAAAATAGGAAGTACAAGTGTTCATCTGTATTCAGCAAATCATCTGCTTTTGAAATATATGAAATAAGTGGTTTCGAATGTCTTTATTTTTCACTAACAAAAATAAACAATTTTACACTGACATACACTTACCAATCAAGTTTATGTTCCTGTAAAGAAGTGCAGAGCTTTGAGTCGTCTTGTAGCACTGTACATAATCAAGTACTTGCAAATAGTATTTATCATATTTATAATACTCTGACAAGGAGATTGTTGTCCTATGTCTTCTCCCAAAACTCTATGCCTCTTATCCTTAGTGAGCTGTAATGTATGGTTTGAACTTGTGATATACAGCCGTGCAACAATAAAGGGTTAGTTTTTGTTTTCTATTTAAAAATACCTATTTTAATATCTCTGTTGTTTCTTTCTGGAGATTACGCAGACACAATAGTTTTCAGATTAAAATGTGTTGAACTAAAAGGCTTAGAGACTGTACACATTTTTGGGTTAGTGTTGGTGTCCATAACAAACTTTCAAACGTGGAGACCATTTGGCTTGGTCTTTATTACAGATAAAAAATTAGCCCTCATATTTGTGCTGTGTATTACATCTACTGGAGTGAGATTCCAAAATCCTTTTGTCACCTGTCTCACATCTGTAGCACAAAACATTGTAGCCCTGAGTCAGCACATGCTGAAATTTGAGCAGATGCTTAAAAGCAATTTATTTATTAGGATATGCTCAAGCACATGCTTTCATACTAATGTGTTTTGCTGAACCGACATGACAAATAGTCTAAATGCAGTGTCCCAAAACATCTGCTCTCAGGAGAATTAGGTCATGTAGATTCAGTGAAAGGAAAAAAATCACAAATTCAGTTTAACCTGTTACCCAGAGTTTTTAATTTGTTTTGGAAGAATGCAAAATAGGAAGGTATTTACAGGATTAAAACATACATAAAACTACTTCGCAGATATTTGAGTTTTCAGATGACCATGGTGTTCCCTCCTGACTTTGAAGTCTTTGAAATAAAATAAAAAATGATTTTCTATGAATTTGCCAATGAATTAAGAGTATGATATTTCAAAAAGAGCAACACCCAGAATTTGACCTTCTCAGCAGTACTGAAAACAGCAGCCGCTATTTGTTTCCAGCTATTGTGAAACTAAGGTTAAACAAGCATGAAAACTAAAAGGAGGTAAGTCACATTGCCCAGCAGATGAGACCAAATTTCCAAAGTCCTGTGACAGTGCTATTCTCCAAGGGCCCATTCAAAAATGGTATATAGAATCACAGAAACACAGCATCAAGTAGGTTAGAAAAGATCTTTTAGGTTCATTAAGTCCAATAGTTAACCCAGCACTGCCACTTCACCACTCAACCCTGTCCCTCAGCACCTCATCTACAACTCTTTGAAGTATCTCTAAGGATGGTGACTCAACTACTTCGTTGGGCATCCAGTTCCAATGCTTGACAACCCTTTCCATGAAGACATTTTTCCTAATACCCAATTTAAAAAATCCCAATGAACATATCAGGGATATGAACTGCTTTGGTCTGATTAAGAAGTAGATAGCTCTGGTTTCACTTTTGCACTTTTCTAATGGAAGCATTTTGCTGCTAATTTCCTACTTCTGTTTTGTTTTGGTTTTTTGTTTGTTTGTTTGTTTTTTGGTTTTTTTTTTTTCCTTTTCTTTCTTCTCCTGCAGTCTTCATAGCTGAAAAAAAGAGAAAGAGATAAAAATGTAAGCATATGTGCTGTACCTTCCTTTCTGGGTATTGTCAGGCCCCAGAAGTGTAACATGGAAAGAAGACTTCTTTGCAATTAATACTCTCTATACTACAGTTCAAGTCATCAACTCATCTTCATCAAAAGAAAAATCTCTTCAAAGCGTAATTGCTAAACAGAGTATTTCATTTTCAGAACAGAATGACAGACATGTCTTTCACTAGAGACCTCTTGCCTGAGCTTACTTAAAAAAAAAAACCTACTTCACTGCAAAATGCTGTACCATCTGAATTGAAACAGGATGAGGAACATAACCGTGCTGACTGAGATCACTTGAAACTTGAAAATAATTTTTCTGTTTACAAGGTACTTACAAAACAATAGTTTGCCACTATTTTTCATGCTTTGCGAAACTGAACATTTAGAATTCTTAATATTACTATTTCAGTTGCTTTTTTAACATTATACAAGTAAAATCTTTTTATTAGACCATTTTGATTTTCTGGAACAAATACTTCAGAACCTGTGCTCTGCAGGAAATACGTGCATCTTGGGAAGGTATGACAAAGGATGACAGCTGTACTTTTCAGTATTTCCCAGAGAATGAGCTGGCAGTAAAATGCTTTCTGCTCTACAAGAAGACTAGTGACAAATGCAGTAACAGCAATTGTGCATTATGTAAACGCAGTATGAAATGTGATTTAGAGTCCCATAAAACAGATGGTAATGATTTTCCTCCTAACAAGCAGAGAAGTTGTGAATCTGCTGCTTGAATTCAGTGTCCAGGAATTAGACCCAGCAGAATAAGAGGAAGAGATGATATTGAAATCACAACCGTTTTATCAAGCAGATGCATGGAACAAAACTCCACCAGATGAGGGAGAAGTCTCCCACCTGCACAGAGGTCTGCACTGAGAAGTTGCATATTAGAAGGAAAGATCCAAGTCTAAAATGCAGATGAAGAATTAGTATTAGATTTTAAAAGAAAAATACTCTGAGAGCTTAATCTGCTTTTCTAAATCGCTGTTAGAGCGAAGTTTGGAGCCAAGCTGCTGAAGCTTCAGCACTGTGCTGAAGTACTGTGTAATTGCCAAGGACCTCTTCACCTCACAGGTGCAGAGCAATATGCATTTATACAGCTAATCCTAGCTGGGATGAGAGAGAAACATCTTCTGGGAGATTCTGTCAGAGTGATAAATAACAGAATTAATTTCTAAAACAAAGAAATTACTGATTTAGTGAAAGCAGTTATGTTCCAGACAAGGCAGGTCACTGCATGCTATTTTATCTATGGCTTTAATTGCTGAACTATGGCACATGTTCGTGATGTCAGCACTCTGACTCTCAGTCCCTGTTGCACCTTCTGACTGTACAGCTCCAAAATCCTCTCAAGCACTCTTTAGTGCAGATTTAGGGCTTTAACAGTGGGAAATAAATCACTATAAAAGTACCGTTCAGAGTTCTATTAGGTCATACATCTTGAAACAAATAAAGTGGTCTGTATTCACGGGATAAGACTTCATGAGTCTGAAAAGGCTTATGGAGTCTCTGAACCTGAGCTTCTCTACGATGCTTCCAGGAAGAAGGTCCATGTGGCCTCGAGGAATTTATAAAAAGTAAGCTGACTAGTGAGACCATATTACCTGTTGTTCTGGTTTGGGCTGGGATAGTTAATTTGTCCCTACCAGCTGGTATAGTGCTGTGTTTTGGATTTAGTGTGAGAATAATGTCAATGACACACTGATTGTTTGGTTGTTGCTAAGCAGCACTTATCCTAAGACAAGGATTTTTCAGCTTCCCATGCTCTGCAAGCAAGCAGGTACACTAGAAACTGGAGGTCAGGAGGATCAGGGCAGCTGATCCAAACTAGCCAAAGGGCTATTTCATACCTCAGAACATCATAGTGTATAAACTGGGGGGAGTTGATGGGGAGGGGGTGATCACTGCACAAGAATGGTCTGGGCATCAGTCAACACATGGTGAGCAATTGCATTATGTATCACTTTTCATTCTTGGGGATTATGTCTCTCTCTTTTTTTTTTTATTTTCCTTTTCATCATCATCATTAAAATTGATAAATATTACTGTTAGATCAAGTGTTAAAATGTTCTTATCTCAAAACAGGAGTTCTGTTATTTTTTTCCCTATTCCCCTCCCTATCCCACTAGGGCAGGGAACGGAGTGAGTGTGTGGCTGGGGTTAAACCATGACACCTGTGTATATTAAAATCAGCTGTTGAGATATCAAAAGCAGAAGAGAAGTTGAAAAATTGGAGAAGATTCATAAAGAGACAAGAAAATGATAACAAGATGTAAAACATGACTACTAATAAAAGGTACAAAGAGCTTAATCAAACTAGGTTATCAAAAATATGCCAAGAGATGACTTCTTCCCTGCCTGGCCATCTCCACTGGGATCAGAATACTGCTTCTTCAGCTCAGCAGATGAAAGTGTAACTAGATGAAATAGCTGGGATCTGAAAAGCTGCTCTGATTCAGATTTGGGAAAAAAAGCTCAGTTTTGTGAGCAGAGGGCAACTTACGGCTGGAAAGTACATATTCAAGGTGTTTCACTGGAAAATTTTAAACCATAACTGATGACATCTAGAAAAAGACAATCCATATCAGTTCACAATTGATTGATCTTTGCTGTGCAGAAGATCAAACCATAAGATTGCTATGGAGATTTTTTGAGTTAAAAAACTATGAAAAAAATAGAGAAAACAAACTCTTTCTTCTTAGGCAGTTTGGTTGCACATAGAGCTCGCTGAGCCCACAAGAGCTTGACAATACAGAGGCACTGGACATTAACCTTAGACCACTTCTCTATTTTCCTTCTTCAGCCAGTCATAGAGATGGCATCATGACTTATTTCACACTCAAATAGGTCAGAGGAGTTGTCCTGTAGAAGTACTACTATCACTGACCACAGGTGGAGAATAGCTGTCTAAAACTACCTATCCTGCTTTTAGATGATTGATTTTAAGCATGATGAATGCTACTCTCTTTTCTCGATATACCATGTCAGTGGAATTTTTAGACTGTACAATTTTTAGATTAATCTCTTTGAGACAGAGAAGGCTTTAATACATCAATAGAAGGATGAAGGTACTCTCACTCCAGAGATAATGTTCTGAGGCATTATCAAATTTAAATGATACAAGATTTTTATAGCTTCTTCTGCTGTTAAGTTACATGTCTTTCTACAGTGACTCTAGGATGTCTCATTAACTTCAGCAGAGCTGTACAGTGTAGTTAAAGGAAAAGTTCTGTGCAAATATTTCACATTAGCTTTTTTGAGCACAGTTTTACTTTTCTTGTAAAGAACTAATATTGTCTTCAGCAGAAGTTTTCCCTGAGAAAAGAATGCAGGGTTTGGCCCTTAAATAGGCTGTAATATCTAAAAAGAATTTCATTTTTTTTTCAGTATTGTTAAAAAAGCCTTGGATACATCACAGATCTTGAATATATGCAGATTAATATCCATTTAATAATGAATACCATAAATGTGGGCAAGCTATTACATTTTTTTTTACTAGTTTCAGAAGGGGGAAGATAAATAATAGATTCAATGGATTGTCTTGTTTCCAAACTTTGACAATTACATTACTTGAGCACCATTTGGGAGTTCAAGTACTACAAAGATAAAGGGGAAGGCCATGTTTGTTTGTGTTCTCTGGAAAGGATGTGACCTTGCTTACCATCTTAATGTGCCTTGCATCCTATCTGTGAAGAGATGAAAACATTCAGTATCACTCAAAAGTCCAACAGCTACATTTTTTTTGCCTTTTAATTTATTTTCCTTTTTTTCTTTTTATTTTCTCACATTAGAAGTTTTCCACTTTAAAATGATCGGTTTCAATCTAGACAGCATTTATCTAAATAAAAGATGGTCACTGCTACTTTTTTACTCCTTTTGATTGCCTATGTGAAAGGAATTCTAGTCTCAGATTCATTTCCAAAGGGACAGATTCTAGCAAGGGTTGATGGGTATAGGATGAAAGCCAATAACTACATTTATCTGGAAAGAGCACTCTTGGCCACTGGTCTGTTTTCCTCCTACAAATGCAACATTGTAAATGTTACCACAGTGGATTGATGAAACACTGTGGTTTTGTTTTAAAAAGGAATTAAAAGAGTTTAAAAATTTATTCATAATAATGGCTTATCTGACCTGATATTGTACAATGCACTTCACATGTTGCACTGACTTCTTGATCAGTGTCCTCAGTCTTTGCTGTCTTAAAATCACGTGTTTCTATCTTAACTGTGACAAATTTCCCATTAACTTCCCTGGAATCTAATTTTGTCTTTCCATGGAGGTAGCTGGAGCGTAAACCGTATTATATAATGAGCAAAGACCGTCTAACATCAGAACTGTACAACAGCCAAAGCTTGCATGTAGATAGCAAGCTATCTAGGATGAGGATGGAAATATCCACCATGTATTGTTATATTTAGGGCTAACACTACCATGCATTTGGAAAAGGTAGTAGCAAGACTGATGTAAAACAATGAAGACCTATGTTTCTGTGGTATTTCGTATCTCTGTACTAAAGTAATTGATAGTTGTGCAAAAATTGAACTATAAAGTTTAACTATAAAATACCATTATGGAAGTTTGACTTAGGGCTTAAAATCCATTTTGAACTGGAAACAAGGATGTAACAACTTTATTATGTGTAATTAACTGTATCCATGTAAATTACAGCACTTACTTTTTTCAATACATAATTATTTTCCCCACAGTTTACAAATAAACTAGTTATATAAGGAAAAAGTTAACATTTTTTTCTAAGGAGTTTAGGGCTCTTTGTCAGCCCGTTACTTATTTCCTGTGTTAATTTCCCATGTTTCCTGTGTTACAAGTTAGTTGGTTAAATAACACTGGTTTATCAAATTCCTAGATAACTGCATTCATTGCAGTAAAATCTATAGTATTTACTTGAACTGTCCTCCAAAACAGTCTTCATCCTTTTTTTTCCTTCTTAAAGATGTGCTAGTTTGTCTGGAATGTAGTTAATTTTCTTCACAGTAGCTAGTATGGGGCTAGATTTTGGATTTGTGCTGAAAACCGCGTGGCTATTACAGGAATGTATTCCTCACTGCTCAGCAATGGTTGCACACTTCTCACTTCCACCCCACCAGTGAGTGAGTGGGCTGGAGGTGCATAATGAGTTGGGATAGGACACAGTCGAGACAGCTGACCCCAAACCACCAGAAGAATATCCCACATCATATGGCACAGCACTCAGCACATAAAGCTTGGGGAAGAAGGAAGAAGATGCAATGATGTTTTTCATCAGAGAGTGATGGTGTTTGTCTTCCCAAGTCACTGTTAGAGGTGATGGAGCCCTGCTTTCCTGGAGATGGCTGAACACCTGTCTGCCCTTGGGAAGCATTGAATGAATACCTTGTTCTGCTTTGCTTGTGCGCATGGCTTTTGTTTTACCTATTAAACTGCCTTTGTCTCAACTCTTTCACTCTTCTGATTCTCTCCCCTAGCCCACCTGAGAAAAGTGAGCAAGAAACTGAGTGGTGGTTAATTGCTGTCTGTGGTTAAACTGTCACATTTCACAGGAATTGAAAAAAACATTTACCTTTTTTTTAAAAAATATACTAAAATATTGGTTTGAAATGGTTTCTCTCACGAAGGATGATAGGATCAGACCATGGTGGCCCTTAGAATTATTTTGTTGATCTCACAATTGAACTGGACCATAGATTTTGATTGCCTTCTTGAGATTAGGTACAGGTACCTAGGTCTTTTAATTAAACATTAGCCCGGGTACTGTACTGGCACATAAATCCCTATTTTAGAAGTTGCGAGTAACAAGTTGCTCTCATACTAATCAAATTAAGTGCTGTCACTTTGGACGTATGGGAGGATCTAAGTATCACTTCACTGTGACTGATGTACTTTGCTTAGGAGCCCACCTCCTTGACAGATATCTTTTCAAAGACATTTTTTTTAAATTATATTCAGATATCAGATCTACATGTTCCAATATCTAATTACACTCACAGAGAGAGGATCTGTTTTGATGTTGGGAGGTTAATTTTTCTAACTTAAATTTACAATTATTTGAGCGTATTTTGCTTTTCTTTGCATGCTTAAAAAGCTTTCAGGTATTTTTTCTATACATATGTACCTACTACAAGGACTCCAGCCATCTCTCAGCTGTGTCTTTGGTGAAGCGAAACACAGAGTTTCTCAAATGTCCAGAAAATTCCATGTCCTTGAAACATGGCAAGTAAATAATCTCTTACCATTTCTCTATGCAGAAGTAAAAACAGAGTCCTCTTTCCTATGTATTTCATATATTTTTTTCCCTAAATAAATATGCTTAGGATTATTATGGATTTTTGCCACAGTATCATAAGTAAGTGAGTAATCCCAGTGGCACACAGTACCTTAATGTTGACACTGGGTTTTGCTCAAGACAAATTTATGTACTCATGTAACATTGTGGAGCTGATAGAGATTTCTGTGTTTAGTTTCAGAGATAACACTTTTGCAATTATATCTTGCCCCATTCTAGAAATCCTTGGCTTTAGGACACCTTTTTTTTCCCCCTCAGGCAAGCACAATCTGTGCTCTTGGTTCTCAAAAACCATGTTTTCAGTGTTGTTTAAAACAGATTTCATTGGACTCAGATCACTAAGAAAGTGGTTCAGATTACATGGAAAGTGTGACTCTTTTACTGTTTGCAATTTTACCAATCCCTATATGTCACTTGAAACTGGTTGTGCAAATATTGTGGAGAGCTTTGAGAGAGTTAAAATTGAAGGTAACTTGGTCCCATCTAGTTTGAGTTATTCTGGACATACTGCTAGCAGCAATGATGTTCCATGGGAATGCTATGGCAACATCACAACGTTGGCTGTCTAGCAGGCTGACTGCATCCTGTGCATGATCCGTGAATAAACAGAGGAATTTAGTTCCCAGAGTGTCAGTCTGGCACATTTCACAAGCGTTACATTCACTTACCCAAAAAACAGTCAGCCAGTCATACAGAGAAAGTGCTACAGTGAGTGAGTGATAAATTTCCTGCTGCTAACCCTTGTATATACTAACTCTAGGAAGCCAGAAATAAATCAGGCATGGCTTAATTCAGAAGGGAAATATGCTCTCCTCCAGATTTTTTGTTATTTTTGTTCTGATCTGCTTTTTCTTTGTTCTTGCAATTTTTTTTTTTTTGCCTTTGCATCTCTTTGCTAGCCTTGACTCGTTAGCATGCTTTGCTTGCTTTCAGTGAGATGTGGTCTCAGTCTGAACCAAAGGCTGGAGATGTGGTCAGTGAAGTACCAGGTTTGAGTTAAAAGCCCAAAAGGGGTATTAGTCTGGGGTTCAGTGCATAGGAACACATTTCTATTGTTTCTCGTCTGCTGCGATTGAGAGTATAATCCTGTGCTTTCATCTAGTTCTGTCATGCAGTGATTTCCAGTGCCTCAAAGTAAATATAATCTTTGCATCCACTTATTGGTCTCTTTTACTGTGTATATCTTAAAAAAGCAATGCAAGGACTGTTACAGGGTTATGCTGCTTTTTCAGATGACACGTAAAATGAATGTTTACTCCATTAAAAGCAAGAGTTCAGGCCATGCTTTGAAAGTTTCTCTCACTGAGGAGAGAGCATAAAATCACACAAGGGTGTGGGTTGGAAGACACCCTAAAGATCATCGAGTTCAACTCCCCTGTCACGGGCAGGGACACCTTCCACTAGATCAGGTTGCTCAAAGCTCCATCCAGCCTGGCCTTGAACATTTCCAGGGATGGAGCATCCACAACTCTGGACAATCTATTCTGTGTGTCTCCACCCTCACAGTAAAGCATTTTTTCCGAGTAGCTAATCTAAATCTACCTTCCTCCAGTTTAAAACCTTACCCCTTGTGCTATTACTACACTCCCTGCTACAGAATACCTTTCTATCTTCCCTGTAGGTCTCCTTTAAGTACTGGAGGGCTGCCCCAGAGCCTTCTAGATGCTTTGTGGAGATTTCTAATCTTGACTGAAACTTCCAGGGGAAGTTTCTCTGTAAATTATTCTCTTTGTTTATCACCTTCCTCATCTATCTTCAACATAGTTTTTGGTTTAGTTATTTGAGCTTGTGGAAACCCAGACTATGTTGTCACGTGTCTGTTTTTTTCTTTACTGCATGACTTGTGAACATGATTCTTGAAGCTTCACTCCGCAGAAGTAAAAACAGTAGAGTTCCCTAAGAGTGTTCAAAACTGATGGCACGTAAACGGATCACTAACCTGCTCAGAAGAGAAATCTTAGGGTTTACCCATAATAGTTTCATATAAATATCAGCTCCACACTTAGAGATAGACAAAATTAAAAATTAAACAGCTAGTTTGAGAACTTTTAGGAAAGAAATACAGAACAAATAGGAAAATATTGTGTTGCTGCTGTGTAAGTTAGATGGTTTGGCAGGAGCTACTCTTCAATATGGCAAAGAGACAGTTTAAGGGAGACATATTGGAAGTCTCCAAAACACTTGGCAACTCAGGAAAGCTGGACTGGCATTAAACGTTTGCTGCGTCTTCCAAACCAAGAACTCTAGTTTTGAAACTTATACGAACTAGGTTCAGAACCAACAAAAGGAGGCACGCAATGGGCAATAGATGAGTGAATCTCCTTGCCAAAGACAATGCAATGAGTCGTGCAGACAAATTTATGCAGGTTCAGGAGGAAAGGGGACAACTAACCTTAACCCGCTGCTGAGATCACAGGCTGAAATCCTCTGCTGAATCTTCTATTGCCTCTATTATGTTTGATACCTTCCTCCTTCTTATGGCTCACCTTTAAAGAGAGCTAATTTGAACTGAAAACAACCGATTTCAATATCCTGTCTGAAGATCTTATTGTTTTGTTTTGTTTTTTTGTTCTGACCTTCAGTTAATACCTCTGGATGAAAGTCAACATACAAAAATAATGTTATGATAGAACATAATGGTCCTGAATGCCAAATGTCTGCATTAGAACAAGATGACATTCACTGTAAAGTATCTTAAAGATTAACAAAGCTCAAGGAAAAAGCTGCAAGTTTTGAAATGGATTAAAAAAGAATAAGTTATATGTACAAAGGTTGCTTAAGTTCAACATGCCACAGACACAACATGCTCACTAGGGAAAGTCTTTTTGTCAAATAAAAAATGAAAACTCAACTCTGCACAAGGTTAAAGATTGTATTTTAATCACAGACTGAAACATCATGATTTACAAAACTGATGGTTAGATTTAAAACCAACCAATACATCTTCCTCTGGGAATATTCCCCCCACACCCTAGCTGACAAGGGGTTCAAGTGAAGAGCAGAGCTGTTCACATTTGCCTTTGAGATTGAACGGTGATTTCCAAGATGATGGCTGATGCTGCAAGAATTCACCTAAGATGCCTGTCAATGCATTAATTTACTCAGCTGAAAGTGGCTTCTTTTAGGGAACTCTTCTGGATTCATCAGAAATCCCAACCATCTTGCAGCTTTCTGTCCAGAGCCTCCTCTGCAGCTCCTCATCATACGCTACGTCAGCTGATTTTGTCCTTTCCTCATTGTAAAGGTAGCAGCCACCAGCTCCTTCCATCTCAGGTGATACTGCTGCATAGATGGATGTAGAGGCTCCTTCCTCTGAAGTCTGCAGAAAAAAAAAAAAAAAAAAACAAGCAAACAAATTCACACAAGGCAGGTACAATAAAAGAACTGCATTATACCACAGGACCTTACCAAGGACAATCAGCCTCCCTAGTTTTGCATCACACTTGTGAACCCTATGCAATCTTCAGGCTTGTAATGCTAACAATGCCACCTATTCAATCAACAGACTACGGTTCATTTCTCCAGTCCATTTATATAAAACTACAGCAGTGCTATTTTGAGATAGCTTAATGCCACAGAACAGATATATAGAACACTCTGGTCCATTTCTTTCAAGAGCTTGTCGATAGGAACACAGAATCATAGAATCATAGAATGTTAGGAGTTGGAAGGGACCTTTAAAAATCATCTAGTCCAACCTCCCTGCAGATGCAGGTCAACCTAGATCAGGTCGCAGAGGAAGATGTCCAAGGAAGGAGACTCCACAATCACATACAGACCAATTGATTTTGTTTTCACAGGTAGAGCTAATAAACCCAAAAGCAAACACAAATATTATAATCTTACTTTAATTATTATTCACTTGGCAAAGATTAAAGGGTCTGTACTCTGTCTTAAGAAGATGAAGGCTATGCTGTATGTGCAATGTGTTCATTTTAACAATAATATAACACAAGCAAAGGATCGTGGAAACCAGGATAGCAAATTAAGATTCTGCAGTTCAATCCAAGCAGGCAGGTAAACTAGGGAATCATTTTACATACAAGACAGTTAATAGGGTCCTGCAGTGTCATAAAGTAAAACAGTGAAAGATCTATAATGTCTGATATACTGCGAGCATTGAATGAAAATTACTAAGTGAATAGCTTAGCATGATAACTCCTTTCATCCTGAGGATATGCAAAATATTTCCCTTTTGCATTCAGAAGGATCACTGAGCTATCACTGAAATGATTTCAACGGCTATTTTTTTTCTTTCATTGAAGGGCATATTTAAAACACAACGTGATATGTTTTGTCTTTATCAGTGATGTAATTAGGATCAATGCCTTCTAGAAAACAAGGACTCATTTTACAATCCTTGCAGTCATTCTCTCAATTATTAACAGTACCAACGTTGCTCACAGCTTTTTCTGCTGCACCTGACAGGATGTCTTTTTTTGAACAACTCACTTGATGAATGAGACAACATTGAATAGGTTACTCAGTGCCTTATTAAAATATATACATCTCAGTAATTTGAAGCTTTTCATGACAAGGCTCTGATATTTTAAAAAGAAACAACTCTTCTGTTTTCTCAGTGTTCAATAAATACAACACAACTTGTTAAAAATAATGTATCTGATGCATCTGGCATTTGGTCTCATTTACACAGAATCATAGAATCTTAAGGGTTGGAAGGGACCTCGAAAGATCATCTAGTCCAACCCTCCTGACAGAGCAGGGCCACCTAGAGTAGGTCACACAAGAACTCATCCAGGTGGGTTTTGAATGTCTCCAGAGAAGAAGACTCAACAACGCATTTGGGCAGCCTGTGCCAGTGCCCCATCACCCTCACAGGGAAGAAATCTTCCTTGTATTTCTTTGGAGCCTCTTATGTTACAGCTTATACCCATTGGTCCTTGTCCTGTCATTGCACATCACTGAGAAGAGCCTGACTCCATCTTCCTGACATCCACCCTTTATGTATTTGTAAACATTAATGAGGTCACCCCACAGTCTCCTCTTCTCCAAGCTGAAGAGCCCCAGCTCCCTCAGTCTTTCACCATAAGTTAGAGCCATGTCACACAATCACACAATTAAGACAAGGTAACCCAAATCATGACTTCTCTAGTTGCTTCCTGGGCAGAGCACTCTCAATATCTGTGGGGGAAACACGCTGCATGACCATGGGCACTTTTCCTAAAGAGTGACCTAAAAAGTGCCCTATTGAGGTACTTCCATGTACAGAGCTCTGTTGGTTCCAATGTAAATACTCCACTCAATGCCAAGCCCTTGATCAAAGGTGTTCAAGCTGAAAGAAACACTACTGATGCCAACAGGCTGCAAAGAGTTTTAATACCACCATACTTCTTTCAGTGGACACCAAATAACCAGGTTTTACTGTCAGTTATCACACAAAGACAGTGTGTCTTGTTCCAAATACCACAGAATTAAATAAGATGATAACTCAGCCATCCAACTGGCTGTTCTCTCAGCAAAGTATCAGTCAGTGCATTAAAAAACAGTTGGTCCAGGTCACTGCTGTAATATTTTTTTTTACATGACTGTACACTACATAGAAAGTCAGAGTGCTTATTTATCTTAGTTTAGTTCTGTATTACTACTTCTTATTGAAAATAGTTATTCACATCCACTAGATTATGTAAACAACATAAAGCTATGTGCATGCATCATTTTTTGCAGGATCAGGATGACTCCATTAGCTCGTACAGTGGCTTAATGTCATGATCAGCTATGATGCAATATAAAGTATCTTAAATACTGTAATGTAGCAAAACAATGATGAATACAAGCATTCATATTTTAGATAACCTATTCTGGATAACAGAGAGCAAACCAAAGGTTTTTTTTCAATGTGCTGCTGTGCTTTACTTGAAAAATTTAGTGACACATATGAACCATTACTTCATGCAATGGTTCACTGGATTTATGTTCCTGAGTTCAACAGCTCTCCAGCACAAACAAGTATAAATGTCAATGGTGATGTCAAAATCTTAATGACAACTGCTCAAAACTAAAATGCTTAAAAAAAAATTGTCTGTGGGCAGAATTTGTGTGATTATATTCTCTATGTTCCTATGAGCAGGGCTCTCTGCTCTCAAGAGACTGGTCTGTAAGGAACTACAGCATCAGAAATACCATGTACTTTTGCTTATTCAATGTGAAGGATCTCCCAGGATGGGCCAGATTCATCAAGATTTTAATTTTTTGATGATATATTCTATACTGAGAGGCTGGTCAAACATTAGAACTGGTTTTCTAGAGATTTCATTGAAGCCTCAAGCACGTCAGTGTTTAAGAGGCATTTAGATAATGCCCTTAACAGCATTTAACTTTTGGTCAGGCAGTGGGCTAGATAATGATTGTAGGTCTGTTTCAACTAAAATAATTTATTCTATTCCATTCCATTTTATCCCAAATAATATCAAATATTTTGTAACAAATGCTATGCGTGTGTTGAAAATTAGTTGTTTGTTTCATCCATGCAGCCCTAGCAGACCTTTACAAAACCATTTCATATAGCAAATTGTTTCCTGTTCTTTAACACAAAGAAAATAAGGAGCAGGATTAAACAATAATAAATGTGTGGACATGGCCAGATTGTGACCAGTCTATGAGCACGGTAACACTCACTATCCATTAAGGTCAGCTTGTATAACTTTTCTTAAGATTTAATTTGTTTTTCGTCTTGTCCATCATACCTGTTATGCTGTGTAAAAGGTCCTATGCAAAATTCCTATTTAGTTTCTCTCACCTGTTGCTAAAAGTGTTTATCTAAAATCAAACGGAAAAATATACTATAATACATTAAACAATTAGTGTATAATGATTTAAGTTAAAGGAAAACATTTTTTCCACTGCAGCAGGGAGCAGAGTTGCATATATATGATTAATTAATTGTTTTATGCCATTTCTGAGTGCTTAATTAATGCTGAAAGCTTTAATGTTCCCTTACTTGAGGATCTGTTCATTGCTTTGGCATGTTTTCTGTTTTAATCAAAGTAAAAAGGGAACCATACACCAGAAGTAACCTGGCCTTGCAGTTGGGCAGATGACCTATCTGTTTTGAGAGGTTGGAAGAAAAGCACATGTTGTGATTTCACTTCTGTGTTGTTCCCATACCTAACTGTGAGAGCACTGCACATTCAACTGCCCACATACAACACTCTCCCAAAGCGTTGGATCTACTACACTCCCATAGGTCAGCAGCACACACAAACATGCATGTGTCCCGCCTTTGTACCAGCACCTGAGGAGCTCTTTTGAAGGAAGAAGCTGGTAGCAGGTTGCAACCACTGGAGCAACTCATGAGTATCTGGACAGGGAGCAGAATTAATTGTTCCATCAGTGGCAGCTTCACTCCTGATTAACAACATTCCTTGGAGTCCCATAGATCTTCTTTTATCACATGACAGATCACCAAAAGATGAGGATGAACCATAAAGCCCAAGGAAAAGAAACCAGCCACAAGCAGGACATAACTGTCAAAGCAGCGTCTGACTCATCCTTTGATACCAATGGCCTTCTAGGAAAGGGAGTATCTGATAACAGGCTAGAGAAAACATCAGCCAGTGGTTGGATACCTTGATCTATAAACACCAGGATGTTTGTCATACGAACAGGACTAAGTTCCCATCTTTGAGACTGTGAAGTGTTATACCAAACGTTGTAGATAGACAAGCAGTAATAAGTACCATTCAAATCACTGGAGAGGATACTCTACACATTGCCAGAATTTAAAGAAAGAGCCAAAATCAAACAGCAACAGAATAATTTACAGACCTATAGGATCAATAACATCTTGTTCATGAATTGGCTGGACAAGAGGGAATCCTATAAATTGCATACTGCTTCTTCACTCTTCAGTTATCAACTGATTTATGCTGAGCTTTCTTAAAATAATATTTTTTGTTTACAAATGATTATATTGTTAGTATCCAAGCAACTGTAATGAACATCTTTGTCGTATCCAAGTAGAACCAATTTCTGCTTAACTTTTTCCTATGAGATTCTGCATCTGCAATTTCTTTTGCTTGTTACAGCATTGATCACACCTTTTATTTTCTTTTGCAATTAACTATTTTGTTTGCAGTATCTCTTCAACAGTAAATAAAGGTCTGATTGAATTTACATGTCTTTGTATCACTCATGACATGCATATGCCATGGAAGAATGTGAGAAAAGATAACATGTGACCAGGTTATTTAAGCAAAATGCCATCTATATACACAAAACAAAAATTATGTTGGTACAATCTATTCCCAAATAAAAAGATGGTTTTCTACAGAAGCTTCATTGTTTCTTCTTTTCATAGAATCATAGAATGGTAGGGTTGGAAGGGACCTTCAGAGATCATCTAGTCCAATCCCCCTGCAGAAGCAGGTTCACCTAGAACAGGTCGCATAGGAACATGTCCAGGCGGGTCTTGAAGACCTCCAAGGAAGGAGACTCCTCAACCCCTTTGGGCAGCCTGAGCCAGGGCTCCATCACCCTCCCAGTAAAATAGTTTTTTTCTTATATTTAAGTGGAACTTTTTGTGTTCCAGCTTCATCCCATTACCCCTTGTCCTGTTGCTATAGATACAATAAAAAAAAGGGATGCCCCAACCTCCTGATATTTATCATTAGTAAGTGATCAATACAGAATAATTTTCCCTCAACAAAAAATGGAATATTCTGTTTTATGAAAAATGGCATATATACTACAAGGTTTATGGCTTAGGTTTGGGGTTTTTTTAAGACTTGCTAATTAAGGTATTTTGATTAATGGATGCTTAAGTGCCACATAATTTTGTCAATACTAAGCACCAATGCTTGCAAAATGTGTTAGCTGATGACAGTCAGTCCCTACAGCCATGTTGCCATGAAATGTCACATCTTTTTCACTTGTCTACAACAGACACAACAGCCTAACTCTTTGGAAATCATTTGTCTGCACCAGTTATGCTTCATGGCTTTGGGGTGCTTTCCTTGTTGATCCATGTTGAAACATGATTCAGTTCCACCTTCATGTGAATTCACAGCTCAGAGTCCTGGGCAGACAGGAGGGTATATCTATCAGAAAGAACAGAAAATTGGAGGGGAAACAATCTAATAAGCTCCTATACTTCCTATAATTGATTGGATGGCATACATATAGTTTAAATTACATTGGCTGGCAGAGTGACTGAAAGAGCAATGGTGATACAGCCCTTGGTATTAGAGGGGCACTGAGTCTAGAATAGCATCCCAGTCAGTTGGCTGATTGCATTTGGTATGTATTTTACAACTTCAGGATGCTGCCATCTTGAGAGATGGTAGAAGAGAAGGATGGGCAAAGAAAACAGAGATCTGGAAGCAGATGGCAAACTCAAAGACTGACATCACAGTTGCATTCTGAGGGACACGAATGAGAGGCCAAACAGGCAGATGCACACTCAAGACTTCCTGGTATGCTGGCAAATGACTTAATGCTGAGGAAGAACATGTTAAAATATCTTTTTCTGTTGAATCTGTGATGCAGAACACATTCAGTATTGTTGGGATGCCCCTCAGCAGCAATGTTAAGTAGACTGCTATAGGAACACTCATTGACACTGGTCTTAAAATGCTGGCCCTACTTTATGAGCTTATATTCACTGTGTCATGCACTTTTCAGTTCATATGGGAAATCTGCTCATGGCCTGATGAGTAAAAGGAGCTTTTGGAGTTGGGGTTTTTTTGGCACAGGGGTTCAGGCTGTTTGCTCTGTGGATTTGTTTTTTTAAATGGATCAGTTTCCACTGGGCTATTCCTGGCTCAGTTAACAAGAAGACATACCTCTGGCTAGCAGCACATTTCCCAGGTTCCAGCTAAGAAGACACAGCAAGCACTAAACAGGCCTTCTTCTGGGCCCAGGTACTCGGATGTTTTTGCCATCATTCCTTCTCTTTTATCAACATTCATCACTGTGGTAATGTTTAGAAAATGATAATATTTTACTAACTTGCTTCTGGACTGAAAAGCTCTGTATATAGATAGCTTTTTTCCTTTTCTGTCTTTTTTTTTTTTTTCAGGAAAAACGATCACTTGGAATCCCTGAACAGCACTGCCCGTGGATAGCTACAGTGGGGTTTAGCAACAAGAATGAGAACATTAAATTACTGCTACTTGGTACAGCAAAGTCTTTCAAGTGCTTGCTGGTAGCTAATGGAGGGATGACACACTGCATGAGTCCCAAGAACAAAGACAAACAAGAAGCCACTGCAACACAGAACACTTTGAAAACTGTCAGAAATGGGGTAGCTGGGGTTGTGTTCCCATGAATATTAAGGCAAACAAACTTGTGAGAAAAAAATTACTTGTGTTCCAGGGAGCACTGATTACTATGATCTGTGAAACATTGAATCCTTTCAAATTCAGGTTACTTACGTGTGCAAGACTGCGAGGTGAAATAACAACTACTCTAGTGTCACAGCCTGCGAGTGAAGACATGGGCTCCATGCACTCAATGCCTGTTGTGCAACTTCTGCAGTGTCTAGACCTCCCAACGTGATCATTGCTTTGAAAATTTCAGCCAAAAAGTAATCAGCTGAAAAATCGAGCATGAAAATAAAGACTAGAAATGAATCCATGACGCAGGTGTAGGGATGTGTTCGTCAGCCTTTGATCAAAGGCTATAGCAGCTCTCTGTATGTCCTGGTGAGACTGGTGGCCAAAACCAACTGTCAGATCCCTGAGAAGCCCAAGCTGACAGAGAGGTCTGACAGCACAGCTTTTCAGACAGATCTGCCTTCATTCAAATGCCATAGTTTCCATTTGCCTTCTCTCTCTCCTCCTATTCTTTCCTATGTAGCTATTATTCTCTTTCCATCCAATTTCTGCCTTGATTATAGACCAGAAAGAGATAGAGATGTCTTATTGAATATACAGTTCTCCCTAGAGACTCAGTCAGCACTATCAAATTAATTTCCCTTCAATCCCCAACTCATAGCAAAGAGAATTCTTTAATAAATTCGCTCCATAATAAAATTCTTTAGATTTCCTCTTTAAAAGAGACAGCAGCTACAAACAGAAATGGCTGAGTTTAAATGTGGAGCTTTCCTCCTGACAATGTTATGGCTAGAGAGAAATAATTTCTGGATCGAAGATATGAATATATAATAAAAGCCGAAACATTGATGAATTAAGAACACAGGGCAATTTTCAAACTAAGAAAAAAATCCCCCAAAATGTTGAAGGAAAGGAGCTTTTATAATATGAATAATTCATGACTATTGTAGCAAAAAAACCTTTTCCCTGAGCTTCCTAGACAAGATGCTGTAAGGAACAGAAGCAGAGGTAGCTGGTAAACAGACACAGAGAGTATGAAATCTTGAATCTCTCCTTGCATTTCTATTGAAACCAATTTTTCTGGAAAGATCTTTCTAAAAATTCTAGGTACACAGAAAGCCTGGAAAAAAGCCCTAGAGGCTGGGAAGCCTGCAGACAAAGTAGACCACAGAAGAAAGGAAACAAAACACTGCCAGATTCAGCCTGTTGCTGAGGGATCTCAAGAAGCAGGCAGGCAGGCAGCAGCCTTGAATGCCTGATTTCCCATGAACCTTTTCAGATGGAGTCAGTTGTGCAAGGTTTCACTTTGTTTCCTGTCAGACCAATGCCTTCTGAGTTTTTTGCTGGAAAAATTGCAAAGCAGCTCTACTCTGAAACCCTGGGAGGGCTCTTCTGTCAGACTCAAAATAAGCACAAAGGTTCACTGAGGAAAACTGTGGCCATGGCTCTGAAATGTCCCCTTCCAAAGCTGCTGCTTCAGAAATCATGGGTCATCTCAAATAGCATCAGATACCTACATTATCCCATAGCTGAAGGAAGGCCCTGTTGGTTGGACAGCTTTCTGTGTGAAACTGAAGAGATCTCCATTGACTTCAAATAGCAGCTTCAACAGTTAACTCACTTGCAGATACCACAAAATAAGTTTATGTGTCTTCATTTCAAACTGAATCATTCTCACTTAGAAGTGCAACACAACGTCAGTGATTTGAGCAGGAGTGTTTGTGGATCCATAATTTCCATTTGCTACGCATTTGCATAAGCTATTGAAGTAGAGGCCTGGAAGAAAGATGTTTAGTTTTCAGCAATTTTCAAAATGGAAAGAGGAACCCAGCTTTACGTGACTGACAGTAGCCTTAAACTTTGAGTCAAAGTCATTAATCATAACTGAGTCCTTTGTTCATTTTGTCAAGTGCATTGAGGAAGATTACTTTGCCTGAAGGTTGATCCCTAAGCTTGCTTTAGAGCAGACAGTGATGTTTTCAAAGTCAGAACTGAGATATTGTTGCAGCCACTCAAATTACATTACACTTGTAACCTCACTCAGCTAAGTAACAGGATGCAAAATTTGACAGAAAGAAGCCTGCTGCCCCAGACATTGCATAAACATCCAGCCAGAGTCTGTCACTTGCTGGAAGAACATCCAGTCTCTAGGAAATCAGGCAGGCAACAACAGCAGGAGAGAGCCGAGACAGTACACATACTTCACAAAATGCTGCAGCCTCTTCTGTGCAAGCGTGGGATGCTGGTTAACCAGCCCTCTGGAAACAAGGTGATGTCCCACAGCAACCTATTGCTGAGGATGCCTGACTACAATCACTCAAAATTATCCTAGGTATCTTCACATAATCTGTGATTTTCTGCAACACCTCTACTGGCAGACAAGCAAAGTGGTTTACTGAAGCAAACGTGCAAGTCAGGAGAAGAGACGAGGAAAGCAATGAGCCTCCTAAATCCTCATCCTGATGCCTTGCACACTAGGCTGATACTTCTTTTCTGTGCTTGTAAAGGAAAATACAGAATTTATTTGTTTACCAACAGCTCTATGGCCACAATTATAATATCATGTGAGCAATTCGATTTATTCTTCTTCATTCCAAGATGTAGGCTGATCTATCATTAAGTAAGAATACTTAATTACAGCTTGGTATTCATGCTAGATATATGCCAAGGAATCATCCTGTTGTTTTTATTAACTATGCAAGGTTTTAATTCTACTCAGTTCTGAACTATTACTATCTAAGAAACACTAATAAGCACATAAGACTACTCCTTCCTCCAACAAAGCTCCTACAGAAGCAACCTCTTTGATAGCTAGTGGCTGGAACATCTGCATGATTTAATAATATAAGCCAATTTTTTTTTAGTTGAAAACAAAATTTAAATATGATTCAAGACAATGGATCAAAATTAAAGAGAACTCAAACCAACAAACAACCATGAAAGCTTTAGAAGTTTTGTTCTCTAATGCATTATTATATACCAGCACATTTTGGTAATCAAAATGAAACAACACAGAAAAGCACACACAAGTATTTACATTTGAAATGGTAGCTGCATTTTTGCTAGCCACAGAGTAGAAGACACAGCGAGACTACAAGTACTAAAGAGGATTTTCCTGATTATGTTTACCTCTGAACAATTTATTTTATTACCTGCCTGCTCATGCACAGCAAAATGTCTTTGTCAGCTTTTGCTGAAAACCCACCACTTTGGGCATAAGATATATGGCCACTTCTGACTTGTAGTATCCTACCATCTTCTCTACTCTTTTACTCACTGCTTAACACTTGGCAAGTCATTTTGCCCATATATCTCACTTTTCCTTCTCAGAAAATGGAAAATGACACTCATATCTCCAACTTCACAACTTCCTTATGAGTACTGTTATTATTTTTAATGCTTAAATAACCACAGTATAGAAAACTTAAAAACTGTTATGAGATCAAAAAGCATAAAGACTATACAGAACACAGACAACATTAAATAACCCAAAATTACATAGGCCAGCAACTTTCACAGCCTCTACTCTTTAAATTGCCACAACACTTGTGTTGCAGCCCAAACAGCAGCACAGATATTTACACGTATAGGCTCAGAGGGGTGGTAGGGTGGGGAGAAGCTGGCTGCCAGCCCGGCTTTCACACCTGCCTGATGAAAGCAACTTGCTGAAATCAGATGGCTCAGGTGAAGTCCTGGTTTCAGCTGGGATAGAGTTAATTTTCTTCCTAGCAGCGATCACAGGGCTGTGTTTTGGATTTAATCTGAGAATAATGTTGGTAACACATCGATGATTTAGTTGTTGCTAAGTAGCGCTTATCCTAAGTAGAGGACTTGTCAGTTTCCCATGCTCTGAAAGAGAGAAGGTGCACAAGAAGCTGGGAGGGAACTTGGCCAGGAGAGATGACTCAAACTAGCGAAAGAGTTGTTCCATACAATACAGTGTCATGCCCAGTATAGAAACTGGGGTGAGCTGGCTGGAGGGGGCAGATCACTGCTCAGGCATCGGTCAGAGGGTGGTGAACAACTGCATTGGGCATCACTTGTCTTTTTCTTGAGTTTTGTTTCTCTCTTTCAGTTTTCTTCCTTTTCACTACAATTATTGTTATTTTAATTTTATTTCAATCATTAAAATGTTGTTATTTTAACCCATGAGTTTTATTTTTAGCCCTTTCCAGCTCTCCTCCCTATCCCACTGATGGAGGGAGGGAAGGAGCGAGAGAGCAGCTGCATGATGTTTATTTGCTAGTGGGGTTATGCCACAACAGATGAGAAGGTGCAAATTCCTTCCTGGATCACCAGGTAAGGCCACCAAAGCACACTTCTTTTCCAGGTCTTAGGCAGGCCACGTGCCTGTGCTAGCAATGACAGGGATCAGAAATAAGAAGGCACACAAACTAACTTAAAATGACTACAGGATGCTACATCTACTCATTAATAGCCTGAAAGATTAAAATATAAAAGATGAGAGAGACGAAAGCAAAAATACAGTGTTTCACAAATTTGCCATGTCTACATTGCAGCAGCATGCTATTTGGGCCGCAACACATTCTGCTGATGAATCTGCTCCAAAACAACTCCTACGTGGAAAAAGAGACATCACCTCATACTGTTTATCCTTGCCCTGGGTCTCAGCCTTCATCTCCTTTTCCCTTTCACTGACTCTGAGCCTTTTTTCAGGACTGAAACGTCATAGTCCTGCAGAGGCTGTGCTGGCTGGAAGGAAGAAGTTTCAAGAAGATTGCCAGATATACTCAGCACTGTCCATGCCCCAACTGGTCTGCATTTCTATTGTCTAGTTGTTGTGTTTAAATTGTAGTTTTGCAGTATTCCTCAAGCTGAGAGAAGAAAGTTCAAAGTAGAAGACAGATACAAGTGGGTAGATGAGGAATCTTATTCTGCAAATTTATATTTTCTGTAACTCCATTTTGTGGAAATTTCAGCATCGAATACTGAACAATAAACCAAAAAGATGTAAACAAGGAGGTTAATTTAAGTCTGTCCCTAGTGACATGCTCCAAACAGGGCAAACAAGAAGAGTAGACTGATTTTCTCTAGTTATTTTAGTGAAATAGCAGAAATAGGTGAGTGGCTCAGATTTTCTCATCCTATCTCCCTGACAGATACAGTAAACAGAATTTCTTTAAGTCAGTAATTACAGATTATATGTCCTTAGTTTTGATGAGGAAAATGTGCCAAATAAGTTCAAGGTATTTTTGTTTAAGTAATAAAACCCTTTTTTAAAAAAATGACAGTTTTCTTCATTTAAATTAAACTCATACTTCATCTGGAAGCAGTTTTTAAAAAAAAAATTAGTCATCTTGTAAACAAAACTGCCATTTCCCATTTTCTATCACAACAGAATGCTAAAGTCATGAAATCACAGATAGATTCTGAAGCCGTGCAATTATGAAGCTGTCTACATAGCTTACGCTCTTGTTCACCCAAGAGAAGCACTAAATGTAAGGGCAAAGGCTATATTCAGTTGCAAACTGACAAATCTGAATGCTTACTAGCCCACCAGAATCAACCTGTTCTTAACAAAATAGCTAAAAATGAAAATGTAAAGGAGGTCTGAATCTGATTATTCAAATCAAGCTTTTTGTTGTGTAGACTGAAAGGGAATTTAAGCTCTGTAATTTAAATCTCTTTGTTTAAATCAATGAATCCCAGGGCTCTTTAGTATCAGTCAAGGAAACTATTGATGACTTTAATCCGGAAGAACCCCAAAGAACATGTGTAACTTTAGACAGGCAAATAGTGCCATTGATTTCAATGAGATTAGTCTAGTTTCTAAAAATTATGTCAGACAAGATCTCTAGCATCCTATCTTCTACCACAGAGCTCATTTTAAAGAGAGCAAACATGCAAAGTCTGTAACACAAATGCTTTGCGAGGTCTGAAACGGAAGTAAAAAACTTCCCTCATGAAAACAATTACTCATGAGTTTAAACTCATCATAGTTAGTCAGCTTAATGGCCTGAAAGAAGGGCAGGTTCTTACTCATAGTGCAGAGAGGGATGTTAGCCTGGGGAGAGCTGATAACGTCATTAATTTCCAAGGGGACAGAGAGAGAAGAGCAAAGGTGGCAGTTCTTGCCAGTTGAACACATAAAGGAAAGCTGAGAAGTGGGATGTACTGAAAATTGCTAAATTCCAGTAAGTAGTAAGACTAAGATTTACTACTCACTGAAACCGATAATTTAAATATTCAGATTTATTTCTAAGGTGTTTTGTACACCTTCCTGAAGTAGCAGATATTGCCAATAATTTGTGAAAAATGTCACCCCTGCAAAGGCCAGGACTGGAATTGCTGACACAAATGGTCCTTCCCATGTTCCTATTTCCTTCTCTGGATGACAGAATTCATGGCAGAAATGTCATGTTTCTGTACAGGTGACACAGTACACTCCAGACCTGTGTGAATGACTAAACTGGCCATCCTGGCTCATGTCGCAGGAAGAATTGGTTCAACTTCCAAAAATTAGATCCATAGTGAAAGGTCAAATTGCATTATCTGAAGGATGGTGATGGAAGACTGGAAAGGAGAAAAAAATTTAATCCATTCCACACCTAAAATCTTTCCCCTATCTGTTATTTCAAAAAAAAGAAAGAAAAGAAAAGAAAAGAAAAGAAAAGAAAAGAAAAGAAAAGAAAAGCAAAGAAAAGAAAAGAAAAGAAAAGAAAAGCTGTGGTGCAAGAATGTTAAAAATCCTAAAAATCCTCCTGAACATGTTCATATTGGTGAAGGATCTGGAGAACAAGTCTTAATGAGGAGCGGTTGAAGGAACTGGGGTTGTTTAGCCTGGAGAAGAGGAGGATCAAGGACTTTATTACTCTCTACAACTACCTGAAAGGAGGTTGTAGGGAGGTGGGGGTAGGTTTCTTCTCGCTAGTAATGAATGTCTGGACAAGAGAAAATTACCCCAATTTGCACCAGGGGAGGTTGGCATGGGTTTGTGAGGAGCCGTATTTGCAGAGGGAGAAGGCACTGCAGACCTGGTACAGAGTTCTCAGACTTTCTCCCAGCTCTGAGGTTTGGACCCACCTCCAGCCCAGATGGGCTCTGTGTCCACTATTTAAGGATGGGAATTTGAAGTGTGTAGGAGGAGATGGAAGGGAAGGGCAAGATGGAGGTGACCACACAGACCCCACCATCAGGAAAAGACAGAAGGAGTGATGCCAGACCAGAGACATCGACGAGAAGCAGAGACTCCTTCACAGAGGGAGGTGAAAGTTGGAGACTCTATGTGAGAGGGAGCGAGCAGTTTTGACCCCAACCCAGAGAGGATAAACTGAGGTAGCAGCAGACAGTCGGAGCGGCCTGTGGCATGGCTGCCTGGTGTGTGGGAGACTTCGAGCTGGAGAGAGGGCTGGCGAGGAGCACTTCTCTTCAGGAGTGCTATAAGCAGCAAGAGACATCAGGAAAGGATTGACTGCACTCTGCATTCCCTGTCCCTGTCCCTGCTTATGGGGTGAGGAGGTAATGACACTGGGCTCAGGGCTCTGAGCCCAGGAAAAGGGAAGGGGTGGGGGAAAAGTGATCTTAAAGAAATGGTTGCACTTCCATTGTTCTCCCTGCTCTATATTGAGTTTTTTCCATTGGATATTTTTGTTTGTTATGTTTTGGTTAGAGGCGGATTAAACTAAATTTCTTTTTCTTCCAGAAGCTGAGTAGCTTTGTCTGTTTTGTCTGGGACCATAAGCAACAATTAAGCCCTCCCAGTCCTTGGGATTTCCAGAGTCTGTGGTACTTAAGTCTAATCATGGTCTTTTGTCCCTAGATGGGCTTAAATAATCTAAACCAGAGGTTTAGATTGGAAATTAGGTGTAACTTTTTTTACTGAGAGGGTTATTAAGCATTGGAATGGGCTGCCCAGGGGGGTGGTAGAGTCACCATCCCTGGAGATATTTAAAAGACACATAGATGAGGTGCAGAGGGATATGGTTTAGTTTAGTGGTGAGCTTGGCAGTGTGAGGTTAGTGGTTGGACTTGATAATCTTAAAGGTCTTTTCCAGTCAAAACAATGTTATGATTCTATGATAATATTTTTATTTACTTCTCAAATAGCTTCTGTTTCTACAGAGAGCATCTAACTGAGGTTTTTCTACTGGACTGATTACAGGCATAAGTAGCTAGGACCCAGAGACTTAAACTTGCAAAACTACCAATAGCCCAAATAATACAGTGAGAATTAACCTTTTCCTTTTATTAAGTGCCTCAGGAGAGTTTCTGTTGCGCCTGTATAAAAGGTTAAAGCAGTTGTTTAGAATGGGAAACAAATACTGTGAGGTTTCGTGGTTCAGTAAGTACATGTTATAGCCTCATCTGGTGCTGAAATAATTTGCTTTGTTTAGAGAGCTCATATTGAACGATGCTCTTTGGTAATGCCATTTTGCTACACACGTCCATTTGCCTTGAGAGTCCAATCAATGATCCCACCCCACTCTCTGGCTCATGGTGATACACTGCAAAGAGCAATGCTCCAGATCATTAAACTTCTGCTTCCCAGGAAAAATTCCAGTTGAATTAATGTAGAACTGTTCTGCAGTTTAGTAACTGCTTTTAACTTGTAAAAATAGAGGCTGAGGTCTGAGCCAGTACAGATCCCCTGCCCCTACTCTCCTCACTGCCTCTCCCACCTGCCCAGCAGCTTGCTCAAAATTCTACTCTTCACCTGCAAGTCTGCACAGCTCTGCAGACGCCTATTGTTATTTAATGTATACTTCACAGCGGAATTGAATTATTCCAATCAAGATTAGGACTCTCCCTCTCTAGGTGGTATGCAAAGCACATCTGCTGTCTAAACTTTCACCCATTTCTCCACCTGCCCTTTCATCAGACCCCATGACAATCTCAAAGGTACTCACTGCTCTTCTTTTCTTTTCCTCATGAATTCCCACATGCCTCTTGCCAGTCCCTCACTGCAACCTCAATGAGTATGGTTCCTACACCAGTGTGCCAGGCAATCACTATGTTGGATCAAGTCCTTTTTAGCAGCCCATATGCCATGTGGAGGAGGGTCTCCTCAGGGAATCAGGGTTGGAGGGTTCCCAGTGCAGCACTGAAGCTCACATCTCACTCCTGAGAGCACCCATGCACGTTAAGTTCCTTCAGATATCAAAAAGGGGTACACAGCAGCCTTCAGAGCATGAGCTACATGAGCTATTGGGGCAGATGGCTCTTACCATCTCTGGACCAAAGGAGCAAGCCCTAGTGTTTTGATAATAGAGAAAGAAGAAGGAAATACTAGGTGAAACCTCATCAATAACTTGACTCAGACAAATCTGAGCACATAGGAGAAACTATGGGTCCACAAGTAATGTTGCGCCCTTAGAGCAGGACAGAAAATAAGGCTCTTCTTGCAGCAAATCAGCCACAATCCTTGCTGCTGCTTGGCCTTTCCTATGGCATGAGCTGCTGCCAAGGCTAGAGGGACAAGCTGCAGCTCTGCAAACGTTTGCTGAGCTGATGTGGCTGGTTTTCAAGTCCCTAAGCTCTGTAAGGGGGCCACAATCAAGAAGCAAGAGTTTCCCAAGCAGCATAGTTTTTATATCAAAATAATCTAAATGTTTAGTTTTTACCAATTACATAAACTCCTTCGTGACCAAAACCTAAATGACCTTTACTTTTAAATCCGTGTTCAATAAAAGGGGATTACAATTGTTTGTGAACTTTGCAAAGTCTGTAACACAGCTCAGGGGGACAAAACCCTCTAAATTTGTATTTGTCTAATCCCTAATAGCTGCTGACAGCCTGTGAAACAAATAGTTTTAATTATTTTCTCCTTGCTGAATCTCAGGTCTCATCATTTAATCAAAAGATAGCACGTTACTGACAATTGGGATTAAAAGGAGAATCGTAGAGTAGGAAAACCAGGAAATTACATTACCACCAAACAGTGACAAACATGGCCTTGTTATTTCAGCCCTATCCTGAAACAGCAGAACGTTTACAATTCCCCCATAAAAAGAAAACCACAAAATCCTAAAAAAATACATAAATGACAAAAAGCCCTTTTTTCCATTTATCCTGAGGCTTACAGCTATGGAAAATGTCAACATCATCTTGGCAAAAAACCCCCAAACAAAACAACACCTTAATAATAAAGAATAATAATATTAAAAATATAATAATTTAATAACAAGAGTCCTTTTGGTTATTAATCAACAATGTCCAGATCTTACAGATGTAAAATCAGTGCCACTTATGCTACTTATTTTGTTATCAAACTAGTGATGCATGAAAATAACTACAGAGTTAATCAATACATAATGACTGTATTTCAGGAGCAATGCTCAGTTCAGAGGAAAACAATGGCTGCAATTCACAATTATTGACACCATGAAGCACATGAATCAACACGCACAAGAGATCTGCACAGTATTTAAAATTTCTTCAGCAATATTTCCACTGTTCCTTCGTCCCACCCAGTGTAATTATTTTCCTGCCTGTAATATTGTAGATACATTGAAGGTTAGTGTAACTATATTAAAGACACCAGAATAGAATGCAAAAGCTAGACTTCTGATGGATAAACCTAACAGTCAGTTCTGATATGACTATCAGCACAGTATATGTAGCCATGGGACCCTGTCTAAAGCTCTTTCTCACATAAGAGATTGTCAGCCACAAAATGATCAAGACCTCATCTCACACGGGTCCAGTATAACCCTGCAGGAGGTTCCTTATTTAAAGTCTTCGCAGTTTCTTTTTCAGTGTGCAATAGTTTACTGCTTGGAAGTACGTGAGGTGGCTGGAGCTGAAGCTGATGTGCCTCAAGGGATACAAGATTTATCACTGGCTCCTAAAGTGAGCCAGTAAGTTCTCCTTGGCCTAATTCTCTAAATATATCCCTTTGCCTTGTTTTTATTGCCATCTCTGTATAGAGCAAGGGAAAACTGTGAACTAGTCCAAGGTATAAATCTGAATCCTCCTCTGTTAACACAAGGGAAAGAAAAACACATCCGTTCGTCACTTTCATAAACAAATACTCCAGACATACAGGGAACTGAAGATGCCAATTACCTCTGGCTCTAACATTTTTCTTTTTGAGTCACATATGGCTTGAGACATGGTTGGTTTATGGCCTGAAATGATGTACCTTTACTTTAGCTAAATTAGTTTGCATACCCCAGAACAAACACCTTGTTCTTGCTTAGAAAACAAATAGACAATTTCATGCCTGCTATCAGAGCATAGCTACTCCAGCTCCTGACAATGGGTACCAGCAGTATCTGATAGAAGGGAGAGGTTTTCAAAAGAATAAATACTCATCTATGATGAGAAATAACCAGATTTTGATGTCTTACTACTGTTCTGCAGAAGAAAACTGCCATATTTTTTTAACCACTAACACAATAAAATGGAGAAAAGCAGTTTGGTTTCTGAAAAAAACTGGGCACATTCCTCTTCTAGCCCAAATTAATACCATCAAGAATTTACAAATAGCTCTAGATAACCACAGCAGAAAAAGAAGAACATAACCACAAAGAGAAATTTTAAGGGAAAATAGCACTGAGGTACATGTTCTTACAGAAAATGTTTCCCAAAGCAAAAATATGTGCCTGAGCCAAGTATGCTCTTTAACTCTTTCTCTGAAAATGTGAACTCATTTAAAAAAAAAAAAAAACCTCACTCAAGCATGAGAAATAGCAATATGAGCCTGAAGATTTTCTCAGCCTACACCTTATTTGCAAGTAGCAGAGAGTTGTTCACACTCGAAGAGTTTGCTTTGATGCAGAAAAAGAAATAATTCTAGACAGTCCTCTGTCCTGCATTAACTGTTGCTGCATTAAATAAGCGCAAACATAACTATTTCAAAAATATAAACTATGAAGTAGGCTCAACAAAATGGTCATGAGAAGATAGCCCAGAATGTATTGGCATAAGTTAACAGTGAACAGAAAAATATTTATGAGAAGCAGGAAAGGAAGCTGCTACCCAAAGCTCGTGTGTCTTATTGCACCGTTCTGCCAGCTCTTGGTTTTCAGTTTAATCTAGAGAAAAGGTTACTACCATCTATCATATTCCATGGGTTGTCAGAAAAGCCAGCCCTCTATATTTTATCATTAAGAAGCCCCACTGAAGAGGTGTTTTAAATGCCTGCAATGGAGGTTAGCTGACTGCTTGCCAGCTGCACCATAGCTTTGCCCTTTCTCATAATTCAAAAGTATATTAATTGGAGGATAATTGCAGATGTTCATCCATAATCTACAGTGACAGTAACAAACAGCAGATCAAATAAAAAACGATCTTGCAGTCTTGTAAAATATTCAGTGCTTTACATTTGGTTTACCTTTCTTTCTGTGTCAGTTTAGCTCTGGCTGGGTGCCAGGTGCCCATCAAGTCATAATATCACTCCCCCTCCTCAACTGGACAGGGGAGACAGAAATATAATGAGAGATTTGCAAGTTGAGATAAGAACAGGGAGATCACTCAGCAATTAGCGTCATGGGCAAAACAGACTCAACTTGGGGAGAAACAGTTTTTTTTAACGAGTAATCAAAACAAAGCAGGGAAATGAGAAATAAAACCAAATCTTAAAACGCCTCCTCCCACGCGTCCTTCTTCCTTCCTCCCCAGCAGCGCAGGGGATGGGGCTTGTGGTCAGTTCATTACAGATGGACTTCGCTGCTGCTGTGGCTTCTCATGGGGAGGCCTCCTCACACCTCCCCCTGCTACACTCTGGGGTCCCTCTCCAGGGCATNCCTGAGTCCCTCACAGGATCACAGGTCCTGACAGCAAACCTGCTCTGGCATGGGCTCCTCTCTCCCCATGGGCTGCTAGGTCCTGCCAGGAACTTGCTCCAGGATGAGCTTCCCACAGAGTCACAGCCTCCTTCAGGCATCCACTCGCTCTGGTGTGGGATCCTCCACGGGCTGCGAGTGGGTCTCTGCTCCCCGGTGGCCTCCATGGACTGCAGGGGGACAGATGCCTCATCGTGGTCCTCACCACAGGTCCCAAGGAAGTCTTTCTTTCAGGGCCTAAGTACCTCCTCCCCCTCCTTCTCCACTGATCTTGGTGTCTGTGGAGATGTTTTCCTCACATTCTCACTCTCTTTTACTGATGGTGCTGTTTTGCAACTGCACAGCGACTTTTTTCCCTTCTCAAATACATTATTCACAGAGGTGTTACCTCCCTCACTAATTGGCCAGGTCTTGGTCAGTGGTGAGTCTATCTTAGAAGTGACTGGCCCTAACCCTATCAGCACAGAGGAAGCTTCTGGCAGCTCGTTGTTTAAAGAAGCCACTCCTGTAGCCCCCTGCTACCAAAAACCTGGCCCAGACAAAACCACTACACTTTCCTAAAAAATTCTTAGGTATTGCAGGTGACTGAAATTAAGAGTGAAAGAACATTACTGAAAATTACTTAATATTATATATATAATTGTAAAGCTACAGCAGGCTATGTTTTTGTTTAGTATATGATTTAAAAGGAAATTATGTTTTTATTAATATAATTTGGTATATGAGAAAGTTCTATACTTGAATGTAAGTGATATTTTAACATGAAAATTATCTAGCCTTCACATATTTCAGCAGAGACTTCAAAACATGAAAGGTATGCCAGGCTCCTGCATCTGAGATACATCTATTTTTCTGTGATAAAGGCACTTTGTAATTGTAACAAGAAAACACTTGCAAAAGCCTATTAATACATACCTACTGTCAACAAAAATTTTACAGAAATACATGTTGACAGTAAACATATGGAAAATAAACCCCAAGAAACAAAATAATATTCAGTTGCTTAACACAAATACTTTCCACCTACCACACATCAAAATAAGGAACTTTTTATGCAAGAAAGCTGTTTACATGAAGAAACACCTATTGGTAGAAATGATCCAGCAATGTGTTTTACCAGAGAAGCTATGAGCTGTTTACTAATCCCTTGAAGTGTTAAAACCACATGCATCTCAGTGACATGATTCATAGCGAAATATTTCCATCGTAAATATAAAAGAAACCATAGAGGCTGCTGACAGCAATGAAAGGCGAATGAGAGATTACTGAAATATAGCTAAATTGAGGGCAGCTTAAGAGACCTATGTTTCAGTTCACCACATCATTTGTTTCTTGACGGTTCTCATTTTTGGTAAAATCCAAAGGAATTCTTTTTAAATCTAGCCACCCATTCACTAGTCTGATGAGGAGTGGCTGAGAAAACTGAGGTTGCTTAGCCTGGAAGAGGCTGAGGGGAGACACTGTCACTCTACAACTACCTGAAAGCAGGTTGTAGCAATATGGGAGTTGGTCTCTTCTCCCAAGTGACAAGCGACAGGACTAGAGGAGATGGCCTCAAGTTGTGCCAGGGCAAGTTTAGACTGGAAAATAGGAAGAAATTTATTCATAGAAAAGGTTGTTAAGCATCTGAATGGGTTGTCCAGGGAGGTAGTGGAGTCCCCACCCTTGGAGGTACTTAAAAAACCTGTAGATGTGGCATTTAGGTACATGGTTTAGTGATGCACTTAGCAGTGCTGGGTTCACAGTTGGACACAATGATCTTAAAGGTCTTTTCCAACCTAAATGATTCTATGATTGCATATCAGAGGGTAAAGTTTTAACTCAGTAATTTGGAGCATCAACACAACTATCATAATGGATTCATGACGAGTAGTTCGCAGCAGATCCACTTCTCTGATTTGAAAGACCCATCTAAGAAAGACCAAGAATCCAGCTTTGCCTCCTCTGAAATACCACTTTGTGGTTTACATCAAAAAGTCTCCAAAAACTAAAATATGTGCAGTATCTTTTCTCTGTAAGAAAAATATGGTAAGTAGCTATGAAAACACCAATTCAGGTGAGGCAGACCTGCCATTACAAACCAGGAATGTAAGAATAGCTTTCTTCCCCTTAGACAAAATCCTGGACCAAACTTTCTGTTCTGAATGTTTTATGAATGGAAATTCTCATCGTGCAAACCCCTGCTAGTCTAATGCTCTTCATCTGACTTCCAGCTGAGCTGCAATCCTCTAAAATTAGTAATTGCTAAGGTACTTCAGATGCAAACCAGACAGTCAGAAAGGTCCATGACAACACCCTTGAGCTGCTTGTAGAAATATAGAGGAAGCCAAAGTCTCTCTTACAAGCACACTCCAACACAGCTCAGCAGCAAATAACTGGAAGAACCATTGTCTAGACAGGCAAGCAACCTCACTCCTGTTGATTTCGATTAAAGGCTATTGCTAGATAACATGATATATCTTGATGATAAAGGGAAAAGAGAAAAAAACCCAAAGTTGTTACCTAAAGCTTCTACAGTCAAACTGAAATCAGCACACAAAAGATGTGTTGTCTTTACGGTAACAGTGGCAGTACTGGGATGGGACCTGGCCACATCTATAAAGCCTGATAATGTTAATGCTGCAAGTACTTTCCTTCCATCTGGGAGAGTGTGGGACAGATCGTGCATCACATATATGAATGCTGCCTTTGATCACTGGAGGTGTTTTATAATCCTCTTGGCTCCTCTGAGTAAACTATTGTGTAGTGACCTGTAGATGACAAATCCAGGTACCTCAGCACAAACACGTTTTTTATTTTATCACTTTTTCAAAAGGCTAGAAATAGATGAATCACCAGCAATCTGCCTTTGAGCCAGTGCTGTGCAGGGTGGGTTGAAACTCTCACAGGAAAAGTTATACAGCCAAGGTACTGGGTGATAGATATATTTTGCAGTGAAAACAGAGTTTCATATGACATAGGTCTACCCCAATAGGAGGGGACAAAACCCACCTCAGTAGCAAAACCAAAACTGAGCACTGAGTGTTAATAGTATTAATAAGGCAATTATATTTAGAAAAAAAACACCCCAACTATGTAAAACCCCGTGCGTCCTGCTTTTCAGATCTGCATGTTGAATGCTAGTATGGTGAACATTTGAAGTACTGGAGATCTGCAGGCCCTCTGAAGTTATTAGGATTTGGTGTATCTGTGGCAGCTTTAATCCATTTCCCCAGATAATTGGCATATAAAGCAGAACATGCGTGCAAACAAATCTGAACCGGTAAGAACTATAAAAGGCCAGCCCCAGCTGAAGGATAACCTCTAAGGAGCAGGACCAGACACGTAAAATGCTTTACATAAGATCAATATTCCATGTAAAGGATGTGAAGATAGATCAGCTAATCCGTGCTACAAGAATACACAATAAGTTTGGGACCTGTATGGTTTCAGGTTTATGTATTATTTACTTCTTTAGCAGGTTCTGATTACTTTCACTTGCAGAAAGCCACCCACAAAATATCCAAACTTCATGATGATGGAAGTCATCATTTCTTACGCAAAGGAAGATAGGGACCAAAGCTATCATTTTCTGGTCATGATGTTTGAAAGTGGTGACAACTTCTGTCTGAGAAATGATCAAGCTGCATTCACAGCTTGGGAAGTCATAAAAATAACCTTTGTACCTAGACAATGTACAACCCTGACAGAAAAAACCCAGCATGCTGCCCCATTGTGCCTTTTCTACATTCATTTTTAGAATAGAGCCACCTGTCAAAACATACCCATAGAGTGTAATTTTATTTTCAACACTCTGAGTTCCAAACACAATGTGACAGCTTTTCTCTCTCTACATTTTTAATCATCTTAGGATAGCATGCGACAAGTGGCAGATGCTGTGGAAGACTGCATTTTGCACTCAAGAGCTTGGCAGGCAAAAATAGTGAGTAAGTCAATTGATACCACTTTTCCTGAGCCACATTCAGGCTCAGCACACTGTTGCCTGCTGCAAGGACATGAGGTAGCTGAGGAGCCACTGGAAGCCACTGCATAATGCTGCTCACAACAAAGCCGTGGGGACACAGGGCTGCCATACACAGGGCATCAACTCTGGCTCTGGTTCTTCACTCAAAAAGTATACTTTTGAGTATACTCAAAAATTATTTCTATACTAAATAGGATAACATATTAATAACATATTAAGTTAAGCTTGTAAGTTGTTGGTGACTAGCCACAAGACTTTGGTGAGTTACTAAGAGACATTGGGAGCATCTCAGTTTTTTTTCAGACCATGCCTGAGCCTAGGACCAGCAGCAGCACCTCCTTCCTATACCAGTGACAGAAAAGTATGCTAGCATGACAGGGCCAAACAAATACCACTATAAATCTCATCTCCGATAGGCTGTCCAAATTCATTCTTGTTTTAATGCACGTTGCTCAGGTTTCATCCAAACCCTCTTCTGCATATGTTCCATATTCCCTCACAGTGTTGCCTAGTCTGTGGTAATCTAACTCCTGTGGTCACTTACCCTTTCCAGCACTGAGATGGCAACAACCAAATGCAGTCATTTGCCCTGAAGAGACTCACAGACCCAATCTAAAGAGAATGTTCAAATACACAATAACTTACAAAAACCACCAACTCCAGACAGACTATATTACAGAATTGTGTTTGTGTAACATCTAGGATCAAGTTCCTTCTAGCAAAATGAGGTTTAGAGATAGCTTCACCAAATTCTCTTCTCATGTTTATCTACTAAATTCTGCTAAATTCAGTGTATTTAGTTGGTAGCAGAATGAGAACAAAATGAACCATCTAAACTACTTCTTGTACTCTTTCTAAAATGCAAATGTGAATGTTTGGGGCAGACAATCATAATTATTATAGTTGTTAGTAAATCCAGAGTTATTCAAGCAACTTTTGAATTTAACCTTTTCAAAACTCACAAATTGGGTGGTGGATGGTCCCGTTATTTTAAATAATGTATTTGCTATTCCCAGTTTTTCCCCAAATAGTGGGTGGTGCTTGCTTTCACTCACTGTGTACATGGCACAACTATAAATGCATATGAGGAGTACACATATGTGAGTACACACATGTACTACCATGTAAATGAATGGCAATACCTATGTGATAAACATTCCAGGCATCTAATGGATTGCAAACACATATGAGAAATACATTTCATAAGTAACTGGGATTTCCTCATCTGTCCTGCCCACAAACACATTTCCCATTTAAATGGGAAATGGTCTCATACTCCAAACACCTTAGAGTTGCCATTTGAAAAAAAAAAAATGGCCTAATTACAGACTACTCATGCTTCAAATATGTAAACAAACCCTTCCAGTTGCTACCGTGTCCTGTGCACATCCAAAACCATATTATCTTCAGTTCTTCACTAGTGTTGCTGGTATTTAAAGTAACATGAATTTAATATCCAGTCCCTTAGGATGAGATTTATCTTAACTAACTTTATACCTTTCTACAGCGCAGGCATCTATGGCTGAGCTAGTCACCAGGGGACTGCTTCATTGTTCATGGGGATAAACTAGCATTTGAAGGACTTGATTCACCACACCAACTGCAGACATTTATCCTAGGATAAGACAGATCCAGTACTAGCAGTGACCATGAGGAAGTCATTGAATGAACAGTTCTGATGTGGGCATTCTTATTGCAGACTTTTATGAACTAGGAGACCTGTCAGAGGTGGTTACCAGGCATAGTAGCCTTAGACTGCTGGAAAAGGGGATGTTTCCAGGTTCTTGGCAGAACTTGACATTTTCTGTCAATCTTTGAAAGCTCAGGATAACCATTAAAAATCCTGTATACATTGTTCACGAAAGAGTTTCCTTACTTAGCATTGAAAGGTTTTTCAGTCTCCTCGGATTACTGGTAAATGAAGGACTGCCACATTCACAGAGGGTGAAAAGAGTGCTTGTAAATCTCCAAAACCTCCTAACATTATTTTTTCTGGAGTGAGTAGGGGCTTTAGGTGATGGGGCTCTGTTTCGTTATGGATGTATGGATGTATTACTCAGAAATAGTAAAACAATAAGAAATTTAGGTAGGTAATCCCCAGAGAAATATTAATTGATCTATAATACACACCACACCTGATGGCAAACTGTCCATGTATATATGTACAAATATGGACTCTCACAACCTTCTCCTCTGCATCTCCTTATTTTACTGATCTACTTAAAAACTGCTGCTTACCTTCATAGCAGAATTTTCAAAGGGAAGCTCATGGTCTTTCTCCTTCACTTAGTGTTATGGCTCTTTCATATGGAAGGAAGAAACTGTCTGTAACAGCTGTTCCTACCCTTGCTGAAAGGGTCATTTCACTGGTGTTGGGGTGGTCTCCTTTCTGTCTTGCTCTCTCACTCTAACAGGTATCTGAGAGATAAGCTGAGGAGAAAGATTAGTGGCTGCTTTGTATTCTGCTGCTAGTAGGTTCAAGTTTCCAACAGCATTTTGTTACCTGACTGAAATAAAATGGAATTTTACATATATGGTGATGGATGTAGGGCTTCCCAGGTGCATGAGGGAGAATTACAGTAGTGTGATGCCACAACCTCCAACTGTAGAGATTATGGATTGAAAGTGAAAGTCTTATGGTCTAATTTATATTTCAAAATTCCCCAATTTTTCAACCTCCTTTTGAGACCTTTATATTAGAAGCATTGTGGTTACCTCCTTTTAAATTGACAGGAATCACCTGTCCCTGGCATGTGTTTCTTGCTCCACGGCTGTGTTTTGGCATGTTCCAACCAGCACCTTCCAAGCCTTGGTGTGGTTTGAGGATGGATCACACCAGCATCTGCTTCAAGTAACAGTTTGTCATGGTTTAGCAAGGAGCTGTTTTTTGCTTGGTAACAGGGGGAGGGGGTTGCAGTGAAGACCCGGTAAAGAGTTTTTGGACTCTCCCCCTGCTCCTGGGTTCAGACTCACCTCCAGCCCGGCTGGGCCAATCTGGTACCTCTGCAATCACTATTTAGGGATGGGAATTTTAAGTGCTTGCAGGAGGTGTAAGGGTGGTACAAGATGGAGGTGACCATGCGGACCCCACAGTCAGAGAAGGAGGAAGGGAGGAGCAGCACCAGACCAGAGACCCCTCTGTAAGCCATGGTGAGAACACAGGCTGTACCCCTGCAACCCATGGAGGGCAATGGCAGGACTGAGAGCCACCAGCAGCTCTGTGTGAGTGCACCTGGATGGGCGAGAAATTGTGTGAGGAGGCGGCCATGGTGCAGGCCGTGCTGGAGAGCCTGCAGGCTGCAGAGTAGACCCATACAAGAGGCAGAGAGGAGCTGCAGCTTTTGGGATAAATGCACATCAGAGCAGCCTGTGCAGGGCTGCTGTGTGTGTGAGGTACCCCACAGACGTGCAGGGAGGACTAGTGTGGAGCCCACCTGCCCTGAGGAGAGACAAACGGCAGAAGTTATCAGGAACAGACTGACTGAAAGCCCCATTCCCTGCCCCCCTGGGCCGTTCAGGGGAGGTGGAGGTAAAAATACCAGGATCAGGACTCTGAGCCGGGGAAGAGAGGAGGAGTGGGGAGCAGGTGGTCTTAAAGGGCTGGTCGAACTCTTCATCTTTGTACCACTCTGTGTTGTTTTATGTTTGCTATGTTTTGGGGTTTTATGGTTATGCTTTAGTTGATGTTGCATTAAATTATTTTCTGTTTTCTTCCCCAAGCCGAGTAGCCTGCTCTGTTTTGTCCTGCACCGTAAGCGGCATTTAATCTCTCCCTGCCCTTTAGCAATTCTCAGGTCTTTGATACTTGAGGCTAATCATGGTCTTTTGTTCCCTGATGGACCTAAACCAGGACACAGGTATAAGCAAGAACTTCAACAGCCTTGACTCCTTCTGATGCACTCCAACACAATCCCACCCATTTTTTGTGCTGTCTTGTACAGCATTCTTACCCCTTCCTGTGCCTTCCCTTTCCTCCCATCAAAACATTTTCCAGCAGCTCTCATCATGTCTTTTAAAATAAACATTTTGTCTATATAGACCTGAGAAAACATGCAAAAAAATATGATATCTTGGGACACAAGGGAACAAAAGGTTCAGTGGAGACCAGGATCCAGTGCTATTTAGGTGTGCACTAAGAATCAGACTGCTTTAGAGGAGTCTGATCCTAATTAGGACAGACACAAAAGCCTCTGTGCTCCAAAGCCTTCTTATTCTGCCGTTAGAATAATAAAGCAGCCAAGCTGCATTCACATACCCCACAGCAGGCAAGACCATCCCAGTCCAGTGACTTGCATGCAAGAAAAGATACCCAAATCACCAGCATTTGAGAGCTAAAAGATGGATTGCTTATTAGCCTTTTCCAGCAGGACCCTTCATCTTTCCCCCTTAGAATCGTTCTATGGCTGTATGGAAAATAAAATATTTATTAGATGGAAAAACAAAGCCCTATGGCTCTGAAGCTTAAAATCCTGTACCAATGTATATAAAAATGGGACTCATTTCAAGACTACAGTTACTGGAACAAAGCAGACCGTTTTCTTCTCTCTGATTTTGACCAGAATCCTACTTTTGATCTGAAAAGCCTTTTCTACAAATCAGTCACAAGTGACATGTTTCTGTGAGGAGTTTTCATTGTGTGAGAAAATTCCAGACTAGCTTTATGTGCCGACCACACGCTCACATGGACGGAAGATGTTGATGCTGATGAATTGCTGCTTTCAGCTATAGAATTTAATTATTCTCATTCTCTACAGCTGGCGTTATTGTGTGGCGATTGTGTTTGTCTTCTGACACCTCGAAGGGGGTAGGAGGAAATGAATTTTCTACATTCACAGAGCCAAAGGGACAGTTTGAATAAGAAATGCTGCAATAAGACCTGCATGACTATGTCCCCTGGCATGAATGATGAGTCCAGGTTCTTTAGGTCTTCTTTTCTAGTGTTACTTACAGACCGGAGCTTTTCTTTAAAAATGCTATAGGAAAATTACTCTAAAGTTATGTCTATTTTGACAGATGAAAAAAACCGGATTCATTTATATTGGCTGATTTGTAGTCAGTGTTCCTGAAGCCGTTCCCTTCCCTTATAGAGGCTGCCAGGGTCACTCATCTTACTCGTTGCCAGTTTGTCAGTCAATAATCACTTATGTGGCACTATGTCACTGGAAATGACAGTTCAGACAAGATCTGATGTGCAGTCTTCCTTCCACAATGCCTTTCTAAATACCAATCTGAGGTGGCTGAAAGGACTGAACACTCTATATCTGATAACGACACTTTCACTAAGCTTGTCATGGAGAAGGTTTTGGGGAAGTTTACAACACTGCTATGCAGGAAATGTCCGTACTTCAGTGGCAGAATGATGTAATACAAAGCAGAATAGCCCCTGTCATTGGATATTAATAACAGCCAACTTTTTTTTTTGCTCTAAGGCATTTGAATTTTATCACAAGGAGAGGACACCTGGCTTAAGAATGAATATGCAATATCAGAAGTAGAAACAGAAATACCTGATAGGAAAATGGTACTTTGCTGAGCTTCTAGCTTGGACAGTACCCATCATTAAAACCAAAGTGTTGCACAGTTGGCTAAACATCAATTTGAAGTCCAATCAATGTCTTTTTAGCTTTTTGTTATCTTATTAATTAGTTACTGTTTACTGGTTTGGACTTTATGTCTTCAAGAGGAAGATCATTTTATGATAAAGACTCCTAAGGGAAAACACGTTTCAACTCACTTTGTAGAGAACTGTTACAGCTCATCAGCTTTTATTTACAGAGAAATCATAGTAGCACAAATTTTTGAGAAATATACAAAATTTCCCTCTTGCATGTGACAGGAGAAATCCTTTTGTTTATTAAATTAAAATTATTAATCCATGTTTATTAAACATGTAGAGAAAACATTTGCAAAATGCAAATTTAAAAAACAAATATTGAGGCAGACAATAACTTCCCTGAGAAAGAATCAAGCTGAGAAAGAATGAAACCACTACTTCTAAAGGGCAGGCATTCGTTTCACAATTTTTATGACTGTCACTGACTCCTTTACCTCAGCCTGTCTTATTTCTACAGGGGTGCGTCTCACTGCAGCTTGTTGAGGGAAAAAAGAAAAACCAACCCAAAAAACAAAATTTGGCAGAGATTTTTCTGGGCTACATATGGAGACATTTCAATAGTACTGAGAAACTCAAGCTGTTAATACTTTGAGTAAATTATATGTATGTATTATGGCCTATTTATGAGACTGGAAGTTTATTTAAGTACCTAAATACCTTGAGGCAGCTCTGAGGCGGATGTTGAGCTGACAGCCTTGTCTGCCACACTGAGCTGCCCCAAATACAAGCAGCTCAGTGCAACTGGGGGCCAGGCTGCAACCCCTGGGAGGTGTTTGACTTGAGTGCAACTGGCAGCAGCACAGGCAGAAATGCGTTTAAAGGTAGTGGAGGCTCTGCCACAATATTTTGGAATTCAATCAAACAACATGTTGATTCTGTGCTGAGGGAACATGATGTGATAAATCCATGATGCATTTCCTCACCGGAGCTATCTGAGCTGCGTTGGCTCCCAACGTGTGCCAGGTTGCAGCGGGTGAAGCAATTTCCTGGTTGAGTTTAGAAACTACTTCAGAATACTTTAGGGTGAGAAAAGTTAGTTGAGCCAATATGATTAGAGAGTTATCACCTCATTTTTACCGCATTACTGCCATAATCCTAGAAGGTAGATTCATATTCATACACTTGTGAACGTAATTCCAGGGGAGAATAAATCCATAATACCACATAATACCATCAGCTAATGTTATCAGAAAACTGAATTTCTTGTACTTGCTTTCTTTATTTTCTCGGGAGAAATTCATCCTAGTGCAGAAGACCAACGCAAGATGCACTCAAGCTTGACCACTGGATACTATGGCCCTTGACACAGTGTTATTAAAATCATCAGACAGGCTTTCAATGTGAGCTTGCTGCGGATCTAAACATTGCCATGTGATGCAGTTCTGCTGGAGCTGAACAGGGTGTACCTATGCAATAAAGTGCTCCTGAATGTGAGAAAGGAAGGTAAAGTCAATCCCGAACACATAGACATGTCTTAAGCAATAAGCAAAGAGTAGAGCTGTAACTCAGGACCCTAAGGGAGGACAGGAAGAGTGACAGTAAGAGTTTCCTTCTCCTTTGGTTTATAAGAAAAACGTGCCGAGTGTTATATAACAATGAAAGCATCTTAACCTCGATAACTGAAACATTCGGTTTTTCAAACTGAAGTTATTCTGACTGAATAAGCAACTGATGCATTTTCCTTTCAGGCAGCACATGCACTGTGCGTCTGTGCATGTCAGGATGTCTGTCTGTCACCCATTGTCAGGAAGAATTCCTTTAGAGCAGTATCTCACCCAAAGAATAGGAAGTGATTGGGGGTTGGACTACATGATTTCTAAAGGTCTCTTCCAACTCCTACCACTCTATGATTGGGAACTATCGTCAGCATTACTATTACAGCTCTGAGGCTTCCTCTTTTGATAAATCCTAACTCATTTGATGTGTGTTCAGTGGCAACTCATTCAGTGTCTAAACATGGTCAGTCTAATGAAAAAATGTCTCCCTGGACACACCAATAAATCTGGATGGGAATGAGTACTGTAAACAAGAAGAGACTCAGTTCTCACTCTCAGACAAGGAAATTTTGTCAGAATTTTTTGGCTCTAGGTGAAATGCTGAGTATAACACACATACCTATATGAAACTGTTCGGTTAGCAAGGTGAAGTAAGTCTAATGAAAGATCATCATCATGTGAGAGATACTTAAAATGGCAATCACAAGAGGCAAAACAAGTTTAATATAAACGGTCTGGCACGGCTGTGTTCTGCTTCTTTGAGAAGGCATTCCATATTCTGAGCATTCTTATTACAATTTTATTGCAATATTCAAGATGTACTAATAATTTTTTTTAAATATGTGTTTATTTGTTTGCATCTTATTTTACAGACACTCTTCCAGCCTCCAGTTTCATTTCTAAAATTAAAGTTAGTGATATTTCCATATCAAAGTTTAAAATTAATTTGCTTTGTGGGACTTCGTGCTTTGTAATTTGAAATACTTCATTTTAATTAGGACACTTAATTTTCTTAACTGGAATCAGGTTCCAGTCCCTTAATCCAAAACTACTTTAAAAAACAGTTATAAGCAGTACATTTTCTCAACACAAGTCATCCTCAAGGCTTGTCTACATGAGGGGATTGCCCCTATGCAGCTAAACTGATTTCAGATTGATCTACTTATGTCTCTACAAAATGTTACTCAAGTTACCTTAACTGAGTCTGCCCCACTTCTGGACTGGTTTTATGAAACAGCTTTAAGTTTCCCAATGAAGACAAAATAGAAAATCAAGTACTATTACAAGAAGTATATGTTAGGATGAGAAAAGCTAGAAGAAAATTGTCCCACATCCCAGAGCACAAGCGTCTGGACCCCATATAGCCTGGAATACAGCCACTTCCCACCATCACTTTTGTACAGCTTCCTCCTTCTCTTTGCCCTCTTCTCTACACTGTGTTGCATACACGTAGACCATGCCAGGTCATGTCTGTTTCTCATTAAGAGGACGTGCAAGACATTTCCAAGGAACACTTTGCATATTCTGGCTCTGTGTTAAGATGATGTTCTGCCCCCATGCATGAACAAAGCCATATGGATAAATCAAGGCAGAGATAATCGGTACATGGGCACAGACAGTGAAAGACATGCCCTCCCTTTACTGTAAGAGCTCACTCCCTCCATTTAAAATAAGTGTTTGTTCTGGGGAAGGCCTGCCTTTGTCAGTTTCCTACATCTCATCAGCACAGAGAAGTGCAATAAACATCACACATCACAATAAACTACAAAACACCTTCAGCTCTGTGCTAACTTACAGCTCTCACAAGGTAAGCACATGGCAACAAAATGATTGAAAAAAAGCTGCATACCTTGAAAAATAGCCAGGCTGTCATCCATTTGACTGCTTTTATAACCCAAAAGACATGCTTGTAGAGATCAGTATTCACTACTCCGGGGTCTACTACATTAGCAGTCACATGGCTTCCATTTGCAGTCAGAAGATGCTGTAGTCGATAGGTAAACAACACAAGGGCAAGTTTGCTTTGGGCATAGGCTCCATGGGGTGAATACGAACATCTGTATACAGGAGACAAAGAAAGTGGGAGACGCACATGAAAATAATCAGAAAGAAAACAGAACTGCACAAACATCAAAAGTATTGTGTTTTGCAATATCCACCAAACAAACAACTATACATTGAGTCATTAGAAGAAACTGGCAGGCTTATTGTTGGCTGGAGTTCTGGTGATTCTTCCCTCAGATACACAGTCTGATTTATGGTGCAGAAAAAAAAAAAGATAATAAAAATTACACAGTACCTGCCAGAATCTCTCTATCAGACTATTTAAACTAGAACTGTTGAGGCACCAATCTCCAGGATATAATCACCTAGAGGCCTTCAAGCTACTCATCCCTTCCTACCTGCCCACTTTCCACACATAGATACTCTGTTCCCACCCAGTAAATCCGTGCCTGATCATACTACTGTTGGTTATTGTTATTTGTATTGCAGCAGGACCTACTAGTTTCTGACAAACGCTCCCGCGTTGGGCACAGTACAGATGAGTAAGACAATCATTGCACCTGCCCCAGAGTTACACCAGATTATGCACAACTAAAGAGATGGATAAAAAGATGGGGCAAGTAGAGTGGCTGTAAGTGTAACCACAGTTATGCCATACACATATACTTTAGAGCAAAGGCAGCTGGATGGGTCTGTGCCAAACAGAAGGTACAAAGAAGGCACAAAAATACTGGGAGTTATGGTAAAATGCAGGTCCTGGGACCTTTCTAATCTGGTTGCTGAATCCGCCTTCTTTCAAGTCAAACTGTCTAGGAACTGTTGATTAGTTGGGTTTCACTGTATGCAGACAGCAGTTTGTTTGTTTGGGTTTTTCTTAAATAAGAAGGTTAGTTCCAGGCAAATTAGCAGGTATGTCACTTAAAATGCTGCTGGGGCCTCAGCATCACTTCCACAAATTCCTATGCCATGATAATTCATTCTCGTAATTACTACAGCCTCTCATCTAACTTTTCTTGTGCTTTACAGAACCAAAGGTAATTCCTGGCATTACAGACAGCTCATAGGCAAAATAGGCAGGAGCCTAAAGCAAAGGGCTCCTGGGGGCAACCAAACAGCTCTGGTCCTCATGCTCTTTGCTTCTGTCAGGGCCTGGGGAAGTGGTGCTGCTCGCTGCTGCTGCTGCAGACATGGAGCCAAAGGTTAGGGTCTGCAAGGCAGCAGCTACTGCTGGTGGAGGGAGATAGAAAGGGCACCCACCAGGGAGCAAATCTTCTGCAGCTCTCTCCTTCCCCCTAGTTGTTACCCCGCCTCTGTGACAGATGCAGCTACAGCTCCATTCTCTACACAGTCTCCCTCACACCTTCACCCCTAGCACAGAAACCTTCTGGGCTGTAGATGCTTCTACTCAGATGAAAAGCCTGCCTTTGGTTTCCCATGACTGCTACTACATACAAGGTTTTTATTTTGAATGAATACCAAATATGACTCGAGAGTTCTTTTTGTTATCTCATTCTCATTGAATACCTTATTTATAATATCCTGCACACTTTACCACAGAAAGCCCTGGATGCTAACAAACAGGCTGTCTCTCTGGAAGAGGTATAAGGCTACTGAAGCAATTTAACTGTTCATGCTATCTGAATGGACTCGGAAAGTTGCAGACACAATGGGAAGTAGCACAGCTCAGCTGCAGGAAGTAAAAGACAACAACATCAAATCTCCAGTGCATCTCTTCTTTCGTCTTTTTTTTTTTTTCTTCTTCTTCGTCTTTTCTCTGCTTTGTTCTTATTCAAGCAAATCACAAACAGGCTACAAAAGCCATATATAAATTGAGAAATAATAAAAAAGGATAGCTGATCATAAACAGCTCTTGCACCAACTAACAGCTTGAGCTGTAACACACTGGATAATGTCGCTCCATCATCATAAAGACATCACCTGCGCCTCAGGGTAAAATGAGCTATTTTAAGAATAAAGAACAATCACTGCATGAATATAAAAGTGACTTGGCATTAGTCAGGAAATTGCAGTTACATTTCAAATTCAGCAACGTCCGTGCTCTGATCTGAGACACTCAAAATGTCACCTTCTGCCTCATGCATATTTCAACCCTTTTTAACTTGAAGGACCAGATCCTCAGCCGCTCCGAGGCTGCCTGGCGCAGCCGCGCGGGGCAGAGCTCACGCCACCCGTGGGAAGCCGCACTCCTCCCAAAAGCTGCCGCCGCCGCTGCCGGCAGCCAGCTGGCAGCCAACCCTGGCACTGCTCCACCAGTGCCACCGTTTCCCCATCTGTGGAGAACACAAGCTGGGTCACGGGACAAGCTCCCCAAGAGGAATGACAGGGATCTTGTCTGGTGAGTGCCTGGCGGGGAAGCAGGGCCGAGGACTACTCTAACTTGTTTTGCTTGGGCCTAGCCTGGCCTTCAGTAACCTCCAGATGTTAAGCAGGAGGACAGTGAGTGCTCCCCATGACTTCCCATTCCCACATTTTGTGCGAGTGCTGCTTTAACTTACCTTGTGGCAATGAAGCATGAACTACTGGGCCTAGATTCTCAAAAGCATTCTACTTTGCATAGATATCTATGTCAGAGAAACATGAGTGCTGAGAAGATATAAAAAGCTATCCAATCAGCGAAGATGCCTGCTATATCACGGTGCAGAGATGCAAATGATTTGCAAGGCAGCAGGGAACCAGACTTCAATAACCTACTATAGATACGAAGGATATAAAGTTGGATACACAGAGCAGACACTTTTGGCAGAGTCCCTGCAATGATTACCTGCTCTCTTCCCATTTTCCCATTTTGCTTTCTAGGAATCTGACATCAACAGACTACATAAAACAGAAGACTCGCAAGGGTTTTTGTTGAACAACTACTTTCTGCTTTACCCTACCTGGTCAGAATTATACTTGTTTAAAGGACACATTGGGAAAAGAAAAATCAATTCTAGTTATTTGACTTCATTTCATTCAGTCTTCACTTTATGTATCAGAAAAATAGGAGCACATAGGCTCCTGTACCACAATTGGATCCTTCACACACATATGTGTAGAATCAGAGAATGGTTTAGGTTGGAAGGAACCTTAAAGATCATCTAATTCCAACCTTCCTGCCATGGAGAGACACCTTCCACTAGATTCGGTTGCCCAAAATCCTCATCCAACCTTGCCTTGAATAATTCTAAGGACAGGGGAATCCACAACCTCTTTGGGTACCCTCATCTCAAAAAAATTTTTCCTGATGTCCACTTTAAGTCCACCCTCTTTCAGTTTAAAAGTGTAAAATGTATTCCTCTTACATATGGAATTATCTTGCTTTAAAGCCTACTCATCTAAATCTAGCCCATACTCGTGCTCTATGCTCTGTATGTACACTTTCTACATTGAATGCAAGCACAATTGTATACTAAATGTTGACATCACACATTTCCCCATTCCTTTCATTTTCTGAAGATATATACAAGAGGCCAAACAGCCCAAAGCAGAACACAGCTTACCAACCAGCAAACTGCTCTGGCACACCAGTGGATGCAAGGTGCCTGTGACGCTTCGCCCCCTTGGACTCCTGAGTGCTTCACAGGAAGGTAGGTAGACTCTTAAGCAGAGAAACTCTACTTCCTAACGAGGAGGCCAGCTAGGCAAAAGACTGGGAGTTCCCAGCTCCCAGTAGTATATATGTACACTGGTGTAGCAGTGCAGATTCTGCTGTGCCACGTTGCTATGTCAGTGCCAGCCAACATCACATTCTTGTCTTAGTTACCCATGCATTGAACCAAGACAACCTGGTGTTCTCTCATTTCAGCTACTGGTGCAGTGAGCTGAAACCATCTGATATTCAATTGTCCTAGCTGCAAGTACAGCGAGTTAGGACGATTAGGCCCTCCCTAATTGCATCTGAACTTCTGCTCCCTGGGAAATGTACCATTGACTCCAGCTGCCTGGATAATAGCCCATTCTGGGAGATGTAAGAGTTACCTGACAAGCATTGTGGCCAAAGTGAAATATTACTGACCAAAGTCAATCATCTCAGTGATCCTAAAATGAAACCCTCTGAGCTCTCTTGGATTGCAGCAGACTGTGACAGTGATTCTTTTCCTGAGCTGAGATGTCTCTCAGAGCTAGAGTTCACAACAGTTTCTAAGATCCTTCACTGGATGATGCTGACAATGGGACCACTGTCTGCTGATGAATGTTAATGACAGAGATTAGTGACTAATTCACTACAATTGGGTTTTGCACAGATTCGGGACTAAAGATTCTGGATTAAGGATTCAGGATTAAAGATTCAGAATTTAATAATCATCTGGTACCAATAATTTATTACAATTGGCAAAAAAAAAGAGAAAAATATAGGTTAGCCTCTATATCTATGTGTGTGTGATTTAATTTAGAACCTTTGCTATAAGTCTTGTGTAAGTCTTTTTTAATCATTAGCCAAGCCATTGCATTGATTACAACAAGTATTATTCAACAACTCTGATAATTGACTGATGATTAAATAAGGAGGCTTTTTTACCCTTTATATTAAGTTCATTAGACATAAAACACTAACCAAGCCTGAGACTAAGTCTGGATCCAGTTGCACCTAGACTTCTCTCTGAAAATGTGTAGAAAGCAAGAGAGTGCATTCTGAATCTTGTGAGTCAACAGAAGGGTCTCAACATTTCTGTCTCCAATTTCTGTACAAATCATCCTAAATCAACCCTAACTCAATTTCCCTTTGTGTCTTTCTTCCCAGGCACTCATCCTAATCAATATTGCTCACCAGGTTCAAGCTACACAGCATATGAGGAAAAGCAAAACAAGGACTTGGTGGGAGGAAGTCCAGTGGGAAACAGTGGTGTGCCAGCATCAGTAGCTTGAAGGAATTCATGATCATCCTACCACAGAAAGAGTCTCCTCTGGGGAATGCCCCTCCATAGCATTTTGCTGAGTCAGAGATGATAGAATAGGGCAATGTGCAACTCACTAAATGGAAACTGCATGAGGAGTTAAGGCCGACAGAATTCATTTAGCTGCTTTGAAATCTGGACAAGACGGCAGCAATATGCAAGACCTCCTCCTTCCTTTTACAGTAATGTTTTATTGATTCTATACTGATGAATAAAGGATTAGGATAAGGCAGACCATGTGTTTTTTTGTGGGTTTTTTTCAATTAACTTTTAGCAGAAGTTCTTATTTTTGGTTTAGGATTTTTTGCAACATAGACTGACAAGTTTGAATTGTCATTACAAAAATTAGGGAGGAGGAGAGAAAGGGATCGTTTTGTGGTTTTGCCAAAACAAAATAAGTATTCAGCTGTGGAGTGAGTGGGTGCCTTGTGGCTTGCTGATTTGTTTTTTTTTTTTTTTTCCCCTTTTCCACCAGAAGCTGATTTTACCACTCATCTTCATGATGTTGTCCCCAGCAGCAATCTCCCCAGTATGCTGGGGTAGTGTATTTGTAAAAAGTAATGAGAAGTCAAATTTCAAATGGGAGCCTGCAGTGTCTAATTAGGTGTTTAAATATGGACTCAGCTGCCACCCAAGTTTGAAAACTACATCCATGTTTAGCACTTCCCTTGGCAGCCAGTCTTCCTCTGGTTTCTTTTCTGGTTGGCTTTAGTCAGTCTATGGTCTGCAGAGGTCTCCCATTTACATTCAGTGATACTGTGTTTAGTGAAGAGCATTAAGTCAGCTTAGGGTACCCACCGAGCAACAGGGGAAAGAAACTTGCTGCCCGATATAGATCACTTCCTCCACACCTCCTATGCACAGGCTCCCGCACTGCTCTCAGCTTTATCTCATTCATTAATGTTTGCTTTTGCACTGTGAGCACATGTGGAGGAAACAGATACAAACCAACTGCAAGAAAGAGTGCTGCTACTGCTGCATCCTTTCCCTTCACCACATCTTGCTTTAACAAAAGGTTCAGAGGACCTGTGACCATACTGACTGACACACAGCTACATTTAATGTGGCTGGTGCTAGCAGTCAAGCTTTCCTGACGTGAACCTCTTTCACATCACACTTGTCTTGCGCATGTATTCTCCCCTCACCCATCACCAGGCCTCCCAATTTCCAGCGTGTTAATTTGCCTGGAGGGCTCAGTGCACCAAGATCAAACTGCAGAACAACCCGATTGCTATGTGCTCCAATAAAAAGCAAGTGATGCAAAACGTGGGTGACATGCTGGGTTTTTTAATGAAAGGCCACACAAAATTTCAATATATGCCTTAGGAGGAATCAGCGAATTAAACGAAACAAAACACAGACTGCTGTATTAAAATGACTAAAGTTTCCTAATGATTTATGTATTAATCTTGCAATACATCATCACCATTTCTTAGTCAAGAATATAAAAGACTATTATTAAACACTTATGAGGCTTTCACAGTCTTAAATTTTCTTTCTCCAGGGAATGCAGCAGCAGATTTGTTGAGATTTTTGATAGATTTGTCAGTTTATTTTGAAGCAGCTGTAGAAATATGTTGCTGAATACAGATATTTGGCTTTTGGGTTATCATAGGCAGTTTATTTCTCTTTTCCTGCAATAAAACAAAGCCTGAGTCCTAAATATTGCTTATTAGATTTAAGCAGACTTCCTGACAGCACTGTGCAGATTTATCCAATGAACACACTTGCGGAGCCTCATCAGTTGTGATTTTCCTTCAATACAAATGAAAAAGGAAATATAGAGATGGAGAAAAGATATAAAACTGGGAAAACTAGAATACATGTGCTACTACTGAAAACTAGCATTTTTCCATCTGAAAGAAATGAGCATATACATTAGTCAAAGAAAACTAAAATCATAAAGGTGTCTACTCATTCAGATAGTTACAGTTATGTTTTGTACAGTAGCTGTCCTGTTACCAACTACTACTATAGGCTACTGTATAGTCACCCGTTTCATATGCATGGCCCAGGTATTTTGGGTGTTCACTAAACTACTATACTTTCTCACGTACATTTCTTTCATATACTTGATATACAGCCTGTAAAAAAAAATAAATACATATTTATAAATATAAACAGTCAAAGTGGCCTTAGCATACCCTCACGTATTTGACCTGGAATACAATGGCATCTGCAATCTGAGTAGCTAAGGTCTCAACCTCAGGATTCCTGAAGCGCCCTGTGATGGATACATTGTAAAGGAAGGTTACACAACTGACAAATCAGTGGTCCTACACAGGCTGAAAAGTAAATCCTTCATGTCCTACTTGCTTGCATGGGGGTTACTTCGGGATTGACCTGCTGCAGAGCAGCTCTGCAGACAGAGACCTGGGAGTCCTGGTTGACAATAAACTAACCATGAGCCAACAATGTGACCTCATGGCCAAGAAGGCCAATGGCATCCTGAGATGCATCAAGAAGAGTGTGGCCAGCAGATCAAGGGAGGTTCTGCTCCCCCTCTACTCTGCCCTGGTGATGCCTCATCTGGAGTCCTGTGTCCAGTTCTGGGCTCCCCAGCTCAAGAGGGACACGGTACTGCTGGCGAGAGTCCAGCACAGGACCAGAAAGATGATCAGGGGACTGGAGCATCTTCCTTATGAGGAAAGGCTGCAGGAAGTGGGGCTGTTTAGTCTAGAGAAGAGAAGACTGAGGGGAGATCTTATTAATATTTACCAATATCCAAATGGTGGATGTCAGGAGGTTGGGACATCCCTTTTTTCTGTTGTATCTAGCAACAGGACAAGGGGTAATGGGATGAAGCTGCAACACAGGAAGTTCCATTTAAGTATAAGAAAAACTATTTTACTGTGAGAGTGAGGGAGTCCTGGCACAGGCTGCCCAGGGAGAGTGTGGAGTCTCCTTCTCTTGGAGGTCTTCAAAGCCCACTTGGATGTGTTCCTGTGTGATCTGATCTAGGTGGACCTGCTTCTGCAGGGGGATTCGACTAGATGATCTCTAAAGGCCCCTTCTAACCCTACCATTCCATGATTCTATGATACTTCAGCAGTCAGAGGCCAGTGGCACGTACAGAGCAGCACACTTTGCCTTTTTATTCTGAACCAGGACAAAGACTGACTACGCCTGAGAGCTTCCCTCTCTCCCTGCCCCTTGGTGAGCCCCTCAGTGCTACATGCTCCAGTCAAAACTGGACTTTCTATGAAATCTTTCAATAGTGGTAAAATAGCACTTTAATTCTTAAATTAGAGGATAATGGTAGAAGCTCAGAACTGGGAGATGTGCTTTGTGAGAGGCAAAATGTTTGCGATGGTCTCAGTAGCTGCTTTCTCTGCAAGTCTGTGGCTCCTGCCTTGTACCTAATCCAAAATTCAGTGAGAGCCATAAACTGGATGGCGGGTTGTGTTGGTTTGTTGTTTGTTTGTTTGTTTGTTTTTTAAAGCTAAGCTTCCCAGCTTTCAACACTTCACTGTATAAATACTATACACATAGCATTCAGTGACTAGTCCCTTGTTACAGCTTGTAGGAAGTGTAGAAGGAACAGAAATTAACTTACTCTCTTTGGAGGACTCTAAATGGAAGGAATCTGGAATATCTAGATTACAAAACTATTGAAGAAAAGCAAAAGAAGTAGAGGCTTTTCATCCTGGGCATTACTGTCATCCAGATGCAATCAATGCATAATTTTTCATTTTATTGATCTCCTAAATGTCAAGAGCCCTCCTGCTTTACTGATTGCCAGCAGCTCCATTGCTGTGTGGTGGTCAGCACAGTTCACAAAAGGATGAAACACAGACTCCGAGGCTGGTCTTATCAAAGTCTCAACAGAATCTGTGTCTTACAAGTCTAATTTATTTGTCAATGTACAATTGCTGTTAATTTCAAATTGCTTTAATGACTTTAATCTTGATGGCAAGTTAAAGTTGTAATCACTGTAATTCTACTCTCTCAGGAAATATATCTCTGTATAAAGAATGACATAAATTGCTTCTTCTGAAGCATCATTTTTCTATAGTCTGTTTGTATGAGACACTGTCAAGTACTTGCTAATATTTAAAGTGGTATTTGAGCATAACAGTATCCCTTCATTCAATTAAAAATCTCCATCAAACAAATGAAAGATTGAATAAACAGAAGCAAGCAAGATTTTGCATTGCAGCAGACATGAAACAGACAACGGCTCCAAGACCTACATCCTGTGTCCTTGTACCCCTTTGAAAGATGGAGAAACATTATGGCCACATATCTTTTCATATTACCTCTTGGATAAGCTGGATCTCAGATTACTGAAGATTCTCACACATCTTTTAAGATTATCTCTTGGATTACAACAAGAATAGCTCTGAGGCAGTCTCTGACCACTTGTGGAAAGCTTCCTAACTCTCTTGCAATAGAGCTTTTAAGTTGAAGGAAGCAACAGGTCTTACGGTTTCTTTCCTGCCATGAGAACACACATAGTGCCATAAAATGGCCCAGTAATAACTTCAACACTCACAAATCTTATTTGTATTTTGATAAAGTCAGCTTAAAACTGATGTAGACATTTGCAGATGAGCTGCCGATTCTTGGCTTTTCATTCTGGGACTGAAAAGGAACTGTAGGGTCTGGTTATGCATAATGAGGTCCTGCTATTTCACATCCAGGGCAGTGCACCAAATGTGGTTAGCAGATTTCCAACAGACTACATGAAACGTGTTGATGCACCTGTGAAGATAATGCAAGGTTTCATTTTGTGGTGAGATGAACCCTCTGCACCGTCTTGTAGTTGAAGAGGTGCCAAATGTGTTCTACAAGTGCAAATGTTCGCCGCAGTGAAGGACTGGTCTGTCTTACCAGGGCAAAGATGGCTTGAACATGCACACAGACTGCAAAACCTTTTTCCTTGAAGATGTCTATAAATACTATGCAGAAAATCCTATGCCATCGCTCTCTGTGCACAGAAGCAACACAAGATTATCAAGCCTAGCTCAACAAAAGAATTTTGAACACCTGTCTCTGTATGTTGAAACAATCTAACAACTTTTGGTTTTTCAAAGTTTTCTTATGTACTGAGAATATGACTATCACAGCTTCCAACTGAGAGGTAAAAGTGACTAACTCCCAGTGCACGAATTAAGACACGGTACAAGCTCATAATATTCAAACAGTCATGAGAAGTCTTCCCTTCTGCTGGAAGATCTTTTTAGGTTAAAGAAGAAATAAAGATGAAATGTCAACAGGTATAGGAGAGCTCACAATGTGGAAGCTTTCTGCATCCACAAAATGACTCATAGTCCAGACATGGCAGAAAAAGCTTTTGTTCATGTGAGACCTTATATCATCGATGGCCCTCACCTGCTATCAGAAAATACATGGGATTTAAAGAAGCTTATGAAAGAGGCCTATGAAGGAAGGGAGCCTTACATAAGGAACATAAAAAAGCCCTGCAAGTAAAGAATAACACACAATGGCTCAAAGTGGTCCACAGCCAGCATTGCAAAGTGGTTATTTCAAAGTACCATAAGGGAGAGTGACAGCAATTTCTCTCTCAATCTTGTAGACTTAGAGTTGGATTTGGGTTTTGTTTTATAAGTTTCACAATATTGTGCTACCCTGAAACACTGTAAACAGAGATCTGTAACGGAAAACCAAGGATTTCCTAAGAAGTGGCATGGCATGGCCTGGGGCCAGAGCCCATGAGAACTCTTCCACTAGCAAACACCAGAAGCAAGCAAAGTCAGGCAGGTTTGGCTTTCTAGTAAATTGTCATGGTTTGACATGACAGCCTTTTCTGGTAAGGCGGATGGGGCTGTAAAGGTGGCGCCTGTAAGAAGTTGTTTGCAACTCTCCCCAGCTCTGAGCCAGACCCACGTCTGGGGCTGAGCCAATTAGACGCCTCCACGATCACTTTTTAAGAAGAAGCCGGAAGAGGAGGTGGCTTTTCCTCCATCTTTTTCCTGCTTCTTCTTTCTTCTGTCCCTTCTTCTTCTTCTGGCTGGTGGTGGTGCAAGGAGTAGGAACAATGAGAGAAACGGCCATGCGGACTCCAAGGCCAGTGATGAAGGAGAGGAGGAGGTGTACCAGAGCAGAGACTCCCCTGCATTCTATGGAGAGAATTGGAGAAGCTGAGATATTCACCAAGGACTGTGTCCCGAGAGAGGGACCCCGTATCGGTAGAAGAAACTGCAATTGTGATGAAGAATGCATGCCAGAGATATTTACCAAGGACTCTGTCCCGAGAGAGGGAACCCATATCGGCAGAAGCCGCAGCTGCTGGGAGCAACCCATGCCAGAGAAGTTTGCTAAGGACTTTGTGCCGGGGGAGGAACCCCGTGTTGGAGCAGGGGAAGAATGCCAGGAGTCATCCTCTTCTGAGAAGACAGAAGCGGCAGAGCCCATCTGTGAGAGACTGACCACATTCCCCATTCCCTGCCCCCCTGAGCCGCTGAGGGGGGAGGAGGTAGAGATATCGGGAGCAGTGAGCTGGGCCCGGGAAGAAAGGAGGGATGGGGGAGGGAGATCTTAAAGTGCTGGTTGTAATTTTCTCATCATCCTACTCCCTTTTGCTTTTATTCCATTCTGTTTCTTGTAGAATAAACTTTCCTACTTTCCTCTCTAAGTCGAGTACTGGAGTTTGTTTTGCCCGGAACCGTAATTGGCAGTGAGCCCTCCCTGCCCTTGTCTTAATCCACAACAACCTTGCTTATGTTTTTACTCCCATTTCGCTGGAGCCTCTGCCATCCTAACGAGGGTGGGGGTGAATGGGGGCACCGAGCAAGAGATTGTCGTGGTGCTGCTGTGCTAGCTGGGCCAAACCATGACATTAATGAAGAAAAGTTTCACATTTAAAATCTGAAAAACACAGAGTCACATAGCTGCTGTGCTCCAGCCCTCACTGAAGGAAAAATTAGAAGATACTGCTGCTTTGGCAGACTGATTAATATTTGGTAGCAATTTAGACAGTGAATAGTACACACATCCCCCATCTCTCTCCCCACCCCCTTTTAGCTGAGAATAAAAATATTTAATGCAGTGCCATAATGTAAAGGGCAGCTATCAGGAGGATAGAGTCAGGCTGTTCTCAGTTATGTCCCATGATAGGACAAGGGGCAATGGGTATAAACTGGAACATAAGAGATTCCAAAGAAACATAAGGAAAAATTTCTTCACTGTGAGGGTGATGGAGCACTGGAACAGGCTGCCCACATGGGTTGTTGAGTCTCCTTCTCTGGAGCCGTTCAAAACCCACCTGGACAAGTTCCTGTGTGACCTACTCTAGGTGGTCCTGCTCTGGCAGGGAGGTTGGACTAGATGATCTCTCGAGGTCCCTTCCGACCCTTGAGAGTCTGTGATTCTGCCATTCTACGATCACTGTTAAAAGCTCCTAAGCAACTCAGAAAGCTACTGTGAGATGCAGTTCTCCTCAGTACCTGTCCTTTTTGGGAGGCTGAGACAGAGCCAATCTCCATCTCTCACGACAAGAAATGCAGGGCAACCACAGATTCTGACATATAATGAAAATAGAAGAAACGGAGCAAGAAAGCTACAACTGTATAAGATATTTAGGCAGTATTAAAACTCCTAGGGCCTAAAATATTTTATTTTTATGGTGATTTATTTTATTCAGTAAGTATGTATTACACAAATCTCACATTTTTAATAGAGAACTTGATTTAATCTAAACACCAGTTTTTTCTTCAGAGGTTTTTAAGTATTCAACTGTTTGGTCTGCTTTTGAACAGACAAAGTCCTTTGCTGAAAGAAGAGGTTTAGGATGGGGAGTAGAGAAAAGGTTAAGAGTTATAGTTTGTAATTGCAGAGACAGAAATCTTCCTTTGCCTGCATCGGCTACTCTTCAGTCCTTGATGTATGTGGCAAGATCAGGGACGTGCAGTTGTGAAAAAGCAGGAAAAACAGAAGGCTGAACCCAGAGGGGATTTGTGGAAAGTGAGCTGATCATTTTGACCAGTTCTTCATGCATTATTCCAGGGATTTATAGGCATGTGTGCCAGCTTTTCCCAGCTATGTGAGGCAGCTGGAAGGACAGCTCCACTGCTGAGAGGATGGTGTCAGTTAAGGCAATTAAAAGGAACGCTAAAACCATTTGAATAATCACCCAAGACCTGAACTCCAAAGCTTTTAAGGTTCACTCAGCCTTAATGTGTCTTTCTGCTCACAGGGAGATGTTAAACTAACCTTCCTCTCTCAAGGGTGAGAAGTTATCTCCACTCTGCATTCTGCACAAGTCCCTTTTGCCTTCTCTGTCACACGAGTGCAGTACATTAACTTTTAAATTATTATTGAACTGTCCTGCTGTTTTGGAAAACAGTACATCTACAAGATCCACTGTCTCACATGCCAGAGAGAATTGACTTCTCCCACTCAACCAGGGAGAGGCTGAGCAGCAGGAACACCCATATATCACATACCTCCCAACGTGTTGCAATTTTGAACTGGTTCAGAAACACTGTGTCCTATTAAATCATTAACTATTACTAATAATCCCTTGTTAAGACCATTCATTCCTTTTACACAAAAAGGAATTTAACATTGTGACACACACAGTAGTGACATTTAATTTCCCTGAATACAATAATAGTGTTACCTTTGTGGCAGTGGTGTTACACTGTGTAATTGTTCTTCAGAAACCAATGAACCCAAAAAGTCTGTTTCATTAAACAGAACAAAATTACATGAATATATGTAAAATTAAAATGATCCAAAGTTGGCATCCTGGTTTAAATATTTCTCCATTATTGGCTGCAGGAATGGATAGAGATTACTTGTGGCCTGCAACACAACAATTGCTGCAGATGAACTAAAATTCTGTGTCTTGGATAGATGAATTGCTCTGTAGATATTTGGCTTTAAAAAAAAAAAAAAGAAAAGAAAAAAGAAAAGAAAAGAAAAGAAAGACTTATAGAATTTGAGATCTGTGCCTTTAGCAGTACACTCATTTTCCAGTCCAGAAAGTAAATTTTTGCAACGAATGCTAATTGCTGCAAACACAAGGGATCATTTTGCAAAGCAGCATGTCCTTTTGCATGTTGCAAAGAAAGACTGAAATATCCTTATGTATGTGCATTAAACATTTGAATACTTATCATCTAACGATTAGTCAGGAAAGCTTGGTAATCTGCTGCAGGAAGGACATGTTTAACTGAATGTAGCAGTGTGCTGCAGTTGGTATTTGTTCCTGTCAAGGGAACTTGATTTATCTTGCAAATAGAACCAGAATATGCGATAAAAGTCATTGTGGGTCAGCTGTTTAAACAACCCCTGTATATTCCTCAAGTGAAAAAAAAATCTATAACAAGATGTATCTTCCTTATAGGCTAGAAGAATCTTTTATGATTACCATTTCTGCAGTTTTTATGGCATTTATTAAGAAACAGTCCAATGACACAGCTATTTATAGCTAACAGTGAAAGACTTCTGTATTGACTAAAATGGATTAATAAATAAACCAAATATAAGTGCAGTATATAAAATAGCTCCAACTCCCTTTTACAAATTGTCCTTTATTATTTGAAAATTTGGAAATAAAATAATAGTACCATGCTATATCAGCTACATGTTTGGTTTTTCTTGGATTGAAGATATGGTACATCTCATAATTTCTGCTAGTCAGAGAGAATTAAGAAACTATAAGTGACAGATCAGTTGTGAAAAGCCACTGGAGGAACCAACTGGCTTTTTTTTTTTTTAAAGCCTCTTATTGAAAAAAAAAGTTGACTCGTCAAGTAATTTTTAGTGAAAAAAATCTGTTTTTAAAAAATCAGCAGCTTAAAAAGTAATTTGAAACTGATAGAGACACCTTACTTCAACAGGATGACTTAGAAATTCAAGGTTTGCAATTTCAGTTTGATCAACACTATACTTCAAAATGTGAATGACAATGTGCTCATAAGATCAATTAAAATATTCAGAAATCACTGAAATAAAATGCTTTTGTCTGAAAAAAATGGATTCATATTTACCATATTTAATTGACATTTCAGCTTTTCATTGCTATTTATGGATTTTTGTTTTCAAAATCTCAGCGATGCTGATGGGACAAAACTCCCAACTTTCTGCCCAAACTTAATACAACTTAATTTAACAACAAACATTACATACATGCATGAAGTGAATATGAAAGACACCACTCATCCAAGAACAGGGGTTCTCCAGACACTTTGCTAGACAGATTGTCTCATCAGCACATGACGCCTCCTGCTACAGCCCTTATGAGCTGCCTAACAGAGGAGATTAACTGGAGCTGCTTGGTCTCCCCAGTATCCTCCCAGGTCCTGGGCAGAGCTGTTTATGCTATTTTACACCAGCTAGGGTGCACATGTAGCAGCTGGGATTTTTGCAATTCCTTTCATTCAATCTCTTTTGTCTCTGACATGATTCATGCACTAGGGCTACAGGGGAAAAATACAGAAATTATCTAGGGACTATACTAGCTTGGAGAGTTACAAAAACCATCATCTCCTTTTCCAATTGGAGAACAGAAGAGAGAGAGAAAAAGTAAGACTAGATATTGCTGAATATGCAGTAGATGTGAACCAGAAAAGGAGCTGTGCTACTGTGGCCTTGGAGTTCATAGATCTATGATTCACAGCATTGCAAGGCCCATTTGGTGTGCAGAAAGAGGATATGATGAAAGGAATAGTTAGTCATGGAGAAAAAACTAGACAGAACATACAAGGATGCTTAACTCTGGGAAAGTATTCAGGTGTGACACACACCCTCGAAAACGGAATAAGGCCTTTTTTTTCCTTTATTCTCCTAAAAATGTTCATACTTTGGTAGGCAGATTACTTGAAGCGGTACCCTCCATCCCAGTCTTGTAAGAGCCCACCATGAACTTCACTGCATGAACTTTCAAGCCTATCTCAACCCAAGAGGATGGCAAAATGTTCTCTAAGCTTTTTCTAACATCAGCCAGTCATATTCTCTCATGACTTGTCTTTTTTTGCCTCTCACTTTAGCAAGCATTTTTTAAGGCAGGTAGAAGAGGAGAAAAGGCCATCCCAGCAATGGTGTTAGAACGCACAGTGTACTACCCTCAGCATGCAATTGCTGAAGTCACCAACTGTTGAAACGTTTGCAGATAGATAGCGTTTCTGTTAAACTTTCACCTGCTTGAACATAGTCATATTCAAAGTAGGGATAAAGGAGAATGATTTGCCTTAGGGATCCCCTTGTCAACTCATGTGATTGCTGTTGAAAATGGTCTGGATCTAAAAGACCACAAAGGTGTTTGATGTTCTTCATATATCCTTCAGCAAAAGAACTGGGAGAAGAGTCATTGCTCTCATATATTTGCATTTTCAATAACACACATAAAACAAGCTATGCCCTGCCAGTTTGGAACAAGCTCTGTCCTGCCTTGATGTACCCATGCTATGTCTCTTTTACTGTTGTGTGTGAAGAGAATGGGCAGGAAGGGGGAAAAATGATATCCACAGGGAAGAAATAGGACTGAGGCTAGGAGGACAAGATAAGAGAAAGTTAAATGGAGAGAAGGAAATAAACTGATAGGCATAAAGAAGACACACAAACACACACACACACACACTCCCCTCCAAAAAAAGATGAAAAAATGATGACAGGGAGGAAAAAGGCAATGGAGACAAAAAAGTTCAAAAGACATGGGTGAAGATGACATTATGAATACAGAAATCAAGTAGACAAGCATGAAGAAGGAGGTAAGAAAGGAAGAAAAAAAAAAGTAAAATGCAAAGAAAATTAAGAAAAAAATAAGCCCTCTGGCCAACAAAAAAAGCTGAAAAGAGAAACATGGGATAAATGGCAGAAAACAAAACAAAGAGGAAACACAGAAGTCTGTAACACCAGCTGCATTTAATATCATTTATGGGACAGATCTTCTAACAATTATTTGATATGCTGTTGCTCTGTGGTCGCTGTGATAGGGATGACATCTGGCTTCAGAGCAGATCTCTGAGCATCAGAGAGTGATGGCCACAACTGTGACAGCCAACCTAGAGTCTCCTAAGTGGGAAATGACCCCTTAGAAAAATCTGGGCTAAAGCAGGACGTTGATTTACTGTCTCCTTTATGTCAAGACAGCCTTCCACCTTTCCTTCTTTGCGATGTTTGATAGATAAATTTTGCTCAAGCAAAATCTAGGAATAATGAGACAAAACAATTCAATCTGCTGCCACTGGTAATTTTTCCAGCACAGGGTACGGCCTCCTTTCTCCACTGTGACTCCAAACTGTTTTATTGTTTTACTGCCTTCCTTGTAGTCCTAACTACCAGGCAAGATGGGAACATATACCCAAGCTGTGAAATTAATTGTGCCCAACTAGTGCAACTTGAAACCAGGAAAAAGCCAGTATAACATTTTTGGAAAGATTTCCCATTCACACAAACAGCAAAAATGAGAGACAGCATCACTGTGAAACTGTGGCAATTCATGGAACACGATCACACCACAGTGCTTGCCATGGGTGGCTTTACTGCAACTGTTAAAGCCCTTAAATGCTGCTCCAAATCAGGAGGTGTCTCCAAGGACTCATGTTGGAGGCAATGCCTGTATCTGGATGGTACCCCACACCAGTCTCCTAGGGCTGGTAAACCATCCTCTCACACCGTGGGCACACATTCGAACACACAAGCGACCTCACTCTATGTAGCAGCACTGTTTATACAATAACTGTTTACCTGAGTGGAGGCTTATAGGCAGTAAGGCTAAAAATCCAAACCAGGAGTATCTTCTTCTACCTGACCCAAGAAAATGTTTGGAGCTGAATCCAAAGCCCCCTCTGGGTCCCACCAGTGTGCCTGTGTGCTCAGAAAGGAGGCACTGCTGCTGCCCCTGAGTGATTCAGAGCACCCATGTGGGAAAGAGCAGGCAATATCTGCCAGAGTTTGTCCTTTAGGGCTGTTCTTACAAACAATAAAGTTGAAATGTAAAGGGCAGGCTTTGGAGCAAAAGCTGCAGGTAAATCTCACAAGTATATTATTATTTTTTTACGTCAGATTGGTCATGTACATGCTTAACTGTAATTTTCCTAACTGAAACATTTCTGGTTTCTTTAAAATATGACTTAATAATAATGAATCACAGGTAAGGATTAACCAAAATTAAAGAGGCACAGTGCAAGTCTTTCCTATAATCAAGGAACCTACTGTTATCTAGGGACACAGAACAGCCACGTTTAATTTTGCATTCTGCACTTTAACGCAAAAAAATACTAATTACATTCCCCTTAGCCCCTTTGTGTGGTGCCATCCAGCACATGCCCACCAGAGACAACAAATATGTACATTGAGTGAAGCATAAGGGTAATTTCCTCTGGTTGTTTTACAAGCAAGAGATTAAACTGTGACTGCCCTACAGAGTTTAAACAATGTGCTTGCAATAAAACTGATAGCATAGTATGTAATCAGAAGTCAAACTGAAAGTTTGACATGCCTAATGCAGCATTCATATGTAAAATGTCTACATTTTGGAAATAGCCCAGCCCTCTGATTTCAGTCTTTGTTCCCATCCCTGGCCAGGTGCCTCTGAACAAATGCTGGTCTCTGTCAAAGGACTGAGAACTTCTCCATGGAAGGAACGCTCCAGAGCCTATTAGAAGACAGGCTGTGTTTGAGCCTGTTAGTAAGAGCATTATTGCCACACATGAATCCATGGGGAAATTTTGAAATGTATCTCAGTCATCCTGCCTAGTCCCCAATGAACTAAACAGCTCTACATCGTTCCTGTATGACACAAGAGATGTTTATCGCATCATTTGCTGTCTTCCTAACCTGAGAAATATCCCATAGACATTTACCTACAGTCTTCCTAAATAAAAGTAGTTGGACAGAATGTGGCCATGCATTTTAACTCATATTATCGGGTTAAAAATCCAGGATGGTCATGCAGTTTGATCTTGGTTAGCTCTTAAAGATGCTCAGGGGGTGACACAGAGAAAATCATTTGCAGGGAGCCACTGGGCCTGTGTGCAAGATGGCAAAACCATGGGGATGGGAGGGATAACAGCCCAGGGCTGGGAGGCTGGTGGGGGAAGATCAAGAAGGCCTGCAAGGGAGGAAGAATCAGGGAAACTGGGAAACAGGGAAACTGTTGGGAGAGGGGCAAGGCAAAGCGGAGGACAGGAGTGGAGAGAAGAGAGGATGATGTGGCAGGAGCTGAAGGCCAGCAGGCAGAGCTGCCAGGGAGGAGCTGCAGCCCAACAGGCAGAGCTGCCATGGAGTGAAGAGCAGTGGGCAGTATGTGTGCTAGGTAAAGTTGCAAGGCAGCTGGGCAGGTATGGCTAGCTGCACCCCCTCCCCAAGCCAAGTCAGCAGCCTCACAGCATCTGTTTGCATTCATCTGCGGGCAGGATCCGGGTCTTTACGTACATATTCGCTTGCGGACAAAGTCTGTTAGCATTCCCCCAAGCTGTTTTAAAACATCCCAGTTACTGAGAGTCTCCCTAATTAAGGCAGTGAGGAGTTCAGGCTCTACACTGCAACCATCACCACAGTCTAAGCATCAGAAAGGAAGCAAGGCTTTCAAGGTTCAGAATAATAGGCTCAGTTTATGAGCTTATAAATTATTTGTATCTTTCACTGAAGGCTGAAAGCTTTGTTCAAACCTGAAAGATATTATGCACCTGATTGAAAATCACCATTAAAAAGAAAAAGAAAAAAAGAAGGAACAAAAAACTCCCCACATTCAGTATTTAGTAACAACACTCTCTTGGACTTTGATATCAGCACACCCTTACTTACTTGCTACTTACTTACTGCAGAGGAGCAAATGCCAAAAATGGATCAGTACCTGCTTTGTAAGTCGTTCAGGTGCAATTTGCCTACATAATGGGTGGCTGATGAGACAGTGATGATCCTAGCGTTGTGACTGTGCGTTCCTGATTGCTTCAGCTTATCCAAGAGGAGGTTAGTCAACAGGAAGTGTCCCAAGTAGTTCAAGCCGAAGTGCTCCTCAAATCCATCCTCTGTCTTCCTTTCAGGGACCAGCATCACCCCAGCTGGAGGAGAAAGTAGAGGTAAAAACCTGTTGATTTATTTCAAAGCAGCAAGCTAAAAGGAGCACATATCTCCTGCTGCAGAGTGTAAACACGGCATTTAAAGCAATGAGTGACTGGTGATGGCATGTGAAGTGTAAAGCCAACACTGATTGACTCTTGCTGAGAAAAATGTCAAAACCCCCACTTCAGTTCCTTTATCCAGAAAACAAGCAGACTGACACTCTCCCTGCAGGATTTTGAGGATAAAGGAGTTGTGAAAAGTGTTTTGAAGACATTAGAAGTTGTGTTAACCCATTGCTAGGGTGACAGAATGCAATGCTGCAGATCCCCAACAATAATTAATCCATCTACAATAGGTGAGAGGTGGGTGATCTCAACAAAGATCTTCATCAAAGAGCTCAGAGCAGGGGAGACAAGACCGGGCTAAGCAGCAGACCTGCTCTCCCAGATGGCTTTCTGCTGAGTCCTGGCTGGAGTTTAAAGATCTGTTGAGCCTTTGTCTCAAATCTGTAATTTCTGTCTCACTGGTGTGGGTGAGAAACGATGCAGTAAATTTACCCAATATATCTTAATTACTGTGTTTACAAGCAGCTGCATATTGAAATGAGTTTCTGAATGCTTATTTTGGCAATATTTTTGCATATATTTCTACAAACCACAATTTTCAAACTCAGTGCCTAAAATAAGTATCTACATCCCTAACATGCAATGTTGAATTCAGCATCTTTCACAGAATCCTGAGCTCATGTATAAATTATATAATGTACTGAGGCTGTGTGGGGGGTAGCTATCCTGCTTAATTATAATGTGGACTTGACTGTTATAAATTATTCTTATTTTATTAAAATTTGATTAATGTACAAGTGGATCTGACCTTTGTAACTTAAATGTAGATGGACGTGGCTTATGGAGCATAATCTTGTGGGCCATTTGTCTTGTCCCTAAAACATGTGAAGATGACACAGTAGAAAGGCCACCTCTGCTCACAGACATGAGAGTGTCAACTGAATCCTTGTGCTACTTTATGTATCCATGAAAAAGCCTTCAACACCCCATTTCTTGACATCAGCCTGAGGACGATATATTAAATGACTATTTTAAATTGCCTATGCTGTGCACCCACACCAGTCCTTCTTTAGGGGAGTCCCATCACCTGGCAGTCCTGCTTCATTAATGCTGCTCAGGCTGAAGAGGAGGTATTTTTGGGATCTTTTTAGTGTGGCCAAGAGCCAAAGTGATTCACCTGTGGCTGCCTACTGTTTAACGGAGCAACAGGAGAGGCAGTGTGAGGGGAAGAGATGAGAGTAGATCAAACAAATGGTTTGGGTGTAACACAGCGTACCCCACATCCAGAGAACTTAGGACAGAGCATGAGTGATGTTGGCTGATGGTATGATGAAAGAAACGCAACACAAATTACGTGATGGGGCTTTACAAAAGCTCCGATTGGCATCTCTCTCTGTCATCAGAGACACTTTCCCAGCTGCCTCTGAGTGATGGGAAAACCCAGCTGCCGGGTGTGGTTTCTCTGCATGTCAAACCCCAGCTTTAATACAGGGAAGACACAAATTAGAGAGTGTCTGGTCGCCTGGCCCTCTCTATTCTCCTGCCTCAGCAGTGCTTACTTCGATGTATGGTGCAACTGCTCACTGAGGTGGAAACAGGTTTCCATTTCCTGGGTAATCTGCATATGCAGCATGTAATGACATCCAGTACAGCAGCCAGGACTAAGCACTGGCATAAGGGTTATGGACAGCCATAACTGTGAGACAAGCCCTGCTGTGACTTTGTCTTGTCTTCTGGGAAGAAGGAAATGGTGCGTAGGACAACTAACCCCAATCCCCTAGACCAAGTCTCAGCTTGTTACAGTGCAAGTTTTAGCAGAGATAGAGCTTAGCATCTGTTGGAAGGCAGATGGGAACATTGCCGCATCTCTGGAGATGGTACAAGTAACTGATTAGCATCTCTCCGAGGCCCATCCTGCTCACCAAACCTCTGACACTTGGAGACTCTAAAATGCAAGCCCAAGAAAAGGCAGCTAACACAAAACACCCCTGGCACAGCAAAGCTGATGTGAACACCAAAACTGCTTCTGCCAGGGCTGCTGTAGGGCTTGCTATAGGACTCCCTCCATGCACACACACACTTCTGTTGGCTAACTGAGATGGAGGGATGGAAGAATTTGTCTGGAGAGAAATGTGGTAGGCAGCTGCTACAGCATTCCATTTTGGATCACGACCAGCAGGCAAACCCAGAGAGGCTGTCACCACTCACATCAGCCTCGAAGATGCCTGTGCTACAGCAAAGCCCACTCAACCTCCAGAGAGGTGTGGGATTTCAGGAGCATATAGAGGCTTTGCCCTCCACCCCAATTAGTCTCCACCATCTGTGCTGCATGTCCTGGAAGCAAAAACCAGATCTGAGCTTAGGTCAGGAGATGGAAAAAAAATTCAGTCATGCAATACACAACTGGTAAGATACACATTCCCAAAAATGATTTTTTTGATCATTCTTCAGGAATTTAATCTGAGTAAAAATTGTAGTCAAGTCCTTGAGCAGGCACAATCACCTCTGCTTCCATTTGTTGCTACTAAAATTCCCTTTTTGTCTTCAAGAGCTGGTCAGATAATACTAATCCAAAACACCAATTTATTTTTTTTCCTAAAAGAGTTCTCATCTTTGAGGTGGTTCATATCAAGGCTATAAAAAAATCTTGCCCTGCAATTTGAGGGCAGATTCTCTTATTTGAGGAGAAGCCATTTTAATTCACTGAGAGCAACTGTACAAAGGAATATCCAACAGGCAATCGAACCTGTCTGCTTCTCTGACAAAAGGAAAAAGCTTGTAAGTGTAGCAGCGATCCCTCTTTTCTAAATTATTAACTACCTAACATTCAGCAGATACTAAAAGTGGCGTGCTATTGATTTTCTTTTCTCCAGAAACATCATCAGCTTTACTCAAGGACTCCAAATGGTAACAAAGAATGAAAGCTGCTTCTATTTTTAATTCTTTCAATTAATCCAAGACTACTTGAAACATTAAAACATGTTGTCTTTTTTTTTTTAACCTCTTCATTGTAAACTAAGAATAATTTTGCATATTCTTCTGGAATGGAATTCATACAACCTAGTATCTTTCTGATTTTAAATATCAATAGTCAATCTCCTCAGATTTTTGGAGCACATGTGAAATTTGAAGCAGCAGCACTGAAACCATTAATATCAAACACCTCAGTTCTGATACAACTCTCTTATGCATTTTTCTTTCTGTTTAGCTGGATTGTTTTCAGAAAATGTATTTTATAAAATGTCACTCAAATCAGCGTGGCATTAAAAAACGAAGTAACAAGTAAGCTGAACATGAGCTTTTACTTTGTAATTGATTAGCTGCTATTGAAATATTCAGGCAAAAAGCTGACCTAAATGACACACTGCTATGTGATTTTGCAAGAGCAGAAATAAATTAGAATAAAGAAAATATTTTGCTGCATAACTATGCTGAACTGTCCTTATAGATACAGTAATATGGTCCTGTGTGCTGCAGTTAGGCAGGTGGTGTAATATGTTAAATGTGAAGTAGTTACAATGAATAAAATACTCTATCCTTTTTTTACTTTTATGACTAGGCAATCATAATATTTTTCCCTCAAAGAATGACTACACCTCAAGAGAAATGTCTTTGTAAACAGACATTTATCATAATTGTCTATACAACTTTCTAATGGAACTTTTTTGGTTGGGTATCCATCAGTGAATTTGTCTTATGTGATTTTTAAGAGCATAATGGATCTGATACTGCATACAGCATAACCAAAAAGCTTATGACAGTTGTAAATATTATAGATATATGGATTATACAGGAGAATTTGTACCATGCCTGTCTGGGCTGTAGACAACGATTTACATAGCTGTAATTCCTGTACCTCCCACTGCAAAGACATCACTTACATTACATAATGTATTTTAAGAGCTTTAAAAATGTAGGTATTTCACTCATCTAGATTTATTTACAGCAAGCTACTTAGAGGTTTTTAAAGGGAGTTCTCTCAAGCTCACTACAAAAGAAGATTTTAAATCTTTTTCACATAAAGAGTAAAATGTCTTCCTTCCCAGTCAGGCTCACAGGAGAGCCCACTTGCAAGTCCTTTTATCCTCTGCAACTCAAGAGCTGGGCAGACAATGCATAAGGTCAGCTGCATAAACTTACATGTAACACCTTCACAACAGGAGGAAACTATATAACCACATTCACCCAATCCTTCCTATTTACAAGAAAGAGATACCTACTGCACCAAAGACGCTCCCAAGGGGAAAAAATAATAGAAACAGTAACTCCAAGTAAAAGCACAAAGCCTTCTCTCTGTACAGACTTTGTACTGGTATAGTTGATTCATTTAGCAGCAGGTTCTATCCCATAAGTGCAGCCACACCAGGTGACTTACCTCATTTAACAGTGTCAAAACTACTGTGCTCTGCACACTGATATATCCAAAAACCCGTGAGTGGATCTACAAAACATATAACACGTGGGTGGACATACAAAATTGCATAGCCCACTTCTCTCCTGAATAACGACGGCTATAGCAGACTGAACATCCCAATAATTGTGGAGTAACATCTCTTGTTTAGGCTGCCTATACTAGATAGCTTGTTCTACCTCCTTCAGTTGCCCTATGCTACCCCAGATTACATCTGTCCAGTGGGTCTCCCCTGGCTAGGGAGCAACAAGAGGGTGCAATGCCTTATTAGAAGAATTGCCCCTAGGAGTGCCTACTGGAGACAAAACTGTACCCACATAACTGCTTTTACAAGTATGCCTCATTTGGACTGCAGAGTGGTGAATTTATAGCACTGCTTGCTAAGCTGCATCTGTAACCCAGAGCCCAGTGCTACTAGTATCCCAGAAGAGTGTTCTGAGTCTAGACAGGATCATACACAGAAGCCAGATTAACAGTATATGAAAGCTGAAAAGGCAAAAGTTCAAACAGTTAAGGAGTAAAACACAAAAATACAAATGAAGCTCTGTAGAGCTCTCCAATACTTCTGGTCCTGTTTTCTGTTTCCCTTGAAGGAGTTCAGACTCTTGCATTCCCTAATATCTTCTGGATCTCTGTATACAAGCATATGCAGTTTTCTAAAGCAAACTGGGAGGAAACTGAAGCAAAGCAAGGAATTTTACTCCACAGCATAACAATGACACCTAGATGACACCTGATCCACATCAATGCATTTGACCCTTGGGGAGATGCAAGGTTATCTGCTGTCAGCCAGTTTGGCATCAGTGGTGAGACAGCGGCCTGTGCATGGATCACCTTCTGAAGGAGACTGGCCACTGTGAAAACTGGTTTGATAAAGATCAGGGCAGCACTCGGACTGGATTCAGCCTCAGACTGTGGCGGACAGCCATCTCCATGGGGTTTGATCTCTCCTGCTTTTTCTCCAGAAACTGCTTCACAGGAGTCTGCCTGAGCCTCTGCTCTAGCACTGACCAAGTTCCCACCGGCTCCCACCTCCTGCTCTCTTGCAAGGGGCTCTGCTCTGCCCATTGCCATTTCTGCATGCTGCCTTCCTGACAACTTCCCCAAGTCCCTGTGCTGGTAAAAATGCATAGCCCTGTTGAAGCAAGGATGACGTGCTGCTTCCCAGCCAAAGCTCTGGGCTGCATTCCCCTCCATCCACTACCCCTAGAATCTGGTGATCCAACACTAATCTTATCAAGGAACAGCCTGTGTGCAGTAAGGAGGGGAGAGGCTCAGCCCCATACGTGCATATCAGCACCATCTGTCTCTCTACTTCCCTGCAAAAGGTAAGTTCATTCTCCCTAATTTTCTTACCCAGCCACTTTAGCTCCTTTATGTCTGAATCTCATAGATCTCTGCATTCCGCAGGCATCTGCCAGTCACATGCTTAGCTTGCCCTTCCCTTGTTCCTGAGCCTGATTTCCTTACAGGGCCATAGTCCATGGCTCTGAGTCTCCTACCAGCTTCCCCATCCCCTCTTCAGTGTCAACCAGTTGTGACATGGGGTAGATAAGAATTATTTTCTATGTGTTACATTGAAGTCAGTGGCCAAACAGAAGAAACATCATCTTCATCTCTGCTAAATATCAGTAAATTCACAAAAAAGAGCTCATCCAAGAACTCTATCACTGCAGAAAAAGGTTCAATCAGTTTGTGCACACGACTCTAGTCCTTGAGGTGAAGACTCAATCCTCATGAATTACGTGGTGTCTAAGTATTTGCAGACTCTGACTGAAACCTCTCCTGCAGTTCAGACATACCTAATGCCTCTCTGTTCTCATTATCCCTCCAGCTCTGCTCCCCCACCACAATTGCTTTCTTGTGAATTTCCTTTTATTAATTTCCTGATATTGGACAATAATATATAGAGTCATATCATTGTTTCAGTTGGAAAAAACCTTTAAGATCATCAAGTCCAACCACTAACCTAACACTGTCAAACCCAGAAATGCTACATTCATAGACCTGACAGTCCCGTTCAACCCCATCAACTCTCCATCTTATGCTGTCTCTCCCTTATAACATTCCCACCTTCAAGTGCATGTCTTCTACTTCAGTGCTCCACAACCAGATTTGCCTCTCTTGGAAGGTACAGTCTTGTCCCATCTGCATTCAGATCAGGCTTCTATGCTATAGGTTTTGTTATTCTGCCTATAAATACAAGAGCCTGCACTCCCAGAGAGATGTGGTCACTAGCCAAATGAGATCACCAGCTACATCAGCTCACCAGCCATGTCTGGAGAGACATTTAGGTCCTGAGAGTGCTGAAATTACATCCCAGTTCCACAGTCATGTTCCAGCTGTATGTAAAAGTAAAACCCAGCCAACCATCACCTCCTGTTCACCTCTCTCCACCCCATAGTCTTCTTATCAGAGGACAGAAACTTGTTATGGAGATCACCTCCACCTCAGAGGCAGCCATGGGGAGCAGACAGGACACTGGCACCCAGCCTTGGTGCCAGTGCACTCGCCTGCATGCAGTACTTCGTACCACGACTCTGGGTTGTATTCCAGCAGAAGGACCTGCTCAGTCTCAACTCAGGAAGCACTTGGTACAGGCAACATCAATAGCGATTAAAACTTAAAAGATGATTTTCAAACTGCAGAGAGTAACAGGCTTCTGACTTGACTCATCTGAGAATATTCCATGGGTGGTGAAAGGTGCAACTGACTCTGACACAAGACAGCATTCAAGTCCCCATTCCAAATTGCATTCCATCCCCGTATCAGAGTCTTCCTAAAGAAACTTGCCATTGTGAAATTAAATCCCTAAGATGTTTTTCTTCTCATTGTCGGAAAAAACTAAATTCTTTTATCTGCCATTACAAATAATTAAATAAAAATAAATTAGCCTAAAGCAAATACTTGGCATGGAAATTCTTAGCCCAAATATTAAAAGTCTGGCTAACTAGTAAGGAACGGAAAACTGAGTAATGTCTACTGCTAGTGCTCCCAGACCTACCTATAATGCCCACAAGGGAGAAGTGGACTGTACTAGCTGTTCCAAAGAAGATAAAGCAACCTTTCCAGCAAAGACAAGCTCTTACTTTATCAGCAGGTTACAAAAAAAGAAATGAAGAAAAAATACCAACAATCTACATTCAAGGACTGTGAGCACAACTAAATCTTGGTAGGTTAAGCACAAAACTCAACAAGCTGATGTATCTCCTTAAGAATAGATTCACTTTCTGATTCAATGTCACGCTGCTACACAGTGAGCACAGAAAGCGAAGGCTAGTTCCCTGGAAAAAGCAACAGTTAAAATCCAGAAAACATGGTCCACAACTGAGGTATTGCTCTTACACTGAAATAAATCAGAGCATTCATAACTGGGTCTAGACAGAAAAAAAATACTTATTTTCCTTAAAAATATGTTCACTAACTGGTTATCTGAGTTGGCACAATGGTGAGTTATCCCACTCACAATCAGAAAATAGGAAAGTCAGTCACAGCTTTCTAATTCAATAGGAAGTTCTCTTAGAAGTAAAATACCTTGTTTTGAAATCTGTATAAAAATACTTTTGCCTAAAAGCTATGAAAGGATTAGGTAAGAATAAAACATGGATCGTTTCTGCCTCTCAGAAAAGCCAGTGGCAAATGTTCTACACACTTAAGTAGAACCGGTTGGGTTTCCTAATCCATCAACAGATGAATTTTTGTATCTGTCTTCCACTGATAAAACATTCACACTCAAGGCATAAAAGGAAATGGGTCAAGAACCTGCAGTGTGTGGAGCCTGAGATATTTCCCTTTTCACAAAGTGTTTGTTATCACAAACACAGGAAAAGGTTTGGAAATAATTATAAAGACAAAGATAGTATCAAACAGAAGTCAGGATTTTCCTGAATGAAACCCTTACTGTTTGAAAGTCAGAAGTAGCCTAAAGTTAGTCTTCTAACTTAATAGTTCTTTTAATAAAAAATAAACATTTTATAAGAAATCTCATATCTTTATATAGGCTACATATCACTCTAGCAGAAAATAACACTATTCAAGTACCATAAAAGCTCTAGCTGATGACTGCTGCTAAAAACCTCAGCACTGGGTAAATGTTGGCATTGCACAACTCACAGTTGCTCTGAACAAGCCGGGTTGGATACCATCGGCAGTATCCATGGTGCTCCAATACATGTACCCAGACAAGTGGCTTCCAGTAACCAAGGCATTTAATACCTTTAAAGAGCAGTGTGTGATGAGCCAGTCTCCCAATACCTTCTAGTCACCTCTCTTACAAAGATGGCCTCTCCTGAAAAAATCTTAGTAAACAGCATGGGTCATACACCGAGTTTCTTCAAAACATATGGCATATGGCACTGAAAGGATCTTCTCATTTGAGAACACATTAATGCTGCATATTACTGATAAATCTCCTGTTTTTGCCTATATTCCATGGAATATCTATTTTAAATCAAGCCCTCTAACACCTCAAATTACCTTTTCCAGCTCTAAACATCTCCTGAGGACCCAGCTCTCCTATAATATCTAGTATCCATTACATATAGGTAAAGGCCCTCTTGCCCTTCTGCTTGTCCTCCTCTCTCCCTGTCCCTCTACACCTTTCCCATCTGAGCTTTGCTTATGTATTACTCAGATTTGTCTTTAAGGAAGGATAAAGATGAAACGTGATTCTGTTGGCAAGACACTGGAACAAGTTTCATGAGATAACAGATCCTGAACTCAGCATAGCTTTCCCACATGGCTGGAGAAGTACTATTTTTTATGAAATCCAAGTTCCACTAGAGTCAACAGCAACCCTCCACACTTCTTTCCCTCAAGGCCTTCTCCAGTTAAATCCCATTGCTCTGGGGCTTCTCTCTTTTTGATTTTATAATTTGTGTATACTGCAGCTGCTACAGAGAGGGGAGCTGGCTCTTACCTAATCTGGTGGGACGGAATCTCATTGTACCGTGATAATGAAAATAACTACTGTTAAACCTAATTAATCAATAATACTTGTGAATGAGTAGGTACCTACAAAATCATTTGTGTTTGATATATCTACTTGTTCCCATCCCGCAAATCTCACGCTTCTTCTGAAGATCTGATTCTTCATGTACTCAAACACAAGAATAATTTAATAAGTGGCAAACCATGACATCAATCGTGGGGCTACTCATATAGCTCCATCCAAAGGATTATGACTGGACTGCATATGGCTGAACTCTCTGTAGGTAACTTATAGAAATAAGCATATTTCACATGCTTATGTACTGATACATTTTTTTCTCTGCCCTAGGAACTAAAGAGGGAAGCTTATAGAGATTTATTGATTCTATCAAGAGACTGAGATTTCTCACATGATCCCCAAAGGATGAAATACGAATGTCTGAATTAGCCAGCCATTCAGAAATATTGATTCTAAATTATCTTAGATAGGCTTCACCCTGAAATATATTAACTGTAATCTGTCTATAATAGGCTAGTAATATCATGAAATCTCTAAATTCTTTGTTGGGGTTTTATTGTGTGTTTGTGTGCATGCCACAAAATGTACTAAATGTCCTAGTTGTTTTCTCCCCCTCCTTTCCTAACTTGTTGCCAAAATCACAAACCATCCAACAAACTGCAACAGAGAAGGTAGTTGGTATTCCAGTGTTAATGAGATAGACTGTGCATGTTCGGTATCAGTAGGTATTCTGTTACCATTAAAGATGCTGTGATTTTAGTGTTAGCTGTCTTGATCTTAGATCATTAAGTACTCTAAACAATGTATAAGCAAAAACATTAACTACAAGGTGCTGAGAAACAATTTCTAGCACACAGGGAAAAAGATTATTTAGAAAAAAACCTCTCTGGCATGCAACAGTGACTACAGCCTGGGGAATTTTATGTAGTGTTTTACTGTCTGTCCCTTTTGCAATCACAGGAAGACAGTAGAATTTCTAATGATTGTAACAGCAATACTATCTTCATGACTATATTAAATAATTACACTACTGTACATGCTGCAATTTGCTACATACTTTTCAACTGTACAAGGACATAGTTCTTTAAAACAGAAAACCAACAAAAAAAATTGCACCCAATTGCAAACTGGTGGACTACAACTCATATTCTTTAACCTTCTGTCAGATTAAGTTTTCTAAACTGCTTTTACTGTATCCATCTTCCGTGGCTCACAGTTCAGTCCACTTTTTTTTTTTTTCCACAGAAAATGAATTTGTTTTGTGTGTTATGGCATTTTTCCCTCTTCAGTACTAGTATATTGTATTTTTAAAGAAATGTTTATGTAATACTCTATTTGCATCTTTAATATGTTTTGTTTGTTTCAAAACTCAAGAGCTGAGCATGCACATTACTGATGCAGAAAGCATAACAATGGAACAACAGGCCTTTATTTGTCAGCTGAAATTACATGTGCATTCAACCTATTTTTTCCTTTAAAATTAGAAAGTTAAATGTATGCTACAATCAGCTGTAACAAAAAGAAAGGAGGTGACTCTAGTGCGCTATTCTCCATTTTGAATGCCCTAAAGGTTCATGAAAGATTTCTTGAAGTGGATACATTAACCTTACCAAAATTTTTGTGAGACCTGAGTGTCTAGCCACAGGATCATACTTTGAAACTCAGGATTTTAGTATTAATTCCATTTCCAATTAGACCCTTGAGTGAGGCAGGTGATGGAGAACAAATGATGGAGACACACTTTTTTTAAAAAACATCAGTGACCTGGAAAACTGCTGAATTTCATAATGGTCTTAGGTCAGATATGTAGTATTGATTATTTACCTAATACAGTAATTCATGCTAAATCACCTGTCTATATTAATATTTCATAGTTTGCTTGACTGTGTAAGATTGTCCTGGCTTTGGCTGGGTTAGAGTTAACTTCCTTTCTTTTAGCTACTACAGGGCTGTGTTTTGGGTTTATGCTGAAGAGAATGTTGACAGAAAAGGAATATTTTGGTTATTGCTGAGCAGTGCTTGCACAGCATGAAGGCCATTTATGCTTCCTCAACCTGCCCTGCCAGTGAGTGGTCTGGAGGTACACAAGAAGCTCGAAAGTAACATTATCAGGACAGCTAACCTCAACTAGCCAAAAGGCTATTCCATACCACAGGACATCATGCTCAGTATAGAAACTGGGAGGGAGTTGGCAGAGAGAAGTGCATTGCTGCTCAGTCATCAGTCAGCAGGTGGAGAGCAGTTGCATCAATCATTACTTGTTTATTTTTTCCTTTCTTTATCTCTCTTCTTTTTTTTAAAAAAATTAATTTTAATTACTACTATTATCATATGGTTTATTATTATTGTTATTACAATATTTTAGTTTCATTTTGTTATTAAACTGTCCTTATTTCATCCCATACGTTTTACTCTTGTTTCGATTCTCCATCCCATTCCACTGGAGGTGGGGGGGTAGGAAGGGATGAGCAAGCAGCTGTGCTCTGCTTAGTTGCCAGTAGGGGTTAAAAAATGACAATAACATTAGAACTTCCCTGAATTTATCTTGGAATATTTGGCTTTTTGATAGGTTCACACAAGCCCGCAACAAGCATCAGGTGCCTTCACATACATACAGGATACACAGTAATGGAGATAAAATGTATAAAACTGATTCTGTCAATGAATATAAAAGATCTTGATTTATGCAATTAAAGAATAGTAATAATATACTGTCAAAAAACCTGCAGTGTAATGGTCTGTGGCATTTTTACATGAAATATAATAAAACGGTACAGTCCTTGATAACAAAATGCTTGGTCTTATGAAGATAGGAAAAAATTCTTACTAAATTGCTGATGATCTGATTCAGAAGTCATGTGACCCATACAAAGTCTGATTTTCAAAACCTAAGGAGAAATCCTATTAACCCCAAAAAGACTGAGTAAGACTCGTAAAAGCATATGATTACAAATGCATTATGCAGATGCCTGGTCCACAGACTCTTCATCATATGCTAAAAAATAAAAATACCTCTTCATATCAGGAATGCTGGAGCTTCAAGATTTGTAAGAAATATTAAGATATTAAGAAACCTGCTGTTCTAGATGCATGCACTGAGACACAAGAAAATCAACCATGTCAGTATGAGAAGTCCTTCAAGACATCTAATGGCCATTCGAAACATCTTCCTATTGACAACAGTTTTGTTACAGAAAGCATATACACTTACTGATAACATGGCAAACAACTCATTTTCATCAGATATTTAAATATTGAAAGTGTTGTCCTCTTTCAGGTACCCAAGCTTGTGTCCAGGGGATCAGAGAAGAAACAGCAGTAGGAAAGTGAAGACAGTGAAGCTGGCAACTGTGATGAGGCTTTTGAGTGAGCAGTGCCTCCAGTCCTACAGTCCAAAATGGACTGAATCTTCCTCAGTGCATTGCATTACAGTGAAAAAAAAACAATGACAAAAAGAGGAAAGAAAAGGGGAAAAGAAAAGCCTACCAATTAGCACATACATCAGATTTTTTTTTTTTTAATGTGCTCAACACTGATGGAAAGCCAAGAGAAGCTGTTCAAAGGTTTTTTGTATTAGGACATTTCTTCTCCATTAGGTTCACTTTCCTCTTGTGTATTCAGAAATCACCTGGGCTTTCACTACAAAGCTGGTAACAAAAATACATGCTACAGATTATTTACAAGAGCAAATAAAAAGGACTGGGAAAAAACACCAGAAAAAACACTCAAGAAAGAGCTTTCAGAAGGAGAGGCTAGTGACTTGTCAGGTAATAGCTGGAGACTAACCAATTAGTTGATTCCAATACAGGAGTCAACAGCAGCCTTGAACATGGTAACTTCTGTGATTCTGTTAAAGACCCAGAAAAAAAAGTAGAGTTGGACCATTTGTTTCACTGTAGTTTCTAATAGGATTTTTTCAAACAACAGATTTCTCTTGCCAATTGTATTTGGTAACCAAGTGTAAGTGAAATCAAATGCCCTTGTAGGTCATGAAAATATAGATTGATTCAGGCAAATATTAGTCTTGAGTCTCTTTCTTAAAAGCAGCTTTCGGCCTACACTCTTTGGTCTTCTATCATGTTAGGTACATTAGGAGATCTACATTCATATAACTTGAAGCTGCCCTCAAGCCCCTGCTGCACAGTTCTGGCTTTGCTCATGCAGAAAGCCAGTGTAGGGCAGGGATACCTCCCAGGTGCATAGATCTCAAAACCTTTTTTACATAAAATAATGTTTTTTTCAAATAGTGTTCCCATTGTGCAACAGTTTGTACCCTGCATCTTTAAAAACAGGCATATAAAACTGGAGAGATTTTGTAACCAGGATTAAATATCCACTACCTATAATTATTGCACAATTACAATAATAACAGTAGGCTTTTTTGACTAATCAAATAAAAATGAACATTTAATTGAACATTTCATTAATGTTTCATATCAATCAGGAAACAAAATACTCTTGAATTTTTATTGCAACATTTGCTTGTGTTACTGAGAGCTCTTCAAGGCATCAACGAATATAACAAACCCATTTATTTACAGCTCGTTTGCCCTCACTAGGACTGAGGGGTGTGTAGGAAAACAGAAAATGTCCTTTAGGGTATCTTAATAAAAATATATGCAAATAAATGGGAAAATGAGAACACCAGCATGTAACAGCAGAAAACTTCTAAAAGAAGCCTAAATTGTTGCTGGCATGTTTTTCCCCTTGCTAAATAGATAGGTGAAAATTCCCCTTTAGGAAAGTGCATGCAGAGCATGCAGGATTTTTGGACGAAAATTATTGTACGAGTTGGTTTCCCAAAATACCGTGGCTATGAAACATTAACTAGATGGCACATATGTGAATAATGAAAGTTAAAATCTCTGAGATTAAAGAGATTTATTTGATAATTCTATGAATGCAAGATAAATGTTGTCCTAATTTGTTCTCTGACCACTGAGGATACAGAATTGTGGACAACTTTCTATCAGCACTTTGATCTAAGAAGCAATTGCACTGAAGTTGCTGGATAATTTGCTAGATTATATTTCAGGCGGATTAATCCTCTCCACACCCTAGTTCACCAAGCAGCTCACAAGCAAGCCATGTGTTCATATAGAGAAAATATAAAGGGAGAGAAAGAAATAAAGGTGCAGTGACAGATTTTCTACAGACATAAAGTACGGTTTTCCTTTATTTATTTTTTTTTTAAATGGAATTAGGGATGCTTAGATCTTTGCACAGTCACACGATTTTTAGTGCTGGAGAACTAAAAAAATAGAGCAAAGGAACAAGACTTGCAATCATATCATGAGCAGGGCTGACACTGAAGTGTTCAGTCTGCTCAGATGACAATCTCTCTCTCAAAAAAAAAAAAGAGACATCCCTGTTAATGCAGTCATATTGCAACCTGCCATATGGCTCAGATAATCAAATTGAAATGTGAAGTGACAGGCAAGAGCCCCATTTGCCACATCTTCCCCTATAGATATCTGAAGAAAAAAACCCGAACTCACCATTATTCACCAGGACATGGAGTGGACAACTCTTTGCTTTAAACTGCTGCACAAATTGCCGTATAGACTTCATGGAAGCCAAATCACAGTATAAAAACTCCACTGGGAGAGAAGAGGAGAAGAGCAAAAACAAAGTTAAGTCAGTTACAATGATCTAAAACCACACTTACAGACATCAAGAAGGACTCTTATGACAACGTCACCAGGAATCTAAAGATTTTAAAAATAAACCATATTTTTTGAAATTATGAGTGAAGCTGATCTCAAAAGGTTCCTTCTCTCTCATTCCTTTCTTCATGTATATTTTTAAACTATTCATTCTTTACAAGGCATATGAGGAGTGTTGCTGCCAGGAGGTGAAGAATGGTATCAAACAGAGCACATATATTCCAGTCCTCCTGTTTTTTCTTCTGCTATCATTTAGAAAGAGAGGCTGCAGCTCTTCAGTGCAGAGATTATCAAGACATGGCAGCTGGAAGAGAAGAAGCCACATCGGGCACCACAATGTTTCCCTGTGTTTCTGATGTCAAATATGCTGCCCTATGGTTTTTACCAGATTATCTGTTGAGTATCTATGGCCCAAACAGTGATGGGGTCTGACAACATACTATCAAACAAGGCTTTATTGAGGGGCATCATAACTGATGCCACAGCTCTGGTGGCCATCCAGGGACACCTGGTGCCTGGGTAAATGCCTTTCAACTGTGGGTAAGAGTCATGCTGCCCCTTGGCTCTAGCCCTGGCAGTGTGATTGGAGAAGATTATACCTAACATGGATACTTTGGGCAGCATTCTGCCTTTGTTGCCAATATCTGTCAAGTGGCAGACTGGCAGGGGGTAGGGGGTCAGAAATTTCCCTACTCCAACAATGTTGGTAGAGAGGCAGGGTGCCAGAGTCTCGAAATATATTTAACATTGGTATGTTTCTATTTCCACGCTTCTCTATCAAAAGCTTCCTTTGTCTATAGCATTGGTCAGCCATCGAGGTTCACTAAAACACTATAAAAAGCGTTCATTAAAATAAAAATGATTACTTAATTCCCCAATAACTTTTAACACATCAAGTCTGAATATTCTCCTCCTGTTGCAGTTGTTCAGCTTTCAACTCCTGACTCTTAACAGCACTGATTCAGCGGTTGCCTTGTAATTCCCCAATAACTTTTAACACATCAAGTCTGAAAATTCTCCTCCTGTTGCAGTTGTTCAGCTTTCAACTCCTGACTCTTAACAGCACTGATTCAGCGGTTGCCTTGTCTTGCATGACAGCCACTACCAGAGTTATGAAATGAAAACTGCCCTCACACAAACAATCCAAATTCTTTAGAAACTCTGCAATGAGGAAAAAGAAATAAAACTGTGACCTCATCATTGCATGCCAGGCTTTTGGTTTCTTTCACCATGAGTTACATTTTAAGCAAGAAAAATAGCACACTGTGCCAGAGGGGGTGAGTATTTTGGACATTGACCCAGAAGAAGTGGAGGGGAGCTGCAGACCTCAATGATGAACACACATTGAAGCGGCCCGTGCAGGGCTACCCGGTCTGTGAAGGACCTGTGCTGGAGCAGGGAGGGCCTGCGAGGAGTTGGCTGCCTTGAGAAGAGACAAGCAGCAGGAGCCATTGAGAAAGGGCTGACTGAAACCCCCATTTCCTATCCCCTGCATCACTCATGGCGGGAGGAGGTATAAACACCGCGACCAAGTGCCTAAGCCCAGGAAGAAGGAAGGAGTTGGGGGAAGGGGATCTTGAAGAGGTGGGTTGTACTTTTCATCATTTGCCCTACTCTGCATTGTTTTCAGTTGGGTATTTTATCTTTCTTATGTGTTTTTTTTTGGTGGTGGTGGTGGTGGCAGTTTTGTTTTCTTCCTCAAGTTGAGTAGTCTTGTCTGTTTTGCCCAGGACCGTAAGTGGTGAGTGAGCCCTCCCTGTCCTTAAGGGGTTCCAAAAGCCCTTGGTACTTTTCCCTGTCATGTCCTTTGTTCCTAGATGGGCCTAAAGCACGACAATTGAGCAACCTCCAGTGACTACTTCCAGCAGAAAGCAAGGCAATGACTGTACAAACCATGCTCCTCTGTGACCCTGCAGGGTGAATCTTTACTGTCTGGTTTGATTTCAACACTGCTAGATTTCCTAAGCTGTGGCAACCTCTGCACAGATGCCTGATCCTCAGTACAGTTTTGGCTACCACAGCTGAGGACTGGGGCTCCATATCCTCTCTGTGTTTTCCCCACTCCCTTCCACCTTCCCGCTTCATGGCCTGAGGGCTGCTCCCCTGTGCTCCATAGGAAGGAACAGCCATCCCCTTCCTTGCACATGGCTTCTCTCATCTTGTCTTATGAAAGGAAACAAACTTTAAAAGAAGGAGAAATGAAAGATACACAGTTTTTTACACACACTAAAGAAAGACTTTCTGACAGGAACATTCAACTACTGGGTAGACAGGCTCCAACCCAGGCTGCAGTAAGAGACTTTGCCTCTTACAATTTTCCCTGGCCCACAAGTGATGTTCACCAATCTGTTTCAAACCTGTGAGCAACAATGTCTCTTTATGGTAGGTCTGTACAATAAGAATTTAGGAAGGCCTGCAGGCACAAGAGCAAGATAAACTAAAACCAAAAAAAAAGAAAAAAAAGACAATCATAGCTGTTATTAAAAGCCTTCACAGAACAGTTCTTTTCTTTTTTTAGTTTTACAGTATGAGCCTTTAATAAACCTTATATATTTTGAAAGGATTAGTCTTCTGAAATGGTCTTAGTGAATTTGTATAAACTAGTCAGTGGTCTCTTCCATTGTTTTAAGATAGTGTAAATACATTTTTTCAAAAGGGCTGTAAAGTCATACCATTTCAACAGCACTGATCCATTAATAACACTGGACAATTTCTTGAGCTCTCTATAGATCTTTAGGAGGTTTGAAAATTTGTTTAATTTCACTGATATCCTGCATCTGAAGGTGGTAATGAAATGCAAAAGTTATTATTTTTTAGTAAAAGAACAGAGTTTTCAGGTCATTCATTTTGTGGCCTGGCAGTTATATAAAACCACATAAATGGCATTCTAATAGTTCAGAGACACAAAACCTGGTCACACAAACCTATTAGTAACTAGTGCTACCACACGTGGAGTCAAGACCTAGGCAATGCTTTATGCTGACTCTGTTGTTGCTCTACTTCTCCAGGCAGTCCATCATGGACAGAGATTAGGGAAAGCATGATCTTAGGAAGCAGCCACTCAGACTGCCGATGTAGCAGTCTCTTTTAACACCAGATGCTCATCTTGGTACAGAAGGCATTGGACTTTCATTAGCTGCAGTATCTTGTGGCACAGTGCAAGGTCCAACCACTTCTTCACTACCCGTATGGATTGTGGCAATATTACTGACTCCTGGATTTTGCTAATGTCACTGTGTGTGCAAGAAAAGCAGTCCCTGAGAAAGTTCACTGAGCTAAATTTTAATCTGTCCCCTCATCTGACCTTGAAATACTCCTTTTCTGAATTGACAACTGTAATGATTAGATAACCAGTGTGCCGAAGTGAGTGCTTTTCAGCCCAACTGGTGTAATCTCATCTTTCCAGGGAATTAACTTTTTGGTACATCTGTTTGACCTCCCCTCCCTGAACTTTTTAGTTTGCTATCTTTCACTATGACTGTGCCCAGACTAATGGCATACTAGGCCAAGGCTATCATTACTCGGTTTATTTACTTGCTTACCAAGGAAGTGTGTCATCATATTCAGTTCTTGTAAAGCATTTGCCATCAAAAGATCAGAATATGCTTTGGAAAAGAAAACAAATAAAAAAAAAATCAACTCCCAAACATTTATTTTTGCTCACAGGGCAGAAACATCAACGGACAGAGTGTCTGTTCGTGCTTATTTGTGCTTGGCAGCACTTTGCCAGGGAAGCGGTTTCACTGACATGCGCTGACTGAGCTGCTGTTCCACTGAGGAAAGAGTGCCAAAACACATCTTCAGGTTGTATACTGACTCAGTAGCAGGGCCTTGATCAGACACTGAGTTTCTTCATTATTCAATAGTCTCAGCATTTCGGAGTTTTTATCAGCGTACTGAAGAATTACAGTTAGAAGACAAGGACAATGGTTAGTTTCTTGAATATTTTGAAGTATGCACAGATGCATGCCAAATTATTAAATGTCTTAATGAAGACCAATGTTTAATAATGTCAGCAAATGACAAAACCTGAACTTAAACTAGCAATGTGACTTGAATCACTTTTCATAAACAATGATGGCCAAAGGGCAGGTAAGAGCAAAAAGATGTGTAATACCAGCAAGCAAACAGAAACATGCCAAAATTGATATTAAGATATGTTACTTTTTATCTTTGCCTGACACTAGACTTTAAATTATTCATGTAGCCTAATAATTGACAATAGTGGTCATTCTGCCTTTGAGTTTAATAATAATAGGTTTTCAAAACTAATTGGCTCCTTTGATTTCTGTATGCTATTAATAAAAATGGAGAGTAGAATCTACATACAGAATATCTACAGCTAATGCTAATGAAATACTCTAATTTCTAACTCTATCCCATTTTATCTCTTCTTCTCTTATTCTTCTTCCTTTCATGTAGCTCTGAAATGACAGCTATGTCTGTATTTCTTTCTTATACTGAATGCATCCCTTGTTCTTATCTAAATAATCTTTCCAATGAAAGCATGAGAATACATAATTATCAGACACTGGCTAATATATACACTGTTAAAAATATTTTACTATTATTTTTATTCTAATTGGATGACTCAGTTGTCAAAAAGTCATTATCTAATAAAATACAAAAGGAGCATAAATTCTCAAAATACAGCTAAGTTACTTATGCCATCATCCACATATAAATAGATACATATACAATGGTGCTACAATTGCTGCTTTGCTAATTGCTTTCTTTCAAATGTGTATCTGCCTAGTGCAGCACTGTCTCAGCAATTGAAAAGTTGGTATCATGTTCTCCTGGCCACTCCTCAAGAAGGCCACACGGATCACACAAAGCTACGCTGGCTGACTGCACGTGACTCTACTGGGCACCTGTCCTGTTTGATGCCTGTTCCTGCACTGTGCACCCTCTTTTCACTTGGTCACAGTAGCTGAAGTCGCAGGATGTGATGGACAGGTATCAGGTGGCTTCTGGAGAGCTTTCTGGCCCCCTGAGTCCCATAGGAGCCAGGAGAAGATCCAGAGTTTGAACAGCACTTCTCCGAGTTTCCCCACACAGGACTGACTTCCCCATTTCTGTCTGTCTGCTTCTTCACATTATTAGCATACCTTTCTTTCTGACATTTAGAGGTCCCCTCCTTTGCTTTCTACACCAGCGCAGTTGACTCTAGTTTCATGTTTCTTCTGTCTACCACAGGATATAAAAAGCAAGAAACAGGGATCTTGATTTACTATGGAAGAAAAACTGGGAAGCAAAAAGAATGGACAGGTATTGCAGTGAATGATCAGGGACTGTAACTTCCGAGTTATTCACTGATCAGCTGAACCCAGAAATATGAAATGTCTGGGCTCCTGCAAAGACTATGTCACTTATGTTTGATTTAGATCAGATCAAGATGATATGGAGGCCATCTACTAACGACTTTTTTCCATTCAACTCTAACTCATCATCTTGACATTATTATGGACAGCTACAGCTCTACTTCAGCAAAAGTCATAAGTCAGAGTTAACTTGCTGTTATTATGTATGCTAATGCATTTTTCTATCACACTTTCACTGTATTTATGTTAAAAACACAAGCAGGAGATCCATTCTAAGGAAAGCGAGGAGCTAAGCACTCATAATTCATGGTGAAAAGAGCATTATATCAAGAACTGCTTTGCCTATTCCCATTTGCCACCCATCTATCCAGTGTCTTAAGAAACAGCAAGAAGAGTTATTTCTCCAACAAAGCACAAAGAATGGTTCCTAGACAAGATAAATGGTTCTCAGCAGTCATATACTCATACACAAAAGCTCATTGCAAAAACTCCACACAGACATACTGTCTGCTGTATCTCCATAGGAGGCACAGAGGAATGTNTACTAACGACTTTTTTCCATTCAACTCTAACTCATCATCTTGACATTATTATGGACAGCTACAGCTCTACTTCAGCAAAAGTCATAAGTCAGAGTTAACTTGCTGTTATTATGTATGCTAATGCATTTTTCTATCACACTTTCACTGTATTTATGTTAAAAACACAAGCAGGAGATCCATTCTAAGGAAAGCGAGGAGCTAAGCACTCATAATTCATGGTGAAAAGAGCATTATATCAAGAACTGCTTTGCCTATTCCCATTTGCCACCCATCTATCCAGTGTCTTAAGAAACAGCAAGAAGAGTTATTTCTCCAACAAAGCACAAAGAATGGTTCCTAGACAAGATAATAAAAAAATGGTTCTCAGCAGTCATATACTCATACACAAAAGCTCATCGCAAAAACTCCACACAGACATACTGTCTGCTGTATCTCCATAGGAGGCACAGAGGAATGTGGCCTTTTGTCTGTTTTGCCTCATAGTTACACTTTGGCATTTGCACAGAAGCAAGGACAAATGTCCTGTTTGTGAAATAACTGAGCATGCCTCTGAGCACCTGGATAGTGCAATGGAGATGTTGTTTATCAGAAAGTGCTCTTAATGAGGCAAATATCTACCATCTTAAAGATACTGCATTGCAGAGACAGGGAAGCTCTGTCAAAAAGTTGGCAGGTGGAAATGAAGTCAAGTAAACCCCAGCAGACAAAAAGCATGAACTCCTATTTATGTCATGCTCCTGGCTTTGTGTGTTTGATGAACTCTCTGGCTTTTACACCATAAGCACTCCAGAATCTCCTATTTCTGCATTAGCAGACAAGGTTCACAAGAATTGAATACTAGATTTATTAATGCAGAACAAGTCATAGAATGTGCAATTGTGCCTTAGGCCCTGGTTGACTCTTAATTCCAGCTGTGGTTATGGTGACGATTTGGAGAACTTTGGCTTCTAATTCTTCAAACTTCTTTAAGTATGTGACTTAAAGTCACATAGTATGGGACCAAAACATTGACTGTTGCCTGTTGCCATCCTACAAGTTCCCTCCAATCTTATCCTCTGTCCCATATTAGTCTGAATAATTTTGTGGCACTTTTTCAGATCACTGATCTTGCATAGTTTACTAATAGAAATAATAAACCATGGCTAATTCTAGCATAGATTTACTGTTCAAGCTTGAAGCTTCTTCAATGGCATACCACTGAAGAAAAAGACAGATGGAACAAATCCATTTGGCAAAGTGTGTAAGTGCAGAGCCATGGATCAAAATAGTGAGCATATTTAAAGACATATGGTTTGGGAACGGTCATTAAAAGATACATTCACAACTTTAGTTAGCCTAGTTTGTCTGCAGCTTTCCAGCAGGCAAGCAAGAACACCTAAATTCAGCTGCTCCTTCTCTGAGTCATCCATTCTAGTGCCACTGACTTTAAAGGCAGTGTAAGGGGTTTGGCTTCCTGTGCCAAATGTTAGCCTTTGTGAACAGCCTCTGTATGTCATCCTCCAGCCTATTCTGTGAACGAAGCACTCTGCATCGGTGCTGACAACGTAAATGCAAATCCACATTGCACAAATGGTAGAAATACATTGGACTTTTCCTCCTCAGGAAAGTTTGAACATTGTCTGCTCAAAGAGATATTGTATAAATGGCCATTTCAAGGTGCCATTTCTTAATGGGGTATTTTTAACCCATTGTGCTAAGAGAAATGGAGTAAAAAAAAAAAAAGGTCTTCAGCTTTCTAAGAGATCTTTTCTCTTTCAGAAGTGGAAGAGTAAAACAAAAGAAATTTGCCCTCAGAAACTGAGCAGTCTCGCTTAGTTACTTTCAGCCTTCCACAAGAGAAGTGTGCGGCCTAGATGTTCTAACCTGTTAGGTGTTTTAACTTGTTAAATTCAACAAACACCCCAGTAGCTCTTGTGTAGTGGTTAATCAAAATAAGCAAAATTCCAGGGTAAGAACAGTGTTTCAGTTCCATCACTACCAGTAGCTCTCATAATAATGACAAAATATTAGTTCATCACAGGACAGTCCCCTGAACAGCTTCTCAGACCATGTTGTCAGAGCACTGGGATGTGATAGCAGTACAAAAAAGAGATAGTCCATGTGAAGCAACAGAAATGCCCTTGCATCATCCTGTTACTTGCCCCATCAGGTAGGATGTTACTTAAATGTGTCATGGTTGAATCCCAGTCAGCATTGGAGAACAAAGCAGTCTTTTGCTCAGTCCTCCCCTCTCCCAGTGAGACTGGGGAGGAGAATCAAAATGAGAAGGTAAAACTTGTGGGTTGAGATAACCAAAACTAATTAAAAATAATAATATATAATAATAATATAAACCAAAAGGGAGAAATAAAACCCAAGACAAGTCATACTCAATGCAATTGAGCCCACTCTGGTTTAACACCATTGTTAATGATCTGGATGAGAGGACAGAGTGCACCCTTAATAAGTTTGCAGATGACACCAAGCTGAGTGAGAGTGCCGATCTGCTTGAGGGTAGGGAAGCTTTACAGAGAGATCTAGATAGGCTGGATGGCTGACCCAAGGCCAATGCCATAAGTTTCAATGAGGCCAAGTGCCGAGTCCTGCACTTGGGCCCCAACAANAAAAACTCCACACAGACATACTGTCTGCTGTATCTCCATAGGAGGCACAGAGGAATGTGGCCTTTTGTCTGTTTTGCCTCATAGTTACACTTTGGCATTTGCACAGAAGCAAGGACAAATGTCCTGTTTGTGAAATAACTGAGCATGCCTCTGAGCACCTGGATAGTGCAATGGAGATGTTGTTTATCAGAAAGTGCTCTTAATGAGGCAAATATCTACCATCTTAAAGATACTGCATTGCAGAGACAGGGAAGCTCTGTCAAAAAGTTGGCAGGTGGAAATGAAGTCAAGTAAACCCCAGCAGACAAAAAGCATGAACTCCTATTTATGTCATGCTCCTGGCTTTGTGTGTTTGATGAACTCTCTGGCTTTTACACCATAAGCACTCCAGAATCTCCTATTTCTGCATTAGCAGACAAGGTTCACAAGAATTGAATACTAGATTTATTAATGCAGAACAAGTCATAGAATGTGCAATTGTGCCTTAGGCCCTGGTTGACTCTTAATTCCAGCTGTGGTTATGGTGACGATTTGGAGAACTTTGGCTTCTAATTATTCAAACTTCTTTAAGTATGTGACTTAAAGTCACATAGTATGGGACCAAAACATTGACTGTTGCCTGTTGCCATCCTACAAGTTCCCTCCAATCTTATCCTCTGTCCCATATTAGTCTGAATAATTTTGTGGCACTTTTTCAGATCACTGATCTTGCATAGTTTACTAATAGAAATAATAAACCATGGCTAATTCTAGCATAGATTTACTGTTCAAGCTTGAAGCTTCTTCAATGGCATACCACTGAAGAAAAAGACAGATGGAACAAATCCATTTGGCAAAGTGTGTAAGTGCAGAGCCATGGATCAAAATAGTGAGCATATTTAAAGACATATGGTTTGGGAACGGTCATTAAAAGATACATTCACAACTTTAGTTAGCCTAGTTTGTCTGCAGCTTTCCAGCAGGCAAGCAAGAACACCTAAATTCAGCTGCTCCTTCTCTGAGTCATCCATTCTAGTGCCACTGACTTTAAAGGCAGTGTAAGGGGTTTGGCTTCCTGTGCCAAATGTTAGCCTTTGTGAACAGCCTCTGTATGTCATCCTCCAGCCTATTCTGTGAACGAAGCACTCTGCATCGGTGCTGACAACGTAAATGCAAATCCACATTGCACAAATGGTAGAAATACATTGGACTTTTCCTCCTCAGGAAAGTTTGAACATTGTCTGCTCAAAGAGATATTGTATAAATGGCCATTTCAAGGTGCCATTTCTTAATGGGGTATTTTTAACCCATTGTGCTAAGAGAAATGGAGGAAAAAAAAAAAAGGTCTTCAGCTTTCTAAGAGATGCTTTCTCTTTCAGAAGTGGAAGAGTAAAACAAAAGAAATTTGCCCTCAGAAACTGAGCAGTCTCGCTTAGTTACTTTCAGCCTTCCACAAGAGAAGTGTGCGGCCTAGATGTTCTAACCTGTTAGGTGTTTTAACTTGTTAAATTCAACAAACACCCCAGTAGCTCTTGTGTAGTNTAAAAAAAAAAAAGGTCTTCAGCTTTCTAAGAGATGCTTTCTCTTTCAGAAGTGGAAGAGTAAAACAAAAGAAATTTGCCCTCAGAAACTGAGCAGTCTCGCTTAGTTACTTTCAGCCTTCCACAAGAGAAGTGTGCGGCCTAGATGTTCTAACCTGTTAGGTGTTTTAACTTGTTAAATTCAACAAACACCCCAGTAGCTCTTGTGTAGTGGTTAATCAAAATAAGCAAAATTCCAGGGTAAGAACAGTGTTTCAGTTCCATCACTACCAGTAGCTCTCATAATAATGACAAAATATTAGTTCATCACAGGACAGTCCCCTGAACAGCTTCTCAGACCATGTTGTCAGAGCACTGGGATGTGATAGCAGTACAAAAAAGAGATAGTCCATGTGAAGCAACAGAAATGCCCTTGCATCATCCTGTTACTTGCCCCATCAGGTAGGATGTTACTTAAATGTGTCATGGTTGAATCCCAGTCAGCATTGGAGAACAAAGCAGTCTTTTGCTCAGTCCTCCCCTCTCCCAGTGAGACTGGGGAGGAGAATCAAAATGAGAAGGTAAAACTTGTGGGTTGAGATAACCAAAACTAATTAAAAATAATAATATATAATAATAATATAAACCAAAAGGGAGAAATAAAACCCAAGACAAGTCATACTCAATGCAATTGAGCCCACTCTGGTTTAATACCATTGTTAATGATCTGGATGACAGGACAGAGTGCACCCTTAATAAGTTTGCAGATGACACCAAGCTGAGTGAGAGTGCCGATCTGCTTGAGGGTAGGGAAGCTTTACAGAGAGATCTAGATAGGCTGGATGGCTGACCCAAGGCCAATGCCATAAGTTTCAATGAGGCCAAGTGCCGAGTCCTGCACTTGGGCCCCAACAACCCCCAGCAGTGCTACAGGCCTGGGGAGGAGTGGCTGGAAATCTGTGTTATCAATTTTATTCTCACACTCTATCCCAACCAAAACCAGGGCAATGTGCCACCATTTTAGCAAAACTCCTACAGACATAGCACGCTTCGGATTTTCCAAACATACAAGTAGTGTTTTGCTGTACAATATTTGATATTTTCTGTTCATCAGGGACAGGGTTTGGAAAGAAATACGCTGCCACCAACTTGTCAGAAGAGTAAACTTAGGAGGTAGTGTCAGCAGGACAACAGCAATGGGATCCATAGCCAGATCTCAGAGTGAGAAAGGTTATCACAGCTTACCATGGTAAAATTTCATCCAGATCATTGACTGGTGAGGCTTTATTTTTTTAAAATAGCAAATACAATAACAGATACATACAAAGTTTCTTCACATGCTTGCTGGAAATCAGATGCTACCTCCCTCCTTCTCATGAGTTCAGGTGCTCATCACCCAGGTTTCTGACTGCAGAAAGACAAAGTCCTCTGATATCCTCCTTTGTTGCTATGGGAAGACTTTGTTTTTACCCCACCAAACAACTGTTTTGAGAATCTCTTCTATTACAATTTCTAGTATCTACAGGTGTGCCTTCACATAGTTTGAAAGGAAATATGATTTTGGCTCTTCAAGAGATCATTTAGAGCCCTCTGGAGAAATGTTGGGAAAACGACACGGCCACACCAGTTTCACTGTGGGGCTGATATTTGGCAAAAAAAGCTCCCACAAAACTGTTGCAGTGGAAATGCTTCTCATATCTCTTTTTGAGGACTGAGGAAGGTAGCCTTCATCCTGTTCATGGTTAAGTATGTTTTCTTCCCAGCACAAGGACCAGAAACAAGAGGACAGATGCAGGTTAATTCCCTCTGCCTCATGGGGACAGAATAGCTCATAGTGAGCATCTGAAGATTCATCATATGTGGACAGAAGGGAAGATGGTTTAAAATAACCTCATCACTTTTATTACCCTCATTACTAGGGGGCAGGACTAGATGACCTTTAAAGGTCCCTTCCAACCCAAATTATTCTGTGATTCTATGTACTTTCAGATGTATTTTTCTCTTGCTCCCTGCCAAACAGTTTTTTTTATATGAAATTTCACTGCTAAATTTTGTGAATTGCAGATATGTTTCCTATATTTGAGTGACGTTTACTCCTTACAGTGGCTTAGCTCTACACAAAGACTTACATCTCATTTTAAACCTCAAAATATATGTCACATATGTGACATATATACATTACAGTGTGTATTGACAGCCATATTGACACTTTCCATCAGGAACAAAACTTAGTTAAAGAGCTTTATGAAAGTCAAGCTATTAAAGAAGCTAAACGTCAGCAAATGTTTTAGAGATGACAGAATGAAAATGTACTTCAGAGCGAGAATGGTGGATGAGTCTTCCTAGAAATGATGTTGAGTCCTCGACTGATTTAAACTGGTATAGTTCTGCAAAGTATATAGAGCTATAATTTGTTTCCAGTTTCTCAGCTCTGAACATGTACGTTTCCAATGCGTCTTGGGTTGCGTAGCTTAGAAGTTAATATATCCAATCACTTGTATAATTTGATGATCAAAGACAAATACATGCATATGGAAGAGTACCAGCAAGCACAAAAAAAAAAAAAAAGCCCAGTGTTCTCTTGCTGGCAGCCTTCTCCTTCAGAATATTTTATTAGACATGTACCCTGACTAAAACATGCAACAGCATTCCTCTTGAGCTGTTCCCCTCCTGACTTGCAGAATTCCTTTTCCATATGAACTGCTTACTGTTCAGAAGCAAATGTAATTTATTTATTCAAAACATTTTTTCCGAGCTAAGCAAACCCTAACAAATTCAATTTAGTTTCAAATTAAATATCTTGCTTATATCTTTACACCCCCAAATCTTGCTTCCCTCAGCCTCTCTAATGTGTTTATTTTTTAATGGGAAGGTCTTTCTTCACCTTATTGAATAAAGAAACCCTCACATTCCCAATGTATTCATTTTGGAGAGAGAATCATGATGAGCTTCAGTGAAGAAGAGGCTGTTCAGAAGATCAGGGGTTTGCTAAAACAGGGCTACCTTAATTACAAGCGTAATATCTGTAGAACAGACTTTTTGTTTCAGTAGCTACAGTAATGAACCTCCAAATCCAATTAGCCTCCTTTTGAACTGAAATAGCTCAGTGCTGACAATACTGCAGTTGCCACAGTGGCCTAGAACTGAGCTGGGCCACTTGGTCATCATTGGTGTGAGTCTGGCTTCACTTGTTCTCTTGTGGATGGAATTGGCAAGATACCTGAACTGGCTTGTAACCTTCAGTCTTTTAATTTTTACCTGCTACTACTGATTTTTAAAAATAGCTTAAGACTTTCTATGCTGTTTTATAGCAAGTATCAAAGGTTTCAGTCAAAACTCAGAATGCAATGTGGATGTCCTAGTCTGCTATGCAGGAACTTTTTCCCATAAGTCAGGTATATACTTGATGATCTTAAAAAAAAAAAAAATCCCGTCAAGTAGGACTATTTGTCAGTACACTGGCTAGATATTTCATACAGAAAATCAATGTGCAGTTCATGGCCAGACTACAATATCAGAGAATCATTATGTGGTGTCAAAACAACTCTCCCATTGGTTACATTTCCTGCAAAGAGCGTGCATTTTCTGAGTAGAGCTTCTTACTATTTCAAAACCACCAAAAATAAAAGCCTCCACTGTGAAGAAGTATGTTTGTAATAAGCTTTGGTATTACCATGAAAACACTTGAGCAAATAGTCTGCTCCACGCCCTCTGAGGTAACACAGAGAGGTTGATAGTGTCTCTGCTTTGTATTACTTCAAGGACAAAAATCTTACAGAGTCAAAATAAATAAAACAAAGAAAAAGGGAATAATATTTGCAAGCTCCAGGCAAGAATAAATTTCAGTTGTCCAGAATACATCATTTTTTACTGTAGACATGATAACTATCCACAACACATACTTCTGCAAACACTACTTTCCTTTTTCCCAGAAGTTTTCTGCTTTTTTCTCCATGTCAGCCTGGCATGAGGCAAGCTTTAGCAGCTGCAGGCAGCAGCAGCAGAAGAGGAGATGCAAGAGGCAAGGGCTGCCCCAGTATTGCAGCTTTAGGGTCAAGTTAGTTACAGCTAATTTGGTTTTTGAATACCTAGCGAGATGGTTGGTCTCCCCTCACACTCCTGTCCCTCTTCACTCTATCCACATGTCTGCTGATGTGTGTCTTCCTCTGGCCACGTGCCAACCTATCTCCAGGATGTAGTATGGGTTATGGTAAGCAAACATAATTCTAACTATTGGTAGCAATGCCACTGGCCTTTCTCACTCCAAGAATCAGAATGCACAGGCTTACATTTTCATTTTCTCCAGATCTGACACTAAGCTGTTTCTCTTTCATGCTTAAGCAAGCTTAGGTCTGTAGAGGGCTTCTAAGATATGATTCATCTGACTTGTTTCACAAATCTAGTTTAAGATGGGATGAATCATGTCCTACAAGTGTTTATTCCTCTCTATAGACTGCAAAGGGAGCTTGGGGACACTGACTCAGATTTAAACCTCTGCATTACCTCAAAAATTAGGTGATTTGAATCCCAGTGTTCAGTTTCAGCTAATAATGAACAAACAGAATGAGCAAAAAATCAGAGAACTGGGTATGTGTGCAGATGACTCAGCTTTACTCACCATATTGAAGATTAGGGGGGAAAAAAAAAAAAATAAGAGCTTCCAGGAGGATCTTGCCAAAGGCTCACAGATAGCTGGGTGACACAAACAATATTGATTCTGGAAAAAGATAAGGAGTCTTGCAGGGAATGTTTACATTATTTTTGTGTTGTGAAAGTCTCTGAAATAACCGTGACTTCCCAAGAGAAAAACTGAGATATCATTGCACACTCTAATTGATGAACACATCCTTAGAGTCAAAGAAAGTAAAGATAGATTGTTGTGGTTGGATTTGGTATCGCTATGCACATACATGCACATAATTGATACTAAGCTTAAGTAAACTTCAAACTGCATTTCTAAAATAATAACAGTATAGCTATGCATCCCAGGTGAGAGCTGCAGTTTTGCTGCTGCTGCTCCATAAATCATGCAGCTCTCATGGCTACTAATCTGGTGCAGAGGTTGAACAAGCTAGCAAAGCCATAGGAAAAAGAAGTGCAGAAGAACAAAATGCCAAGAACAGAAGTACAGCTCTTGATTGCTGCTTCAAAGGTTGCCCTGTATGATGAATTCCACCTCCTTTCTCTTTTACTTCTATACAAACAGGTAATTCTTATTATTTCTTATTATTTTTAGAGATGTATTCAGATAATAAAGGGGTTTTTGGTGTGTTTTGCTTTGGTGGTTTTTTTTTATTTGAGATGCATTTACTTTTAGGAAACTTTTTTTTTTAGACCTCTCTCTTTAACTCCAATCCAGTTTTGTTACTTTGCTAATTTTCTCATCTTACCTCCCTTTCTGGTCTCCGAGAACTTTTAACATGATCACTCTAATGTAGTGTCCCTATTCAGTGACAGAGCTTTAAAGCAATCATCTTCATAGCAGTTCCCTGCTAATGCTCACCTGGAATTTCAGGCAACATGAGCCAGATCTACTGAGCAAGAAGCCACAGGGTTCTTCTCCTCCATCTCAATATTCAATGCTTTTGGTATTTTTGTTCTCCTTACAAGCAAACTTACTTTTTGACATCTAAGTAATTCTTACTCTTAGGAATGTGCATCCTGTGTATTGTCCAGTATCAACACATTCTGATACATGTTTTCATTAGACAGTTTGTAGAAAAAAATATCCCTGTGAAGGCTATGTCCCACTGGAAAGGGTATAGTCTCATTTGGGGACTATTTAGGAAAGAAACATATTGTTTTAACTGCATAAACCCCCCTTTTTTCAAGAAAAACAAAACAAAACCACTTTTTCCCACCCTCCAGGTAAAGCTTGAGAAAGGCACAAGGTAAAGAATAATATGGATACATAAGTCATCTCCCTGTTCAAAAATCCAGCTTGTGCATGACTGTCTTTGCCACTGCTCTTCACGTCAGCTCTAGAGAAAAGATCACCTGTACAGATAAGTCTGCATTCCCATTCAATCTTCAGACTTTCTGAGTGTTTTTCATCAGCTAAACTATTTTTTTTAAGTTTTGGTGAGATACTCCTTCAAGTCTGAATTTCTCACCTGCAGAACAGGCGCAAGGTAGGGAGAAATGCGTCACTTATACCACAGTGACGGCAGCTGAGCTTGCTGGATTGGTGAAAAAGAGATGTACAGAATTGTTCAATGCATAACACGTGCATAAATCTATTTCTGTGTATATCTGCTCTCTCCTTAGCAGGGAGGAAAACAGCAGTACATAGAAAGGTCTGTCTTTTTTGAGACAAGAGTCGCAGCATTCTTTTTTCCTTTGCAGCACACCCTTCAGGGACAAGCCTTTAAGAGGGGAGAGGGAGAAAACAGGTATTCGTTAGTCTACTTAGACCCAAGTATAACTCAAATATAGGTAAACTAGATTTTTTTCCCATTCTTTTACCTAAGAAAAATAAACTTGGAAAGACATACCTCTTTTAAATTTTGCATTCTCTGTAGAGAAATAATTATGTATGAAATTATTCTTCCTGCACTTTCTGATGTATTATTGGGGTTTGGTTAATGAGGAAGCTAGGAATTCTAGATTACATAGATTAGTCTTTCTGATTTGGTAACAGCTGTGATTCTGACACCATGAAGAAGGGGAGTAGAAAGTATCCAGCAACTGGCAGGATACTGGATCTGAGGACTTGGGAATATTTTTGATTTCTGCTTAATGCCAAACTAGTGTTTTTAGGAAACAAATCCCTACATATCGGGAAAGAAATCAGATAAAAAAATTTATGCAGACTGCTTTAACAGAAGGTCTGGATCTTAATGCTACCTTTTGAATACATTTTGAATTGCTGCAGAACACCCAGATCAGCAGCGCTGCAACATTAAAAAGCTGCAATGCAAAATTTTGGTGCAGCATGCCGCAACATATAAAAAACACACTACCTGTTTTTAGCAGATTCTCACCCACCATAGTGCCTCCTTCAGTTTACGTTTAAGACTCGGCTCATCTGGCACCTGCAGAGAGCTGAATCTGGCCTTCGATGCCATTGTACGACACTTTGGTCTGCATTGTACAACCCACCCATGCGCTGGGCATGGTGATGGGCAGGTCACCTTCCTGTCTCCCCTCCCTCATCTGAGAAAGGGTAGCACAGATGAGCCGATGTCCTGCCTGGAAAATCTGTCAGCTCTGCCTGAAAGGAGAGAGCAAGCCTGCAGCAAGGCCCAGCGACCACCCAGCACTCACATCCTGTGCCAGCACAGGGGCCGTGAGTTTCCTCCAGTAACTTCGTAGAAGTGACACAGGTCACCTCAACCACAGTTTTGGGGGCTGAAGTAAGTTTGGTTGGCTATGGAACAACATGTTTTTTAATGGGCAGGTAGGATGCACATTTAAGGGTATATCATATATTTGAGTTAGCAGCTTGGCTGCTTTGCCATTTGTTTTTTTTGTTTGTTTGTTTTTTTCAGACAACTTGGATGGCAGCCATCAACACTCTGTGACTTATCTCTATTTAGTTTTTCCACTTTTTCAGACCTTTGGCTGTTGGTAATTCAATTTCTGGCAACTGCAGACCTTCGCTCCCTATTATGTTATACCCCAAGGCAGACATACTGCCATCTGCACTGTAATGGTGGTGGCAGCTAGTAGATATGAAGAGGCAAATGTCCAGATGCCACTAGGGCTCTGAAACAACATTAATATACAAACAATGTTTGGATTAGAAATTCTCTCTGAATCTGAATATGAGCCTCTCAGAAACATTAGAGTACTCTCACCAGGGACCTCTTCACCTTGTACTCAACTTCTGTGTATTGCTTATCCCAGTACCTTTAATGGATGCAGAAAACTAAGTACTTTCCTTTGCCCAGCCTCCAAAATCATCAAAGGAGGATCTTATCCCCATCCAGTCATCCTTCATACACACTCGCTTCACTTCCCTTATCTTTCTTTATCCTCCTCCCTCCATGTCCATGCTTTCCAAGAGAAATCGTCTTTGGGGAGGTTTGTGCTTACAACAAACCATTGTCTTCTGCATTCCTGAGAAATATAACCCATTCTCAGCTGCCAGCAGCTGCTCTCCACAGGCTTCAGGCACAGCACAGTGGCACAAGGCACTGCTGCATGGAAGAGCTGGGAGGCATCATTCCCTCTCCAGCAAGCCTGGAAACGGTACAAGCCTTGACCTGAATTAGAAGGATGATTACATTTTAGGCAGAAATTACCCTAAAATCTTTCTAAAATGCTCAACAAGGACTTAGTCTACAGACGGAGTTGAAAAGAGCACACAGGAATGGCTGAAGTATGTCCACATTTATAGTGTAGGACTCTCAGGAAGAAGAGGGAGCCTTGCCCCAAACTGGGTGTTGCCTAGATCCACACCAGTATAGACTATCTTTCTGACCTCCTGTGTAACATAGGGCCTGACGCTACAGTTACTCATTCTTGAGTCAAACCTATAATTTCTCAGTGTGCTATGACACAGCTTTATGAGCTACTACATGAGGGAAGCTAGCAAGAAACAAAGATGCTACTTCTTCTCCATGAGGCTAGTTACACTGAGATGTGGAAAGCCTATGTTTACATATTCCTTTCCTCTGATGAGAAAGAAGAACAATGGTAGTTTTTTTCTGTGATAGACAAGGGGGTGGGGAGTTGTTCACCACACCATTGGAGAACTTCTTTGTTCCCTTCTATGTCTCCTTGCATTAATACTTATAAACTGCAAGTTTAGTGGTATTTCCTAAGCAGAGATCCACCTGATATCTTCCAGGCAGACTTTTCTATCTCTACCCAAAGAGTTCATTTCTGGATTTCATAGTGAGAAAGTTGTAATTTACTCCTTTGTCATAGGCACAGATATCTATAACATATCCAAACACTGTGAATGGATGAGTACCCACATTATTCAGCCTGCATTTCTGGTTTAAAATTACCTTCCCAAAGAGAATGAGGTGAAGCAGAAAGACATCAGGCTCACTAATGTCCATTCTGTATTAAACAGTTCTGAATGTCACGAAGAAAAAGGTAAATCAGTCACAAATCTTTCCTGTCTCTATTTTGGAAACGGCTGCATTCTTGTTCTCTGAAGACATCATTGCTGTTGCCTCAGCTAAGCCAATAAGGAAGAAAGGGAAGCTCGAGCCAGAGAGAACAGAGAACAATTTAAGACATTTGGGCAACCTGGAATGTAATTTTGCTGGAGGGTCATATACACTTTCCACATCATATTGTTTTTGGGGAATAAAAGACTTGTTATACTTTGGCAATGCTTTTTAAGAGATTTACATTTCTAACAGAAAACAAACCCTTTAAGATGCCTGACTTGTATTGTTTCAAACTGCTACACTCTTCAGCTCTAATCAAACTAGTTTTGATCATTGCTCTTTTAAGACATATTTTCTTAACATAAGCAGAAGTTGCATTGTCTCCACATGAGCTGTGACTCACAGCTATGATTTTATACTACAATGTAAGACTGTTTTCAAAACTCTCTCAAAAAAACTGTGTATGTAACTAGTATATCATCAAAGATTTAAATTAATTTTTGGGGTTTTTTTCAGAATTAGTTCCCTGGGAACCATGGCTACAATATCAGTTGGTGTAAGCAGCAACCATTATAAGGCAGAAAGTAAGTGTTCAATCAATGTGAGTGACCATTGATGACATTTCAAAAGTCACGAGTTATGTTTCACCCATGAAGTTGAGCAAAATACATCTGTACTCCATCTTCAAAGCAGGGATTCCTTTCACCTTCCTCTAGACTGACAAGGTTAGTTTGCCCACAATGACAGCAGTTTGTTATTCCCTTTTCCCCTTCCTTGTTTTCCTGACTACTATGCTTTACAGCTGAATTGAGTCAGCTGCTCCTTTTTTTCTAGGAGTAGGGTCGTGGTGGTTTTGTGCAGTAACTGGCAGGATTGCTTAGCCTGAAGCAGAAATCTAGGACAATGTTTTTCCTCCTCTGTGTCATTTCTCTATCTCCTTCTACTGCAGTTGCACTCTTGTAATCATGCAGTCCCTCTTTAAAACCTATTTTTGCTTACAGTAATGGAAGGCGTCTATTACACATCCTTACTTCCAATTAAATTCTGTCTTGTGGAGCTTTCAAATGAAAGGAGGAGGAAGATGATTCATTGGCATTGTGGGTTAAACCCCAGCTGGTAACTAAGCACCATACAGCCACTCACTCAATCTCCTCCAAGATGGCAGAGAGAATCAGGAAAAAAAATAGAGCTCGTGGGCTAAGATAAAGACAGTTTAATAAGATGGAAAAAGAAGAAAATAATAATGGTAATAGTAATCATAGAATTAGAACATACAAAACAAAGTATCTTCTAAGCAGAGACCCACTTGATATTACCCAGGCAGAGTTTCAGATGTTACTACCCAAACTGTTAAGTATCTGGCTAGTAATATATCAATCATTTGCCAGCCAATGCCCAGCCAGCTCCCAAGCAGCAGCCCCTGGTCAGCTTTCTCCACAGTTTATGTACTGAGCACGATGTCATCCAATGTGGAATATCTCTTTGGACACTTTGGATCAGCTGTGTCCCTTACCAACCTCTCGTGCCTCTCGTCTTCTCACTGTCAAAGCATGAGAAGCTGAAAAGTCCTTGGCTTAAAAAATGCACCACTTAGCAACAACAATAAACATCAGTGTGTTATCAACATTTAGTTTAACTAAATCCAAAACAAAGCACTGTGCCATGTACTAGGAAGAAAATAACTCAATCTCAGGCAAAACCAGAACTTACGAAACAGGGGGAGCAATCCTCTTAGTGTGTGGACACACATCTCAAGAAAAGTGGGAGTCAAGCAGAAACATCTAATCTGTCACTTTAAACTGTAAGATTTTTTTTTAACTACAAGAGGGAAAATAAGACCAAGTTGTTAGTGGGGAAGTGGCGGAACTGATGACTGACACAAGACAGGAACTTAAGAGCTGGTACTTAAAAGATTTAAAGTACATATCTGTACTCCCTCATAGGTTATCTGAATACTGCTTCTGTTATGCTGTTGTCTGTTTGTGATAAAGCCACTTCTTCATAACCATCAGGCTTGCAATCCAAGAAAGTTTAGAGATATTTCCTGTAAAAATAGGGTGTTTTTTTTTTTAAAGAACTAAAGTGCTATTAATTCTATAATGCACCTTGGGTATAAAATCTTGAAAGTTAAAGTGCTCTGCAAAGGCACAAGCAAGATGGAAAAAGGAAATTTTGGAATGAAAATGCAGTATATTAATACAGAGTTCTGCCACAATAGCTCCAAAACCAAACACAGGTGAAACACCATGCCTGGTTTAGTGGAACCTTAAAAGTACACTGGATCATACATAGATATGCCAACTTAATTTCTTTAGCACACAAATCAATAAAAACAAGGTTTTTAAAATGCACTTTACTCAGTATCACTCAACTTCTTCTAGAAACATCAGGAAAAGATCTAATATTGTCTAAGTGACCAAACTGCATCACTTTCACAAGTGAGCACATCTTGCTCTTTTCAAAGCCTCAGAAAGAAAAACACAGACTGCAGAGCCTTACAAAACACAACTGTAGACAAGCCACTAGTCATGCAAAACCCTGACCTAAGTATGCAGGTGAGTCAGGAAACATTATCACATAACATGGGTTGTATATTTAAAACTTCACAAGATTAGAAGAACTATAGGCAAAGGTTTGATTTTTTTTTTTCTAGAAGTAGATTCCCTTAGGCCCTTACTGCAGCTACAGTTTAGTGGGATCCCTTTGAAGCAAAAGGATGAGCAAAATCATGTGCAAAAACATCAAAGTAGGCAAACAACAAGTTAGTGTCGCAAATGCTACTACTTTCAGTTACCTATTCCCAGCTCTGCATTTTGGCAAAGCAATGGGGAGACTGTACCAGTATGTACAGGGATGGCCCAATAGATAGGAATACTTGATCCTTGATGATAACAAATGGTAAGACTATCAGAATCACCAAAAAAAAAAAAAGGGTGGAACTGAAACACTTCTAATTCAGAGTTCATATCACGTTACTCAATCTACATGGAAAGAATGCAGTAAGAAAAACCGTTATTAATTTTTAAAAAAAAGAAAGAACCATTAAAAAATCATCAGACCATGCAAAAGACAGCTCTGTAACCTATGAGCTATTTCCTGGCCACTTATCACATTTATTCCAGCAGTCTCTGTACTCGATCCATTAAAATTTAGCATCAGCTGGGGAAAGTATTCAGTGCTATTTGAGTGCTTGAGAGCTGCCTGAACCCAAGGCTTCAAACAGTTTTGTAAGCGAAATTGCCAGGATTTATCAAGAAGGGTAAAATACAGCAAAATAATTATATGCATTTATAATTAATACTTTCTCTATTGAAATGCAAAAATTGATCTGTGACAATTATTAGGAACTTTTAAGAGTGAAAATACAATGGCAATTTTCTAAATTAATTTAATGGTTGACTTACTTTAATTAGTAGTAAAATATTTACTGCAATTTCTTTAATCACCTTCCATTCACACAAGGGAGCCTCAATCTTGGTTCAGCTATAGAAATCACCGCAATAATAAACAATAAAAGCTGTTATCTAATCCTTATGATTTTCTCTGGGTTTGTGGAAGAAAAAGAAAATGGGCTGGAAGACTCTGATTTTTATTTTACTGTATAATATTACATACAAGCAGCCTATCTGCAGTTAAAGTTAGGAAGCATGGAGTGAGCAGATGATCACAAACCCTAGATATATCCACATGCACCATGTCACACTCCTTCATAAACTTAGTGCTTTCTACTTCAGAAATACATGTTTTCTCCTATGGGAAGCCTGATCCATAATCTCACTTTTCTAGCTGGTGGGAAAACTTCTAGCCTAAATCTATTCATGGCTAGTTTACACTTCATTGCTTTTTGTAAATCACCTTTTACTATATATGTATTTGTACTGGTTTTATTATTTGCCCCATTGACATACACATGGCAGCATGGTTATCCTCTCTCACATTGAGTTATTTTTAGACAAAACAAGCCATGTTCATTTAGTCTTTTGTTGTTGTTGTTGTTGTTAAAGCAGGCTCTCTGTTTACCTCAGAAAAACTTTCTCTCAGCTGGTATTCAGCATTGTTGAACACATAGTGCAGAACTATAACTTGTATTTTAGATGGAGTTGAACATCAGTTGGTACTGATATTTCCTAATTTCTTTTGGGTATACACTGTAAAATACATCTTGGTATCATTTATCTTTTCCACAGATATAAGAAAGCCTAAGCCGCTACAGCTCTGGCTTATCTTTGTCACCTTTATTCATCCTAATAACATTGAATCCACTGATGTCCTCCTTTTCCCCAGTTATTTTTAACATATGAGCTTCGAGTTTATAGCTGAAAACTTATGTTATATTACAGCTCTGGGAAGCCTTTTGATACTAGACAGACAAAAAGTATTAACAGTTTGCAGCTTATTAGCACAGCATACTGCTGGTGAATTTCACTGCACCACATAGAGCTTCATTTGAGATTATTAAAATTTAATACCAAAGCATTCAACTAAGCCATGCTGGAAAATATGCCATTAAAATTCTTTTAAGTCTCATCATACCAATCCAGGGAAAAATCAACTATGACAGGCTTGGAAAAGTTCATATTTAAATAATACTCTTTGTCCTCCACACAGGGCATATATAAAAAAATCACCACCAAATATCACCACTACTTTTTAACAGACTATCGCTTCTTTGCTAGATCTTTGGGAGAATACAGGGAGCTAAGTGGGAGAAAAGAAGAAAGGGCAATATTTTGGGGCACAGGTTGCTCATCTTATAAAATGGGAAAAAAAGAGATTAAAATATATCAAGAATTAAAAAGAAAATACATGGCTGGCTGTAGTCATGCGAAGACTGTAACAGCAACAATTAATTGGACTTGAATTAGTTGAAAGTAAATTAGACAGAAAAGTTTTGAACAACTTTATCTCAAATTATCAGGTCACACAGGAACACATCCAGGTGGGTCTGAAAACCTCCAGAGAACGAGACTCCAAAATCTCTCTGGACAGCCTGTGCCGAGGCTTCCTTATCCTCATAGGAAAGACGTTTTTTCTTGTGTTCAGGTAGAACTTCCTGTGTGCCAGCTTGTGCCTGCTAGTCCTTGTCCTGTCGTTGGACATTACAGAAAAAAGACTCGCCCTATTCTCTTAACATCCACCCTTTAGGTATTTATAGGTGTTGATAAAGTCTCCCCTCAGTCTTCTCTTGGCTGAACAGCCCCAGGTCTCACAGGCTTTCCTTACAAGAGAGATGTCCCAGTCCGCTAATCATCTTTGTACCCCTCCACTGGATTCGCTATTGAAGTTCTTTATCACTCTTGAGCTAAGGAGTCCAGAACTGGACACAGGATTTCAGATGAGGCCTCACCAGGGCAGAGTAGATGGGGAGCAGAACCTCCCTCGACCTGCTGGTCACATTCTTCTTGATGCATCCCAGGATGCCATTGGCCTTCTTGGCCACGAGGGCACATTGCTGGCTCATGGCTAGCTTATTATCAACAAGGATTCCCAGGTCTCTTTCCACAGAGCTGCTCTCCAGCAGGTCAATCCCCAGACTGTGCTGGTGCATGGGGTTGTTCCTCCCCAGGTTCAGGACTTTGTATCTGCCCATATTGAACTTCATGAGGTTCACGTATGTTCTATCACAATTTCGACCAATCCACTGTAGGTTACTTGAGATTTTTTTTTCTAGTGTTCTGTCACATCCTCCTCTACCACACTCTCAGTTACAATGGGAGAGTGAATTGATAATTCATATTTTGCACTTATCACTGAAAGCAAATTTTTTTCCTGGTTTTCCTCCACTGGTGCTCTGTGCAAAGTTGCTTGACTTCACACACACAGTGGTAATTCAGGTACACCTGCCCACAACTGATGGCTACACCTGCTTCAACCACTTTCTGGTGTATTTCCTACTTCCTCCAGTTACCTGTGGAGTCAGATGATCCTCTTTTGGCCCTTATCTCTGTCTTGTTATTTAAACATACATTTTGCTGTTCATTCCATCTCCAGGATCTACCAGACCTCGGCGACCTCACAGCAATCAGTGGAACATTACACAAGTCATTTCCAAACTACCAGACTTGTGACTAGTGGTCTGGATAGACACGCTTGCTCTGATTCTCGCTACTCAAAGCTTATGAACCGAATTGAGATGTCCTGCAGGACCCACTACACACCAGTGCTGTCACTTGCGAACATGTTCTTACTCCAGCATAACGCCTAGGCATTGAAATCACAGGGCTTGTTTAAATAGAGGAACAGCAAGTTTGTTGTGTGCAATTTTTGCTTTCTATTGCTCCCTAAATGAAATAGAAAGCATTTTAATTAAATGTGTACAGGAAACAAGCAAAAGTTGCTTGAAAATTAGAGTTAATTACACATTAACTGCAAATCTTATATGCAATGGTCTGAACACAGTACTTAACACGTTCATCATCAGAAGTTTAATGATAAAAACAAAACAAAGTGTCTTTGGTCTTTCATACAGTTGCATAGACGCATTAATTGATTGGCTTATTAATAGGTAGAAGGTCAGTCAGATATCAGCATTTGGGTATTCTTTCTGTCTCCCACTCAAATTCATTTGGAGCAGTTTCCCAGTACACAGTGTCGGCATAGGTCTGTTCCTACTGAAATGAACAGATATTTTACCCTTGATAGAGACAGGATAAGTAAAATAACAAGGGAATCTGAGGAAAAAAACCCATAAGTTAACAAGTTAAACAGTTTCACATTCGTCAGAGGCATCTTGAAGAGTACTAGCTAGTGCTGTTACTGTTTCCTGTAAAAGTGGGCTTACAGCTATAATGAAAATTATCTACAAGAGAATGCAATCTACTTCTACTATGATGCTGCAAAATGAAACTGATCTACCTGCTTATCTATCCCAGCTTTTCTTCTTTTCCTAAGAACGCAGTGACCCATCTAACTATCCTGGTCTATATCTTTTCTTACTCACATGATAACAGTTTTCTCAGAGACTCAGATGAGCTCATTAATTTACGTTTCAGAACTGGAAACTCTTATTTTAGAAAGGTAGGCTATTTTGATCTAAGCCTAGAAAAGACAAAAAAATCCATGGAATGTGAAATTTTTAATTCTATTTATTTTATAATATATTTTATCACTCATTATTAAAGGTGTTTTCTCATTTGTCTGCCTTCAACTAAGAGACATAGGTCAGATAATACCCTTCCCATCCCAAATCTTCCAATCTAGTTCTAGTCTTCACAGGAGACCACACATCATTCCATCACCTTTATAACCAATATAAGTGTTTTATTAAGGCCAGTTAAATTTTCAGCTCTCCCCACATCTTCACAATTGCTTTTGTTATGCCTTTTTTTCATTCCCACTGCTGCTAACAGCTTTTTAGTTTTAGTACTTTCTGCATTTTTTTTTTCCTCTTAACATTTATGACAACTGACTGTGCTATTCCAGGAAAAATCCACAGGGTCAGACAGAAACTGAACACAGATTTTTTGCCTGGGGTGTAAACTGGCAGGATGCAAGCTGGCTCTGGTCTGGAATTTGATGTAGAGCCATGCATAAGCAAATACACTTGGCAAGTACTTGGGTAACACCTAAGTTTCCCTCTAAGGCACTTTATCCAGTTGTTCAGTCATTTCCTTGATCCACCCTTACACTTTCCCTAGTTTCTTCAATATCTTATGCGTGTGTGTACATACATGTACGTAGACACATAAATATTTTGTTGCATCGAGTCTGATTTTCTGAGTGTCATTAAGGATGTTAATGTGCTGCTCATTCTCTTGATTTTCCATAGCACTGCAAAAACTATGCATTCTTGATTTCCTTAACCTTAAGGTCATTTTTTTTTTCAATCCAATTTTGTCCTAGCACTATGCTTTATTTTTTTAGGGAAAAAAGGATTGATGCATACAATTAATAGGAGAATATAGAGAAAGAATTAAGGCAAGTCCTTGACTTGCCTGCCTACTTTTGTGCGGCCTATGGGCTAGCTCAATTTATTAAGGTTAATAGTGAAATTATTCTAATGCAAAGCAAGTAATTTAACAGGTATGTAATTGGGGGGTGAGATTTTTTTCTTTCTTTCTTTTCCAGGCCAAACTGTAACTCTGCCAACTGGAGCCACCTTTCTCTCCCCACAGAAGCCAAATACTTCCAATGAAACATCAGAAGAGACCATTTTCTAGCCAGCACTTTGCATCAAGACCATTCATGCAGTTCAGAAGCAGTTGCCCATATTTTTATTGAGCTTTTCAAAGTAATGGACCTTGGCATGGGATCAAGCACAAAGAATCATTGAATCATAGAATGGTAGAGGTTGGAAGGGACCTTTAGAGATCATCTAGTCCATCCTCCCTGCAGAAGCAGGTCACACAGGAACACATACAGGTGGGTTTTGAAGACCTCCAGAGAAGGAGACTCCACACCCTCCCTGGGCAGCCTGTGCCAGGGCTCCCTCACCTGAACAGTAAAATAGTTTTTCTTATGTTTAAATGGAACTTCTTGTGTTTCAGCTTCATTCCATTACCCCTTGTCCTGTCACTAGATACAACAGAAAAAAAGGGATCTCCCAACCTCCCGACATCCACCATTTGGATATTGGTAAATATTAATGAAATCCCTCCTGAAGTCTCCTCTTCTCTAGACTAAACAGCCCCTGTTCCCACAGCCTTTCCTCACAAGGAAGATGCTCCAGTCCCATGATCATCTTGGTGACCCTCTGCTGTTCTCTCTCCAGAAGTTTCTTATCCCTCTTGAGCTGGGGAACCCAGAACTGGACACAGGAGTCGAGATGAGGCCTCACCAGGGCGGAGGAGCAGAACCTCTCTTGACAATGAAGCAACTGAAGAGGAAGTGGCAGGGATTGGAGTGGCAAACAAACCAGCATTAGCTCCTTCAGACAGGTGTCTCAAAGAGTTGCAGCAAATTTCAGTTTGGAGTGATTGGATTATGCCTCCTTCCACACCTGGCCTAGTGAGGTTACAGATATTATTTATTGGATGTTTTATCTGTGGGTTGTTTCTGTGCCCACAGATGCTCGGGTGCCAGTGAGCACTGCCCTGCCCGCTGTCCACCACCTTGCTGAGCATTGCATAGGCCAAGCACTCTGCGTCTGCTACAAAGGAGCCTTTATTCCTTGTGTCAGCAGGTACCAAACACGTCAACAACCTCTTTTGCCCTTAAGACACCCAAACTGCAGCAGGCCAATGGAGGCTGTAGTGAAAGGCAAATCAAAGGTTTCTGGAAACACTGTGCAGAGTGTTAGAAACAAACCAGAGCAAGAAACTAATTTTCTAGGAATACGAATCCTTCTTAGATGAAAATTAACACAGGAGATATCTATGAAAAATATGTCAGAGCTGTGCTGCAGAGATTTAGTGGCATTTTCCTCATGCTCATTACTGAAATTAATTCACAAGACTTGCCACAATATGCTGGTAGGATATAGCTGTAATACTTCAAGCTGTTGTTAACAATTCAAAACATGACAATCAAAACAGTTCTCTTTATATGCGATTAGAACATTTATTTGCTTGTTTGACGCAAAGTTAGGTAGTAAAGCAACAAGGAGCTGGGAAGGCAGCCGAGCAATAAAATTGATTGATTACCCAAATACATAAAAATTGCATCCACAGCTTTCAAACATTCTCTCAAAAGGAGAACATAATCTCTTCAAGGTTACCAAAAAACCTGGTTAGACAGGATGGTGAACCCGCTGCTAAGAGAAGGCAAAGTTCGTCTGTGAGGTGTTGCTAATACAATTACTGGTTGCTCAAAATAGCATGCGCCTCCATAAATCTGCCTCTAATTTAAGCTAATTACCAGAAATTATTCAGCAATGTCATTTCTCTTGATTCTACAATTAAATCAGATATACAGTTGTGTGTTGAGGAAAAAGATACCAGTCATATAACTCGTATGTTTTCCAGAAAAGATGCATTCTCAAACTTTGTTTTACTTGTCAACTACTTCTTTCATAACACTACAGATGACCACAGCGTGTCGATTTTCTTTCATTCATACATTACAATCAACCACAAAAAGATCCAGCTTTCAAATGACATCCATTTCTCCTGCACTGCCATCATTCTCTCAAAGTCAATACTGTCCAAAACAAGTATTAAACATGAATTCATAGTAAGAGCAGAATATAAATAGTGGAAATGGAATCAAGTGGGGTACACTCACTGGCAGACTTCCAGAGAAAGACCGGTGTTTTCCACCTTTAGCTGTCACCTAAGGAATAACAGTTACTATTTAAAAAGGTGGGAAATAACATCTTACAAACAAAAATACTTGAATTAAGTAAATTAACTACTTTTCCACTGAGAGAAATTCCAGTTAAAAAATCTGAACCCAGCCTCAGAGAAGGTGCTGAATACAACACTCTGCTTTCCATCCAGAGATGGGTCAAAAACTGTTTCTTATCCTCACTGACTAAGTCAAGGCCACAGTTGTACATCCCAAATTCACATTGGTCTTTGTTAATATTACATGTGATGGCTTTAGTCAATGTGAAGGATCAGAATTCACGGCATATGGCATTCAGGGGATTCAATGTCTCACTCTGGTAGGAGCTATTGAAAATTCAAGCTATAAATCTGCCTTTGTAGGCTCTGATCAAGAGAAAAGTACTGCTGATAGATCAAAAAACTTGTTGAAATACTTTTCATGGGAAAAGTTGCTTATCAGACAAAAGGATGTTGTCCTCAACCCATATGAATGAAATCTAACAAATATATGGCAATAAATATCTTCAAAGCCTTTTGTAAGTATTAACTAGTCAAAATTAATTTCACTAAAACTCCTACTTGACTCTTAAGTAGTTGGTTAAACAAAACAGCTAAATAAACCTGCTACCTGCATGCTTAAACTAGAGAATGGCTTCTGAAACAGATTTGATCCACATTAATTACTCTAAAATAATAAAGCATCATGAATTTTTTTTACATATACCAAATGGACATTACTCAGCAATCTCTGAACTGTAAGAATTGCAATAGTCCTTTTGGTTTTCAAATTGTGGTTCGGTTTTTCGTATCATTGTAATTACTGCAGTTACACTGCTGCCAACAAAATCCTAGACTCAAAGCTCTTGGCTATGACAGCACATCTAAGTAATCACCATGGGATACTGGGCTGAACTCAAACAGGTTTCTTTTTTATGAGCTATATACATGAGCAAAAGCTAGAGCATGTTTAAACAAAGCAAATCAATTCAAGTCAAGCCTCCCTACTTCATAGATTCACACAGCTTATTAAGATGAACAAACATGCCTTAATGAAGAACACCCATCTTCTAAATGAGAGAAATAAGGCCCTGGTTGTGCTATTTAGGCAGGGCAGGGCATAGCCCCAGTTTCAGGCTGTCTCAAGGCTCAGAGGAGCCACTACAAAATTAGTTCACTGGCCTTTTCAATCCTTTCCTCATTACTTGTAGTCCTACTTTGCTACCTAGTAGAGTTGTGGTTGTCTGACGACTTCCCAGTGGGCACATCACCCTTTGCAGGACAGCAGGAGTCATTGTGACTTCATGTTCAGATAGGCTTTTCAAATGACAGGAAAGCTTCTTTCAGGTCTCCTTCTATGAAATCAATCAGTACTTCAGAAACTCCTATGTTGTAAACAAATACTAGCTCTAAAGGAAGATTTAGAGTACAATCATTAGTTAGTGGAAACTACCACGATAATTTCCTATAATGAAAACTCTTCCCACCCTAGTACAACCTGGAGAAGTTGTCCATGTCAGCTGGTCAACAATTATGCCATCCTTAGACTATGCTGTCTCAGACAACACAGGTTTTTTTTCACTGACTTGTCAGTTTAGGAAACAACTGTGATGGCTCTAATTTGTCTGCGAGGCAACCTTTGCTACACTATGGCCTGTGAGTTGTGATTGCCGCTTTAATGCTAGAAAAGTTTAAAACACAAATGTACTGAGAGGCACAGATCTGGAGGCAACAGATTCAAAATAAGAAATAATACTCTTCTTAGATTACACCATACTTGTGTATGAGTGTAGTCAGGGTGTTTCACATTACTTCTTTGACAAGACACAGTTGGTCTGGTTTTCCTTACATTTTTGCCTCAGTAGTTTTGAGTATGGAGAGCACATGCAACAGAAGTGTTAAAATGCTACCATTTTCATTTGGAGCACTTAGCAACCTCTTAACCATAGTAAATTTGTCTAGATGATTGACTACAGCTAACTAGAAGGATCAAAGGCAGCAGAAGAGGAATTGATTAGCTGATGATTTCTTAACATGGGCACTGGGCATGGGTCCGTGGTTCATATACACAGATACACATTAAAAAATTAACTACTTAATTCATTATGTAAATTTTTACAGCTGATTACAAAATATATGCTAAGGAGTGCTTCAAATTCCAAGAGATTTAGATCTCTATGAAAATTACTAAATTCAGAATTGATAGCTAAATTGATCGCTTACCGAAAAATTAAAAAGGAAAATATAAGAAAATAACACCGATTCCTATACAACAGCACAGCTTCGTGCCGAATCTACTGAGAATTTCAAAACAGAAAAAACAGTTTGCCTAGAGGTTTTCCTGCTTATCAGCTTTTAAAAAATGGCTACCTGACATCACCATATACTGTGCACAGGACATCTTGATGGCACTCATATTACTTCTCTGGTTGTGTCACCTCTCTGACCAAACAACCTGAAAATATATAATTAAGTATGAAGAGAATTCAAATGGAACAGATGCTAATGTAAAGTGGTATTGAATGACATTAGAATGCTCACCAACATTACTGAACAGATTAAATTAGCATTTTTCCACAACATTAAGACTGTCACGGAATGCAGCTCACAGTACATGCCTTTCTCTATCTTTTATTCAAATTAACTCCAGGCTTTTCCTTGCTTTGTGGCTTTATCCTAATGGAGAACTACGGTGGAACAATCAGTTGTTGCCCAGGTAATATCACTCACAGGAGTTCTGAATCCTACCAGGCAATCAAAATATACATTAAATAAATAATATGGTATCTGCCATGTGAATGACTGGTTCTGTCATGCACAGAAATATTTTCATTCTTTATTTTCCTTTCCCTTCCTCAGCCAAAAGATACTTTCTTGAGCTGCAGATACTTGTGGTTTTGTGGTTATGGCAGTATTTCATCATGATCTACTGCACACAATACATCCATAGGCCATGGAAAGAGAACTCTTCAGGTACACACAGGCTGAATTCTGAAACAAGCTGCAGAGGTGCTATGTATTATCTAAGGCACAAGCCCTGGTTCAATCTATTTTACTGAAACAGAGACATGCCACACCATGGTACTGCAGTATCTTCCATTTCAAGCATAATACAGTGTTTAAACACAGTTGTTGCCACTTGAATAGAAGTGCCATGTTTTCACCTGATACATGTTTTCCTTTAAGCTTCCACCTTCAAGATTTTCAGGGAAAAGTAGCTTTATCCTCACTGAGAGAAGTGTAGATCAGTAAGCTCAATATCATCTCTTACTGACATGTCTCTTCTTGGCTGGATTTTTTTCATATTGTGACTTACATTTCCTCTTCAGACAGGAAATTCTATGTAATTTCCTTTGTGATTTTGTGCAATATTACCACCATTAAAGAAATACAGGTTCGCAGGCAGAAGAACTGGCTTGTCTGTTTCAAGACATTTCATGCAAAACATCATCTTCCTTCCCATGAAAACAAAAAAAGCTGGGATATCAGCTTATCTTCCATGTTCCCCAGATCAGATCTTCACATTTCTATCTGTAGTGATGGGAGGGGTCTTTCAGAACAATTATTTTCAACATGATACAGCTAATGTATCATTTCCAAACCACAAATCCTGCATCTGTCAGACTGAAATTTCTTTAATAAAATAAAATTCAAGCTCATTAATATTTCATATTGTTATGATTATGCTCTATGGTGGGGGGAAAAATTCACAAAGCTCTACATTATAAATTTTCATTCTTTTATAAATTTTCACTGACATCAGTTGATTTACTCTTTTGGTGTTGAGTTTCCATGAGTAAGCTCAGGAGAGAAGTTTCCTGCATAATCAGAAGTACTTACAAAACAAAGCACACACTAGTTTAGTACCACATATGTAACAGTCCTGCAGTGATGTATATGAAGCTTGATATTCTTTGTGCTGAAGACAAGAATTAAAAGTACATTTGCTTCAGTGGGAGGCTTTGGAGAAAAAAAAAATAAAAGGAAGGATAATGATCAAGACTGTTGAAATCACAGGGGAAGTTGTGCATATTGACCTAGGCTAAGGCTAGGTAACATGATGTTAAGAAGCTAGGGCTTAAGGAGAGAGGGAGTTGTAAAGGAGTAGATAAGCAGGCAGATAGCAGACGACACCATAAAATGGAATTAACAGTAGAATTTCTATCATAAAAGCTTAGAGGCAAATAAGATTAGAAACTTGGGAGGAAAAAAAAAAAAGTTGGTGGTCAGCAATTTAGACAAGTTGAAAGCAAGATAAAGCGTAAGACTTGGAAACAAAATGATTGATATCTGAAGCAGGTAAAAAAAAAAAAAAAAAGAAACAAGGAAAAAAAAACCAAAAAGAAGTTTCCTGTATCACCCAACCTCTACACAGAATATTTCTGACTCTCTCAGGTATCACAAAATGTTTACTGAAGTTTCCAAAATATCTGTAAAACTTTCAGATGCAACTGCACCTCCTGAATGTCACCAAATCAGAAAGAAACTGATAAATAAATAAAAAATAAGAGAAAAGAGATAATTTGGAAGAGTTTTTGGAACAAATCCGCTTGCTGAAAGACAAAAGACAGAGCATGGAGAAATGTTTAGCAGATAATGTTTCTGCAGGTTTCCAACAGTCTGTTTCAGAGCAGTCGAGATGTTTTGTCACTCTCTCTTCTCATTCAGCCATGTGAAACTGAGAATGAGGAGTTTGACCAACTGGAAACAAAACAAAGGACCAGCAGGAACTTTACCGACAGTAACAAAAAATGAGATTAAAGGAGCTGAACAATTGCATCATAGTATCATAAAATCATAGAATTGTTTAGGTTGGAAAAGACCTTTAAGATCATGGAGTCCAACTGTTAACTCTGCACTGCCAAGTCCACCATGAAACCATGTCCTCAAGCACTACATCTACACATCTTTTAAATATCTCCAGGGATGGTGACTCAACCACTTATCTGAGCAGCCTGTGCCAGTCCTTGACAACGCTTTCAGTGAAGAAATTTCTCCTAATATCCAATCTAAACCTTCCCTGTGCAACTCGAGGCCATTTCAACTTCCTTTCTGGTAATGGTAGTGAGCAATAAGGTCTCCCCTCAGCCTCCTCTACTCCAGGCTAAACATCCCCAATTTCTCCAGCCACTCTGCTGAAGACCTCTTCTCCAGACCCTTCACTAGCTTCATTGCCTGTCTCTGGGCACACTCTAGCACCTCAATATTCTTCTTGTAGTGAGAGGCCCAAAACTGAACACAGTATTCAGGGTGCAGCCTCACCAGCGCCAAGTACAGGAGCATAATCACTGCCCTGATGGTCACACTGTTCCTGATACAGGCCAGAATGCCATTGACCTTCTTGGCCACCTGGACACACTGTTGGTTCATGTTCAGCTGGCTATTGACCGACACCTTCAGGTCCTTTTCCTCTGGGCAGCTTTCCAACCACTCTACCCCAAGCCTGTATTGTTACATGGGGTTGTTGTGACCCGGGCTTAGGACTGGCACTTAACCTTGAGTGCGTTCTTCAGAATTGTAAAAGGGGAAGAAGAGTTGCTGGGAAGACAAGAGAAAAAGATATTTCTCTTCTGGAGTAGCAAGGAGAGACAAATCAAGAAAACACTGAGACTAGTCTCCTATTAGGAAGTACCACAGCAGGACTACCGTGCATTGTTTCGTCAAGAGGAAGCATCAACATTGATCAATACATAGCATTTCCTTTAGGAAGAGATATCTTTGTGCTAGGGAGAGAAACATCAGTAGTTTCAGTGAGAATGGCAGACATTGGTATCAGCCTTGTAATGTCATTTGGAGAGCTGAAAAGATAAAGTGTCTCTAGAAAGCTGAAAGTTGGGAATAGGAAGAAACAAGATGAACTAAGAGTTATGCAGAAGCAGCTAGAGGAAGCCACACAAGTGAACGCTCTATGACTGCCCCACTTAGATAATGCACAAGACAAAATTCAGTGGCCCTAAAGCAGAACCATGTCCTGGTTTCAGCAGGGATAATTTGCTTCCTAGCAGCTGCTACAGGCCTATATTTGGGGTTTTTGCTGAAGAGAATGTTGTTAACACAGGGATGTTTTGGTTATTGCTGAGCAGTGTTTGCACAGCATCAAGGTCATTTATGCTTCTCACCCTGCCCTGCCAGTGAGTGGACTGGGGGAGGGAACAGTGTGTGCACAAGAAGCTGGGAGGAAGCTAGCCAGAACAGCTAACCCAAACTATCCAAAGGGCTATTCTATACCACACAGCATCATGCCCAGTATAGAAACTGGGAGGAGTTGGTGGAGAGGGGCAGATCACTGCTCTGGCATCAGTCAGAAGGTGGTGAGCTACTGAATTGGGCATCACTTGTCTTTTTTGGGTTTTGTTTCTCTTAATTGCTATTATTATACTTTATTTTTCTTACTGTTATTATATTTTAGTTTAATTTAGTTTAGTTTTATGCTTATTCTTACTTTAAGCCACAAATTTTGTTTTTCTTTTCCAATTCCTTTCCCTGTCCTACAGGAGGTGTGGGGAGGGAGAGTGAGTGAACAGCTTCATGGGGCTTTGTTGCTGACTCAGCTTGAACCATGACACATGTATATTGCTTCAGATTTAAAATAAATGACAGTGCAGTTGCCTTTATTGGCACTCAAAATTCTGTGGGCGTTATAGCTACTTTTCATGATACTTCTTCAGTTTCCCAGTGCTCTGAGTTGGCTTCTGCACTGTGTCTGCAAGCACAATCAATAATTCTTGACAGGTGCAATAGGAATAGGACTCAAATACCTACAACAATCGCCTCCATTTTAGCTGCAGGTAATATTTCAGGAAAACAAAAATGAGATCAAGTAGAGCACAGGAATGATTAGATCATTTAGAGAAAGTGTACTTTGTGAATCTTATTTTCTTGATATTCCCCAAAAGGGAAAGAAGGGGGTTGAGTCAATGTGCAATTATGTTTCTAGAACAAACTGTTTCAAGTTGGTTTATATGCTTGACAGTACTGGAGATGTAAATTATTAGTAAATGATATTTTAAAACATTAGCTTGATGCTTTAAGCATGTGCCCTAATAATCTGAAATTAAATCATTCAGCCATCAAGGTCTTATTGATCCTGAGTAAGGACATTGAAGTTTAATTAGAATACCTAAATTATACTTTCTGTTATGAATTCATCAATGTTAGTGGTAATTTTGGCAGTGCTACAACACATTACTAAAAGGATTTGGTTAAATGAAATATACAGCACGACTACTAAAAAAAATTCACTAGCACAGGTATTCCTAAAAATATATCCAGCGAAGGAAATAAGAGATCGTAATTTGCTTTAAACTTTCCTTTGTAGGCAATACAGTATCGTGCAAGCATGCTTCCTCTGAAAATTTACTCTTATTTCAGCTTGTCTCTTTTGTTGAAATCTGAAGCTCTGTTCTGTCATTCACATTCAATCAGTCTACTCACATCAACTTTACAAAAAGTATCATTCAAGTAGCGTGAACACTGAGTACATAATTTTAAAGAGAGAGATCAGACTTTCTGAATTAATGTTTCTCCTTTTGTCTTCATACAAGACTGTGATTGTCACAGACACAGGGTATTCAAGGACGGAGTCGTTCCTAATCTAAAACCGTTTTGGGAACCATAGAATCTTAGAATGGCAGGGTTGGAAGGGACCTGTAGAGATCATCAAGTCCAAACCCCCCTGCAGAAGCAGGTTCACCTAGATCAGGTAGCACAGGAACATGTCCAGGTGGGACAATATTTAGTATTATTTATTAATTGAAGCATTGAGTTATATAAAAGGAATAATGTCCACATAGGCCATCCTTTTGATCCACAGGCCTTGTATACAATATGTGAGAGACTTGTTCAAGGCTGAATTTTCAGGCTCCATGTACTGCCAGAATAAGATAAGGAAAGAAAGAAGCTAGAGGCGTTTGAAGAGCATGACAGCTCAGAGAAATAATCCCCAGACCATCTATGTGACACAGCTAGAATACGTCCAGGAGTGCTCACCCAGCTGCACCCTAAGGGATCTGCCATGCAGCCAGCTGCTGCTGCTGTTTGACATCTGGGATCTGTAACTGGCATTGAAAACAACAACAAAAAAAAAAAAAAAAACAAGGAAAAAAAGGAGGGGGAAAAGAATTAAAGAGTTATGTGAGGTTAACAACAACAACAAAACTATCTCTGTCCCCCAACACTAGAAGTGTTTCTAAAAGAAGAAATTATGTTGCAAGCAAAAAATGAAGATGAAGTCTGTGTGCACCACACAGACACAGTACACAAATGAGAGGTGAAATAAGGCCTGCCAAATAATACACTGAAACTATTAAGAGAAACATCCTGCTATTGCTAACAGCAGCACTGTATGCCCAAATCTGACCAGCAGTTTTGTCATTTACTGCTCTACTTGCAAAGATTACTATAGCTAATTCATGCTGCGGGGATGAGAGTGTCTGGCTGATAAGGCTGAGTCCATAGTCTCAAGCATTATGCCAAGGGAATCTAATTCTCTGCTTGTGAAAACCTCAGCCTGATTTCTCTTGCCCACTCACCAGTGTGGGCATGAAGAGAAGTGCAAGCATATTCTCAAACCTGAGAATATGCAGTGTGCTATCAACACAGCTTAGGGAAGATGAAACAACCTGCCAAGGAAATGCCCCTTGCACAAAAGCCTGGATCCTCCTATCACATCAGGTGTTTGGCATCTATGTATTAATGCACACTTGTGTTTTCTGGGTTTCAGTGTTTGGGAAATCTCTATGAAATACAATAAAAGTCAGTACTCCCAGATTACTGCACTGAGCTGCTGACTGCCTTATGCTCTTCAGCAAAGGTTACTCTATATGTCTAGACAGCTTCTCATCCTTATATGACCCCCTGTTTCTCTCATAACTGAGAGTATTTGAGATTTGAGTGATTCAGATATGCCTGACACAAAAAAAAAGTTTACTAAGTGTAATTTTATAGAAGCAAATTGCCTCTTTCTCTAAGTTGGATCAGCAATGTTTCCCCTTGTCAGCCCACAATGCTAGTGAAGCTTTGAACTGCCACAGTAACTGTCTGAGAGACAGACCTCACTAGGGAAGATCATGGGTGGAAAAAAATACTTCTGTGCCTGTGCATGTGTTTCTGTGGCAGTTTCTATATTTACATTTTTGGGGAACTAACTCTGGGCCAGATTTTGTCACTTCAATTCACAGTGAAGAGTATCTCACTGCACAAATAGTCCTAAGGGTCTACACTGGGGCAATCTGGATCATGTTGAAGAGCTTGTTTCCATTGTCAGCAATTTATTTTTCTGTCTGGCTTAAAGATGGCTGCAGATGAACTATTCACAGATGAAGGCAATGTTCATGCTGGTGACAGATTGCGACCTTTATACAAGAAGGAACATTTCTGCGAGGGGTCTTTTACTCGTGGAAGGTGCAGATGGCATTGCTGTAAGCCTAGAGCATCTGCATGAAATAGGGAGTGAGAAAGATGAGGCACATCTGCGTTACTCTGCTGCTGTTCATAGGTACCTCATCAGCAAGTACAGACACACGCAGCCCTGTGCAAATCTCTGCAGAAGAGACAAAACTTACATTTCAGACAATGAAGACTTGGCCTTTGCTCATGGCATCAGACAACTTACAGTGTTGCGCTAGCCAGGGAATTTCATTTCTGCAAGTTACAGAACTGACAGCTGTACCTAATACATACAGATGTTGATAAATTATGTAAGTATTGAGAGTGTGTTTCAGCATACAGCTTTAATGCTTGAGCCACGGCCATCACCCCAGCAATCTTTAAGAGAGGCCAGAGTTTCTTCCTGAGGCAGTAAGGAAAATCCTACTGCACGAAGCAACACACAGTTATAGAATGGGAGGGGTTGAAAGGGACCTTTAGAGCTCATCCACTCCAACTCCCTTTCTCAAGCAGGTCTGCCTTGATCAGATCACACAGGAATGTGTCCAGGTGGGTTTGGAAAAACCTCCAGAGAAAGAGACTTCACATCCTCCCTGGAAAACAGAACTTTTTGTGTTCCAGGTTACGAACAATATATTGATATATACAAGGATGTATTGAGAGAGAGAGAGATAGTAATATACATTTTATATATACTAATATATATATAATATATTGATATATATAAGGTATGTCTAGGCATATTTATAGATAACCGGTAGACAAATAGAAGAACCACAAAGTTGAAATTTTTGCCTTTCCTCTTCAGTTTACCTATAAGCATTTCTCCAAAGTCCTACATAGAAAAGTACCTTTTTGATGAATAGCTACTAGTTGGCACAATTAGAAGTCAGTTTGGGAACCCAAAGGTTTTACTTGTCTGTAGCTTAAATTACAATACACATGCAGAGGAAATGAAAAGAGGAAAATCATCAGTTGTTAACACTTGGCCTTGAGACACAACTATCAAAGGTAGAATTTCAGAGTTTTAATGCAAGACTTAACTCCCAAATCACGTGTTATGGCACATTTACACTAACCAACACCACAGAGAAAGGGTTCTCTACTGTCTCATTTCAGAAGTCTCACAGGGAAGTAAAAGTGTCCACCAGAAACACAGAGAAGTTTAAAATGCGCTGCTGTAGTTCCAGTACATTCAAGGGAAGAATAAATCCCAGAACTCACTGATGTGTTCCTGTTAGAAAGATTTTAAACCAGACAAGCTTTAGAAAAATTCTTATCTAAACCACTTACTCCATAAATTGCGTAAGTGATTTCATGCCCTTTACTGTTTCTGTCAATGATTCAAGTTCCCCTCATTGCTGAAGTAAAATATACTAAAAAAAAAAAAAAAAAAAAATAAAGAAACATCTCAACATCTGTGCCTGTGGTGAATAATGCTCGTACTCTGGAGGACCCAACAGTGTTACCACCAGAGAAACTTATTATCTCTCCTCTTGTGAATGAAGACTGTGTTCAGTTTGAGCTTGAATCCTGGCTGACACGTCTGAGTCTCCACAAATAGGCACAAAAGATAAAGGACTGGATGAGGGCTGGCATGTAACACACAGTAACTGTAGAATAGGAAAATTCATTGGATTTGGGTTGGGAAAAAAAGTTTGCCTGGCTCTTTTTGGATTGAGAGAGGGGGCTGGAAAACAACCTTGAAACAGATTGTGGCCTTTCCTTTCTGGGTTCTCAAATATTCCAGCCCAATGGGCTAAATGGAGCAGCACAAAGGATTAATGCCTTAAAAAGCATAAGGAGGAGGAGCAAAGAAGATTTCTTTTTGTTAAGAGTTACCTGTGACTAATGGCATCACTAGACTGAAGCCAGCTACCACAACATACATATCTCTTGAGCTTGTCTAGAAGTGGTAGGTGTATTATTTGTTAAATTACTCTTTCAAATATGTCAGGTGGAAAAAAAAAAAAGGAAGAATACAAATTTCCTTTTACTACAAAAAGACATAAATTGTTTTACAGCAGGTTGAAATGCTTCAATATCTATCTTCCTGGGAGCCTTTAGACTCTTGTTTCACTAATTCCAATAAACACTTGTCTTCCCTCTAAAAGGATGGAATGTGCACAGCAGCAGAGGAACAGAAAGAAGGGAGGTGATCTCAGTTAACTACTGCCTAGATGTTGCCTGCCTAGCTTCAGCTAGTCATTTATTCTGCACTCCTTAAAACAGGTGTCTGAGGTGGAGAAAGCTGCCTTTTAGATGTGCCAGTCTCTCCTGTCACTAGCGAAAGAGGACCCAACCGGCTGTGGCTGGCTAGGTGAGTCACAGCGTGCCAGGTAACAGCAGACAGGAGCAGAACAGCCCAAGTTCAAGCCCCTAACCTCACCCTCACCAGCAGCACAAATTGCTGGTTTCCTTATTTCCAGGAAATCTCCACTTCACCTGGACCAGGTCTGCAGAAGCTGATCTAACAATAAACTGCAGTACAAGCATGCAAGACCCAGCCACACAGAGAAGCTGCTTTCAGCATGGTAAGTCACTGCTGGAAAGGAGCAGTAGGAGAATTCATGTCGCTCATCAGTTATTGCTGCCTCCCACAGCATTTCCCATCAGTTCCCAGCCACCAGCAGGTTAGAGATGCTAACTGTCCAAGCTATGCCTCAAAGCCATTTCAGCAATTAAGAGGACCACAAGTTGCTCAACACAATCCACAAAGGCTTTCTCAGTCGCTGAGTTTCAGCAATAGTGTAAATGAGGTTAGATCGACTGAACCACAGCATGCATAGCATTAGCTGTCCCAAAGGACTGTTTCCCATAAAAGAGATACCACACTGAGTAATGAAAGGCCTTGCTTCTTTCAAGGAATAAATATTGCATGAAGAATGCTTGAGTTCCTTCCTCACAAAAGGATCTGTTGCTAAGTCAATGGGGTAGAGTCTGCGGAGAAGATCCATGCTGTCTGTCTCCTGATGTCTTGGGAACAAAAACACCTAAAAGCTGTAACTGGAAGATCTTGTTTATAGTCTTTACATCTGATGAGACTGAGGTTTTAATGCAGAAGGGTGGATGAGATGCCTTGTACAAACCTCTAGAATATACCTGTCTGTCTAGAACCATCTCCCTAACTCTAGAAATCTACAACTCTCATAACATTGAAATTATTTTTTCCCCTCCAGTACCAATTTAAAAATTCAGAAAATTAAGGATCTCAATAATATTTAATGCAACACATATTAACTATATTTTATAACAGCCTGTTCCCTGTGGAATAATTTGAAAAATATACATGTTCCTAAAGGGTTGGAATTGATGACATCTTTCAGAGTACCTAGAGTTCCTCCCTGTCAAAACAAAGGTGATGGTGAGCATTAATGTATGTGTCTGTCTCACCTTGTTAAGGGGTGAGAATGCCACCAGTCAGAAGCACCTCCTAGGTCAATTATTTTGCATACAGCTCTCCAAAAACAATTGGGATGTTATATTTCTCAGCCTGAAAAGATCGTGTGGATATATCAACCAAAGTCATGACACGGACAGGTACTAAGTAACAGGAACCTGAGCTGAATCTTATACAGTTTAAATATTTCTAAATAGGTCCAAGGCTCTTTGATCTGGGAGATTAAAAAAAAAAAAAAATTGAAGTTAAGCACTTGAAAAACCTGAAGCTAGACCTGGCAACAGCAGGCAAATTTTTTAATAGTGGTAACAAATCATCACTTAATAATGCACATGACAGATTGTTCCTAAGTTGCATCAGACACAGTTTTTGCAGCTTCTTTCTCTCTTCCCATAAAGATCAGCTGAAAGGTCTGCTGACCACCTTATATCCCATTGCTTAAATGCCCTTAAAAACATATTAGATTGCTTGTAATGTATGTGAAAGCTGCAAGAAACAGCTCAAATAATGCATTTATTATGAAACTATTTCACTGACATGACTGCGTTATTTTCCCACTCTTTGCTGGTGCTCATTTTTTTTCCCTCTCCTACACAGCTGTACCCATCAGTTTCTTATGCCACTTGTCTTAACATTGCTCAATATCCTGTCAGAATTTATCCCTACTCATTAGGTATTGATGAATGGGAAAACAGCAAAAAACATAGCTAATTCCCAACTACATATTTTAATGCCTCACAGCTAACATCTAATGTATTACTACTGCACGGTTGGAAAGACTCTACTTAAAAACTGCATTTGAGTTAAAAACCAAACCATTACTTAGTTAAGTATCCATACTTTTCCCTCGGAGTATGGCACTGAAGGAAGCATATGTAAGGGCAGAGAAACTCTGAAGCATGCTAAAGCCTCTTATTTCCCATTTCCTCCAGAGCTCTGCCCTTCAATGTCTTTCTGCAAATCTGAAGGAAACGAGGCAGGGAAGAACACGTTTTCTGGAGCACGGGGACTGCATCAAAACATTGAGCCTTTGTTCTGAAGCTACAGCATGAAAAAGTGGGCATTGTTCAAGCATGGCAAAGACAATTAATGTGCTGCAACGTCTTGGGCAGGAGAGCTTATCCTACAGGTGGATCAAGGAGTCCAGGTGTTTGGAAAGCTGTCCGCTGCCTCCTCCAAGGATTCCAAACCGCATTACTACTTTTGGAGCTTTTTCAAACCACTGTCTTAAAACACCTGGGCTCTGTCAGCTCCTTCTGCTACATATTTGCCATGGGGGAGTATTACATATTCCTTATGTATGTCTTGATATAATTCACAAAAATAAGTGATCAATGACAATGGGAGAGCCAGGCATTCTCAATTGAGATCGTATCAGCTCAGAAAGAAGTTTTTTTTTTTTCTTTTATTCCTGCCAATTCTTAATTAAAACAGGTAAGTAAATACATAAGCCTACTGAAACAGAATTTGGAAAGGCTGAAAATCCCAAGGACAAACTGTTGTTGACATGTTACTGAAGAAACAAAATATTATTCACTTTATTATTCTTTACTTTTGCCTTACATAAGATTAATTTCTAGCCAAAATAAATCCTGATTTATAGTTCTCTCTGAGTCACTTAGTGAAATGAAGCTTTTAGAGCTTTACTGTAACAAAAAACAGTACATTTAATTAAAGAAAATAAAATTCCAAAGCACAAAGCACAGTCATGAATTCGAAGGCCGAATTGACTGTAATTAAAAAGTCCAGCCTTTGTTCATCTTTGCTCATCCACCCTTCTCCTCTGCTTTCTGAGTCTGAAGTGACCTTTTAGTCAACTATTTAAATAATTCTTGAAACTGAATAGGAAGATTCAATACAAACTACTCTTTATCTGTTTAAAAAAAAAAAGGTGAAGGATCCATGTTTACAGAGTTATTGTGTCCAACACAGTCAGCAGCATTCCAGTCACCCTCATGCCTTGCTACCCTCATGCCTTCCACTATTATTGCTTCTCGAGGCTTGGATCTGTTTCTCAAAACTCTCCCTTGTGAGATCAAAATCACGTCCCATGAAAGAGTAACTTAAAAATCCGGCATTTCTCTAGCATCCTATGTTTATGCTAAGATCTGCATTCCTTTCAGTTCAATACATCTAGGTTAAAGGCATTTGTCACAGTATTCACAAGTGCCTTTAAAAAGCCTTTCAGATGTTCTTGCTGGCAGATCATATTTCCCTCACACCTTCCTTTACTCCAACAACATCAAAATCTTAATTTATCCAACATTTTGCTATGTATTTCCTTTCCACATTCACTTAAAATTATAATTTTAAGTCCAAATATTTGCTCTTCCATCTTCTCTGTGGACTTTAAACACATACACCCACTGGGGTAGATTACACACAGGTGAGCTCCTGACTAAAATATCCTCTGTCCAGTAACATCTTGCATCCTAGTGTTCTGACTTCTTGGTGCCTTCAGCACCTTGCTTTTGCAATCTATTTATCAGTTCCATCAAGTTCAGTACAACCATTATTGTAAGATGGTACTGATCTGAGGCAAAGGCACCAGCCTTTTTCAGATCATGCTTGTTCATTTTATTTGAGCATTTGCCATTCTGCACATGCACCACTGCAAAACAGAAGAACTGGAAACAGCCCAAGTTTTTCAGTGTCCAGATTGCTTGAACCCCCAAGGAGAATCCTTTCCTATGCACCTGAGTCTGAGGGCTGGCTAATACCCTTTTCTCCTGGCAATTCTGAACTCTCTCAAGAAAAACAGTGGTTCATTTGCTTTGTACCCAAACGAGTGGTAGGTGCCAGGTGTTATGAATTTTCTGTAAAGCAGGCTGAATAGCCAGGTGGTGAAAGTTGCTGACAACACAGAAACAATCTAGCTTAACCAAGGCTTGGGAGGATCATTAGGAATTTCCTGAAAGACTAAGCAAACATACACAATTAGGCAACACTTAACAGAGGAATGATTGCAGATAAATGCAAGGTGTTGCATGGCAGCAGAGGAAAAATAAATGTTCTGCATGAGTGTAACTTCTTTGAAATTAGAAGCTCATTTAAGGAAGGACTACAAAATGCCTGCAACTGGCAGTGGGATATAATATAAAGCAACTCAAATCTTTGAGTTGTTGTCTGTAAGTACCAACCACGAAAGATAACAGCAGTTATAGAGGCTATTTTTGGGTTGAATTCATCCATAATACAGAAAAGCCTAGTTCATACTCAGTGCACTGGGAATGCAAGAATACAGAGATTCTAGTTCTTTGTCAGAAACCATGTAGATGAAAGGTGACTGAATTCAGCTAATAGCCCACCTTTACAGGCAAATTGGAACCCAGTGCTCTGCAGCGTCTACTAAGCAGTCAGACTGATTAATATGTATGAACTCTAGCATATACAGAAATCACACCGCTATTCAGCGCTATACAGGCTAAATACTGGTTTAGAAGCTTTCAAAAATCCTTGCAATTATTGGTAAATTCATTGAAAACAAAAATATTACAAGGCACACATTTACAAAAGTGTAGCTGAATTACAGTTCTCACTGACTGAGGAAACAGAGAAACTTAGTTTGTGAGGTTTTCAGTACTAAATGTGTTTGTGGAGGGGAACAGCACTTGCATGCATGTGGCTCAGACTTGAAAGGTCATGAAACTCCATGCCTCCCAGCACAAACTGAAGGCCAACTACAACTGAAATTCTGGCCTTGCTGAGCTACCTTCGAGTAATTGCCCAGATGAATTGTTGGAATTGCCACTTCGCTGACAAACCCAGGGCAAGCCTCTAGTTAAGGCAGTACACTGAAAAAAAACCACAAATACATTGTACTGTTGAAAATTATGAGGTAGAATCCCTGACTGCATTCAAGTCAATGGAAACTTTACCATTGTTTTCAAGAGGAGATGGAATTACAGCCCCAAACCTCATTATTTATAACACTATAGTATTCTGAAAAAAAAAGGGGATTAGCAATACAGAAGGCTATAATACTGCCTCCAAAATGGGTTAGAAATATTTAGATGCAATAATCAAGTAGTTTTGTGATTCGTGTTTATTGAATGTAATCATACAAACTGTTAGGTTCAGAATCCTTGACATTTCTTCTCGATCCTATGTAAATACCAAGTTCTGCTCCAGCTATATTATTGTATTTATCTTCCTTTAACGCTTGCTTTTTAAGTAGATTGTCATGGTTTGGGCCCAGCTGGCAACAAAGCATGACACAGTTTCTTGCTCGGTGTCCCCATCTACCCTCACCCTTGTTAGGATGGTGGAGGCCCCAGCAAAATGGGAGGAGAAATAATAACCAAGGACTTTGTAGATTGAGACAAGGGCAGGGAGACCTCACTGCCAATTACAGTTCTGGGAAAAACAGACTTCCACTAATTGTCTTAGAGAAGAAAGTAAGAAAGCTACCTGCTCTTGACGTCTCTACAGCCTCCGCACTAGCAGCACAGGGGAGTAAGGAATAGGGGATGTGGTCAGTCTCTCACAGATGGTCTCTGTCACTTCATTCTTCTCAGAGGAGAAGGATTCCTCACATTCTTCCCCTGCTTCAGCAAGGGGTCCCTTCCATAGGATACAGTCCTTAGCAAACCTCTCTAATGGGAGTGTTTGTCAAGTGCTGTATCTTCTTCTCATAAACTTCTCCAGTGTGGGACTCCTATTTGGCAGCAGCATTCCAGAAACCTTCTGCTGCAACGCTGCCCTCCCACAAATTTATGGCCTCCTTTGGACATAGTCACCAACCCTGGAGTGAGGTCCTCCATGAGCTGCCAGCAGATCTCAGCTTCACCATTCCTCTCCACCTCACCACAGAATGCAGAGGGGTCTCTGCTCCAGCTCACCTCCTCTTTTCTTTCCTCACTGACCTTGGGGTCCTCATGGTCTCTTCTCCCTCTTCCCCCTCTTTCCACCACCTCCACGAAAAGAAGCAAGAACCCTACTCTTTCAGCTGCTTCTTCTTAAAAAGTGACGTGGAGGTGCCCAATTGGCTCAGGCCCAGAAGTGGGTCTGACTCAGAGCTGGGGAGAGTTTCGACAGCTTCTTACAGGAGCCACCACAGTGCCTTTCCCATTACCAGAAACAGCTCCACACAAAAATATGACCTAGATGCTTTTGAATTGCTTGGCCCATCCCTAGCAGGGAGGGATATAGGTCAACTGAAAAATAAAATGTCAAGAAAGGAACTGTAACATTAAAGAACTTTGTTCATTTTCTCTTCCTAGAGTTCCAGTGTGGTTTCACAGGTTTTTACCTGCTTGCTGTTCATATTCAGCATGAACACAAAACCACCAAATTTCCTAGATTTTACTAATGCTTGAGAACTTGGTCAATAAATGCTGACACAAGCACTTCAGCTGCTTATGCCAGCACCTACCATAGAAGAGTGAGGGCAAGTATGAACAGGGCTTCAAAACTTCAGTAATGGTGATCTGTAACGCCCTTTCCACTGTTGATCTCTCAAAATACATTGAACAGTGAGAGCAGGCAGACACTTTGTGTCTCCATGCCATGGCATGGAGCCATGACGGCTTGTAGAGGTCCTTCTCTCTTGAGCAAGGCCTATGGTCTTTCCTGCCAATCATCTGCTCTTTTAAGATGCTTCAGCCTTTCTGAGAGCTAGGAGACTCTCTGTCTAAACCATCATCTGCTAACAAAGCCACCCAGTTGCACTTGGAGCAGGCAGTGCTGTCCACAAGTGTTTTCCCAGCAGCTGGCAGAGTGCAGGTGCACACTCTCATACAGCGATTTGTGTGGAGTTCTGCTCTTCTGAGCACAGTCAGCACATGTGGGCCTCAGGGGCTTCCAAATGCAAGGTTCTCCAGCCAAACTGCGTTCTTTCAGCATTACTCAAGAGCTCTCTCCTTGCTAACCTGGAGAAGGAGACAATGCCTGACTTTATCAGTGTCAGTCCAGGTGGACAGCAAAAGATGAGCAAAGCACTCTTGTATCAAAGGCAAAATAGATCCACACTGCCAAGGAATTGGTTGCAGACAGTGATGAAGACACAAATGTGTAATTTGAGGTTAAGTTTGTACCTTTAAAATGCTGTGCCTGCTCACTGACACTTATTTCTGCTTTGACTTGGGCAGCAAAAATCAGAATTTGCAGTTCTGAGCTGTCAAAAAAGGAAGCCAGAAGCAGTTAGAAACACACACAATCAGGATGTGAGAAGAAAGGTTTGGGGAAAGGACAGAGGGATTTTGTTCAGTGAGAATGAGGAAGCCAGGATGACACGGGGACAAAGAGGGCAGGAAGAGAGAAAAACCCATCAGGAGTTATTTCATTCAATTCAGAGAAAATTAGCTTAATGATTCGGTCATTCTTTTTCTGGTTTTCAGTTAAATAATAATGGAGGTTGTCTTTTAGGCTTTTCCCAAGGCTAGCATGATACCTTCTTCCCAGGACACAAACACCCATGGGACATAACATGTCACTCCTACTTTGTGTTCTTTAATTTGACAGTTTTGAAGCTCATTTAACAGAAGAGTTGCTAGAGAAAAGATATCATACAATCCAGATCATCTTGGCGTGCTTTTCCAATCCTATATAAAATCAATGAAAGAGCTTGTTTTTCCTGGTTGGCCAATAGGTTTACTTCTCTGTCCAGAAGACAGATGAAGAGAAAATAAATAAAACCTAGCACACTGGATAAAATGTGCAGAATACCAGATCACACTGTTCCTTTAAAAAATGTCCAATTTTTCTGACTATGCAAGCACCATTAACCTGGGATCATTTAAAAAAATGAAAACGAAAAGGCACAATAAAAGTACAGGCTGTTCCCATTGATACTTGCCACTTGCCTGCAGTACACAAATCAGACAATGCAGAGCAACTCTTATGAGAACATGAACACCATCTGAAACAGAATATGGAACTGCAAGATGTGTGTTACAAAACTGTACTTCCTATTCCTTAAGAAAATGAAAAAGAGACAGACAAGGATGGAGAAGGAGAGAGAAGGAAGGGAGGGAAAAGCACAGCTTTATCTTGAAATGTTATCTTCAAAAGAGAAGGTAAAATTACATTTAAGAGACTAAGGATAGAGATGCTAGATTTTCACACAGCCTAAGAATGGTCTTTTCATGCTAGCCTCCAGAAGTTAGCTTTGGCACAAGGGATTTACATCACTCGATGTGCTCTTCTTCATCTAAACAGAAAAATGTTTGGGTAAAACCTCTATCACAGACACCCACTAAAAGTTGAGTATCCACAAGTACTTGGCTGAGACTCAAGACTCTGTACCAGCTAGCCTGCGAGGAGGGGATGAAAGACCTCTCAGCACAGCTCCAGCCATCTCCAAAAAGCTGTTGCAGCTTCATTGGCCTGCCCATCTCCTTAGACACAGCCTGTCAGAAAATCCAGAGAGAGTCAATGGAGTTACTGGGTCCCTAATGCACCTTGGGCCTTGAACTCCCACCAATAAATGCAAACACGGGCCTAATTTCTCTACTTTTGACTGCACTGAGATGAAGAAAAAGCCCACACAGCTCTGCCCTGCTGCACAGAGCAAATGGCCTTCCTCCAGTACCATGCAGTATACACTATATGATCCGCTCACCCATGCCACTTGAGCAGTGGATAGGAGGGATTATACCCTCAATATCATCGTTTTCATTACTTGAAACTCAAGATTTGTTCAGGCTTAATCTCGACATATACCCAGGTTGGTTTACACAAATATACCAATTTGAATTTCTGATTTATAACAAATCTTACTGTTTGGCAGTTAATTGGATAATATGTGAATACTACCACAATTTTTTCTCTTTTACTAGCAAAGGCAAATATACTACTTTATCCTGCTGGGGAGACACACAGAAAAGGATACTGCTTTCTGAATAGCATGTTTCCAGAGATACAATTCAAGCAAATAAAAAATAAAATCTATATTCTGTCTGTAGGATCGGCTGAAAGGGCATCTGGAGAGGCAAACACAATGTAGTTATGTATCACCAGTAGTTGTCAAGGAAACTACAGGATTATGACTCCAGACTAAAAAAATCATTTAATATATTTTCTAAGGTAGCAGTCTTCAGCCAGCCATCTGAGATCACCTTAGCTGAAGGAAGAACTTGAGTGAGATTCTAAGGAGAACTGATTACTCCATCAGCCTTCTAAGACATGTACCAAATAAGCACATTTTTTTGACATCTCTCTCTATTTTCTACGGCATATGGTTTCAAAGCATAGAGACTTCATGGCACTGGAGATGTGCCTTGCCTTCTGCACTCAGAAACAAAGTCTTGAAGGAAATTCCATCTGAAGACTCCACTTAGCCTGTGACTGAACAATTAATTTTGCATCACCTCAAAGCAAAAAAAAAAAAAACAAAAACCAAACCATTCCAGGTTGACGGAAAGTAGGCTCAGACTCACCTGAAAGAAGTCATTTTCATACGACATTCCCATTTAAAGGCAATTAGAAAAAAAATCTTGTTTTAAACACAATCTTTTTAAAATTATCTTTAAACAAAAATAATAGCTTCCATGTGCAAATCTATTAAAAAGTATTGATAAAAAGATGCTCATTAATTCAGGAAGATTTTAAGGTCTATATTCTAGAACAAGGATTGTCTTTAATAGTATAGTAGTCTGAGACACAAGAAACCAGAATGAGTTGCGATGAAAAACCTTTGATCTGGATTGACTTGAACACAAACTACCGCATTTCAAGTTTATCCTTTCTACAAGCAGGGGCACTTCCTCTGCTTTATTTTGCAGATACAAGTGCAAAAATCGATCTCTCTTTCACTAATAAACAGTCTCATCAAAACAGACATATCTCTAGGAAATATTCTCTCTTTATGAGAAATTGTTGCAATTTAGGGCCATAGGATTTTTTGTATGTACTGACTTCTAAGTGTAAAATATACGCTAGGAGAAAAGAAAGGGAAAAGGAAAGACGGGAAAATGAACTTTTCACAAACCGTTAGTTCAGCAGCCCCTAACTGCCATGACAAAGTTTTGAACAGGAGAAATTGTGTTTGTCCTTATATTAATTTTTCCTTTCTTCTCCTCCAATATATACATTTTATTTTTTTTCCCTCTAATATGCCATCAAATTCCTAGAAGTACACACACCGTATCATTTAAATGAGACCCACATGCTAGGAAGTTTAGTAGCTGTAAATGATTCAAATACAGTGCAGGTGTGTGAGCATAAGGGAGACTGGAGTAGGAAGAGAGGAAACACTGAACAACAGCAAATCTTGCCCAGAGCCAGGGAGATCTCTCTCCCACCACAGGCCCACACATTTTTCACGTTTTGAAGGTAAAACACTGTCAAGGATTATTTTTCAACTAGATCAAACTAAATGCTGGAAAGATTATTTGATTTATTTTGTCTCTTCAAGTCACATCAGTTGTGAAAAGCTATTCCTTCCAAGCAGCATAAAGTCAACAGTAATCTTGGTAAGAGAAGACAGTGGTACACATTATCTTAAAGACCAAATAAGGACAGAAAAACAGATGACAATTACCTTTGGGAAAATAATCATGTGCTGGTTATCAATTCACATTACCTTGTCCAGAAACATTGCTTCACTATACAAATTAAAATCCAAATTTAGGCATGATTATTAGACATCTGATGATCCTCACGTTAGACCTGTTGCTTAATTCAAGAGTTTATCAGTCTCCGCAGGAGTATTTCTTTTTCCTCTTACAAGCAGGAGTCTCTAGTACCAAGTACCAGAAAAGACTGTAAAAAATGCTCTGACAATACATGTTTCCTGCAAGCCTTTAAACAGGTGAAGAAGGGTTTCAAAGTGCACATGAGCATGCTAATTTCCACTCAAGTTGTGAAAATGCGTCATGTAATCTTGAACACTTTTTTTTTTTTTAAACTTAGATTTTCAAATTTAGGTCTTAAGATAAAATATATGTGTCTATGCCCTGCATTAAAAAACAAACAAACAAACAAAAAAACTAAACAAGAAGAGCAAGCTGTTCCAGAGTCATGGGCAGTATTTTTTAGCCTTTTCAACATAGATTATTGCTCTCAGCATCACTGTCCCTACACTCCTTCTCTTTCTTTCCACAGAACAGGTTTTTAATCTGCACAGATGGGGTTTTTTTCACACTGCTCCAAAGCCCTTCTCAAATATCCATTTCCTAAGTCTGCATAAGGGTCAAATTAATGCTATTATTACCACTATCTGTACCCAAGTGTCATATTATGAGCATTGTTACAATTCCTTGAAGAACCTACAGTCCAGGAATCTGTGTATGCTGCAGTGTTGGTAGTCAGGGCTGGACAAATGAAGCAGACAGGATTTTATGTGATTTTGGCTGCTGACATTTCATAGAATCACAGAGTTACGGGATGGCTGAGGCTGAAAGGCAGCTCTGGAGACTTTCCAGTCCATGTGTCTGGTCAAGCAGAGCCACCTGGAGCTGACTGCCAAGGACCATATCCAGATGGCTTTTGAATATCTCCCCGGATGGAGACTCCACAAAGTCTCTGGGCAACCTTCGCCAATATCCTCTTATGCTGAAAAAGAAGAGTTTTCCTATTTTTAAATGGTATTTTTAAATAGCATTTCAGTTTCTACCTATTGCCTCTACCTGTTGCCTATTTCCCTAGGCACCATTGGGAAAAGCATAGCTCATAATCACTAAAGAACTAGGACATCTATTCAGAGCTTTGATTCTTTGCCATCAAAAAATGGCCCTTGAAACACAAGTTAGGCATGGACACACTAGTGTTGGCCCTTTGTAGGTACAGAGGTCGTCTCTGGCTGTGCTCCCTCTGGAGCCTCACCATACTGCCACAAGGATGAAGCTGACAAGGAAAGACTAGCACTGCCTACATGCTCAGGTAGTCTGTTCATGTGTAGCTGAAACCTGGAAGGTTACATAGACAGATCCTAAAAGCTCCAAATATAAGCTCTGCTTTAGCCATGTTTACTTTAGGCTGCACGTTCTCCACGTTCCTGGCAGCTGGATTGCTAGTGCAGAAGCTGATGGCATTTCCACAGAAGATATTCTACTTGTTATAAGCAAATTAACTTCTAAAACTCTACCTGTAACCACAGAAGCTAGGGCTATATAAAGTAGATCTTGGAAGGGAAGATATACTAGCATTCCAGAGAGCAAACAAATTGCCTTCTTGGGGTTTTTTTTTTGGCTTTATCTTTCAGTATTCACTGGCAATTTTCTTGAGAACAGACAAGGTCTGGAAATGGCTCACACAACCTGCCTGCAAAATAATGGGATTCTACAGGAGGTGTCAAACCTAGGAGCACCTATATCCAGCTACTGCTTGACACCATGGCTCTACAGGTACATGAAAGAGGATCAAAATCCTATAAAAGGGTGAAATAAGAGCTTTTTCAGGCCTTGCAGAGGCAATTTCATTTTGAAATTTGCTTTCTCCAGATTGCCTTCAGGAGGGCAGCACAATCAGCAAAAATCCTAACCTCAGAGCTCTGGTCCCATTAGCCACATAAAGCTTCTGTGATTTACAGTCAGAAAATCATTTCAAGACATCTGAAAGGACTTTGTTATTCTGCCTACAGCTACACCTGTGCACTTCTTTGTCTCTAAGTTTCAATTAGAAATCATTTAAATAAGAGAAAATCATGTTTCTCAGTGGCAGAGCCTGTTAATGAAATGCTTCACATTTCCAATGGAAATGGGAATTTAGGAAGTAGCTGGCAGAGCTTGTGCCTGCATTATGAATATGTTTTATATTTGAAAGACTTTATCTCCATCTTACTATCCAGATCTGCAGCTTATCTTTAGCTCCATGAATCATATTCATATTGCTCTTAACGTCTAAACTGCCACCCTGTTAACATGACAACTCAATCTCCAACGTATCTTAAAAAACCCAAAAAAAATAGGGGATTCTCTATTGTTTTAAATGTCTGTAAGCACTGAGAGGGAAAAATTTTGTACCATATTACACTGAAAGCCAAAAGGAAAATAAAAACTACATGAGCAAGCAGGCTTAATGAATTTAACCATGGGGTTTTTTGCATCAAAGTATTATGTAAAACAAAGAGAAAAACAGAACAATTGATTTGCAAACTATTTACCTAAATGATTTTATCAGAGGGCTCCAGAGCTACTTTTCTGTGCATTAAAATCTTCCCAGCTTAATACAAAGCATAAAGTTACCAACTTTACTGGGTATGCGACATAAGTGCTATGAGCACAGAGAAACTATATTAGCTGCTGTATTACTTTCTTGGACTCTGGAAAGGGGTTTTCCTTCCCTCAAGCACATGGAGGATATACTCCTTACAGACTTAAGTTTAACACATCAAGATTCGAATATTGTCATATGGCTTGAATATACTTGATACAACCTCAGATGAGCCTGTCAAAATAAAAGAAATCCTAAGGTTTAGACAAAGTCCTTACACCTGTCAGAGAATCATAAGGGTTGGAAAAGATCTTTAAGATCATCGAGTCCAACCAGTAAGTGATAAAGCAGAAGAGTTCTATAGTTCCACGCTGTGTGTTGCAAAGTGACTAATCAAGACTTCTTTACTTGTTGCTCATATCACCACCCCATCTTTCAAGATGTCTTCATGAGCCTGGAATTCATTTGTACATCTCTAACAGAGAGAAGTCCTTGACCTGCCAAAGCCTAATACTGGAGATAATGCACCAGGCATGAAAAGGGAATGGAAACAGCAGTGTTATTGCTAGGAAACTATTTAAACCAAACCTACAAGTTTTTCAGCATCAGCAGTGGTAGAGAAAATATATGCCAATGGCAGAATGTGATAAAAAAGACAAAGTAGCCACAACAGGTCTCCCCACGAATTCAAGCTGTTACACTTTTATACCTCAGAATTACACCAGGAGAAACAAATCTGACACAAGCAAGCATAAACTCACATATGCTTATAGAAATACTTACAGAAAATACATCTCAGCAACAAATACTTTCTACTGTTTTTGACTGGCTGGATGATCCCTTTCATAATGTTATCTTTGACATACCAAGTCAAAGAAAAAGTCCTGGGTGACATTTTTGCACATTTTAACAAGGCATCGGCCTTTGCTCAACCAGCTTTCATACGCCTCTGGCCCATGTGCTGGAAAAACTACCATTAACTCTTGAGTAAAGACAAATCAAAAAGTTTGGGAACTCTCAGCAGCTGACTTCCTCTAGCCTGCAGGGAAAGCCAACAAGAAACAGTCTGGTACAGAGCAGAAAAGTGTAGACTGCTTTGTAAAAAATGGTGCCTGACATACAAGTGTCAGTGGAGTAACCACCCATGAGTTATTCTGCAATTATGGTTGGCACGTATCAGCTAGACTACCCCTTCTTCTTTTGGTTAAACTCTTCGTTCTCAGATGTCTAATAGCAAGGAAAACTTCATGCATCATTAGTAAGTTATACTGTAAAAGGGAGCAAGAAACCTTGCTATCTCCTTATTCCCTGGCTGAGCCATATGTAGCACAAACATCCCAAGAGAAAGCCCTGGGAAAAAGCCAGGCCTGCTGGATGTGCATGAGCTGTAGTGTTTTTCAGGCAATATCACTCCTCCTACTGCTTCGCCCGTGCTGTCTTGATGTGGGTTAGACTGCCAATGTCATGATTTGGTCACCACCATACTAACTTCTGCATTCCTCTGACTCCAACGGAGAACGTTTCTTCTTCCTTTCTCACCTGGCTTCAAATGGAAGTCTCATGAATGCTGTGGATTTAGTGCGTAGTTTTGTTATTGTGGTTTTATTTAAATTGCCACAAAAATGTTGGGTGAGATTAAACACAACCTTCTCCTTTTGAAGAGGTCTGTGCTTAATATGACTTTTACACCTTGCTTTCTCACTAACTTTGAATTATTTTCTGCTTTGAGTCTAGTTGCAACACCAGCTCCTACGCTGCAGTTGTGAGAGTCATTCCTTGGTACTGTTCTAAGTGATATTTATGCATAAACTTTTGCTAATTGCTGATTCCATTGACATTCATGAACTTATGCTGGAATGAATGAAGTTTTCATTCATGTTTATATATTACTTTCCAGTATTTGTATGTTTGTAATCTTCACACTAAAAACAGCTTTGATTTACAGAGATGTAAACTGAAGGTAACTGAGTCAGGAAATATACTCTGTTATGTACGTGGAAAGTTGTTTTGTCTAGTATTATTGAGACTTGAGTTTATCAGAGAATCTTCTCAATTCCATAACTCAATACAGTTTGTTCAGGACTCGTAACTATGGTTATGGCTACAATAATAAATGGTTTGGATCAACCGAAGTCAATCTCTAAAACCCGTTTTTCCTGGGGGCTTGACACAGGCACTTCTACAGGTAACTGGGACTCTTTAGTTCAGATAAGCCCCAAGCTGGTTCCCACTCAGTAATGCTCTGTGACTGCTGCAGCTCACCTCCCAGGCTAGTTCTGTCCATGCAGAACTCAGGTCAGGCCCTTCAGTGCCCTTCCTGATGCCAACTCCCACTCTGCAAGCAGACAGCAGTTCAGCAGTTGCCTGAAAAGCTCACTCTCTCCTGATCTAACTGAGGAACACAGGAACACAGACACACCCTCTGCAGAAATTACAGAGACTCACACAATTAGAATATCTCTGCAGCAATCCCTAGCCACCAACGATTTTCCCAGCCATATAATTGCTACTATTAGCAACACAAGTTCCCAATTTAACAAGTGGAAGCAAGATAAATGCCCACATCGTTCTGGCTTCTACCAGCTTTGTGATTCAGAGCACAGCAATCTGTTGCCCTTGGTCTCTTGGAAATGGTGCCCATGTGATAATTTTAATGACAATGCAGCCCTTCTTCTGATCTGTTCTGGATATCTGAGGGCTTTGATTGCTTTGTCACAGGAGAAGGTTCTGATGGTCAAGTTAATTGGGTCTATCATGCCCCAAGGACCTGCATCTTCCTTTCTTCCACTCAGCTGTCCATATCCTTCATCACTCTTTACACTCAGCAATAGGTAACTTAACATAAAGACCCCAAACCAGGGAAGACAACTGAACAGTCTCTAATCAGCAGGGAGAGGAACTAAGGAAGCACCATGGGAGAGGATGAGGGGTAGTAAGAGGTGATGTGATACATAACTTAGATCTTCTGTGTCCTTTTGCATTGCTGCCTTGTAGGTGAATGGCCATAACTGCTTTCCTCTCCAATACTCTACCAACTTTTGGAATTGGCTCTGGTTTGGATGCCTCCAGCATGGGAAACTAGGCTTCCTGCCTCCTTGTATAAAAAAAAATTGTCAGTCCTTTCCTCATGTCTTGCCATGCTGCTGCATCACCTGTGTGTATAGCCCTTCTATTATTATCCTTTAACCTCCTCTGAAACTGTTAACATGTTATTGCTCAACATCTGCATCACTGGAATCACTTGTGTACATGCTTTGAATCTCATTTGTCCCTGAAGTAAGTGTTGATTATGTCTAGTATAACTACTTAGCCTTAGATAGCAGACAGAGCCCCAGACAGACAATGGGCCAACACACAGAAGGATTATATAGTCTTTAAAACACTGTAATTACATGCTTTCAACAAGTCTGGCCTTTTCCCAGAGCTATCTCTGGGGATATTAGTGCTATCTATGGCTCAGCTAGGCAACAAGGTGATGACAGGGTCTCTTGCTCCCTTTTCATGTCTAACTTGCTAACAGGCAAGAAGATTTTCTTTATTAGAGATCCAAGATCTAGAAAGCAAACCGACGGCACTCGATCATATAGTTTGTCCACAGCAAAAGAATAACAGCTATATTGTCCCAGTCCTTGGTCATGCTGGCTGCCCAGCAGTACTGCTTTGAGTAGTTCTCCAAGAGTCCAATATTCCAGATGGTAACAGTTTCTATAAGCATTCCTTTCACATAGGCCATGAAAAATGCTCAAAAAAAGGAGGGGGGGGTAAGGTCAAAATAACTGAGAATATTTTTATGCAGTGACTAAACAGATACGGAACTGTAGCTTTTTAAAAGATGTCAAGTTCATACAAGCTGGCCTTGGTGACAGTATCTGTACCCACATCCCATTACAAAGCAAAGTGCCAATTCATACATAAGCAGTAACACAGGACTGCTGTTCAGACCCACACAAGTCCTTCGCATGAGATGATGCACTTGTTAATACAAATATCCTTGAATTGGCGATAAATTCTCAAAGGCAATCCTCTTCCAGTTTGTTTTTAAGCCAAATCTACCACGACCAAAGCCTCAGTCATTAGAATGAGGAACAACTTCAGGCAACTTTAAATACACTTGCAGTTTCCTCAAACTGCCAGCTGTATCTTGACACAGTGTGCAACTGAAGGTTAGAACTTACTTCATTCAGAAAAATCAAGAAAGACCAGGCCTAGCAAAGCTTGGATCACACGTGTATGAGAAAACAAGACAGACTCTGGTTTACTCAGCTTCATGCAGGTCATGTGATGTAACTAATTCCAAATGGTTTTGGTCTCCGTACAGAAACTTCCAGCAGAAGATTTAAACCATGTAATAATTACCTTCTTCCTTTCATGATCCTTCTGACAAGGCTTTAATTTATGATGCTTTTAACTAGCATACATGTATCCTAAGGCTATGATGGGTGCACATTTATTTAAGTCAAAAGATAAATCTTAATGAAAGGGTTTTTTAACACAATAATTAACGTATTTTGATCATCATAACAGTAATTATTAGAGGCACAAAAACAGAATCAGATCTCAGGAGATGCCATGACAATCGTAAATAGGGTGGAGTAGCAGCAATGCCCTATTATTTTGCTAAATGATACATCAAAGTGGCAGCAGTGAACCATCATAAACTACTAGGAACAACATCTAGTGAATCTGAGAGATAGAAATATTAGATGCATTAATCTCTATCAAAAATTGCAAATTATAATCTCAAAGCAGATACTGTGCAATATGCTCCCCTTACGCCTCTCCCAACATGATCACTCATCAGATTAAAAGAAAAAAAAAATGGAAGAACTGCTAAAACATAGCAATTTTGGCTTGCGGTGTATTTTTAGGAAAACAGTTTAATTCCTTGAAGGATTATAAATTCCCAACACACGTCAAAATAACCTGAGCAGGCAGCCTTGTTATTTTTAAAACTTCTTACCTCAAAAAAAAAAAACCACTCCTCTTTCACTGGGATTATACATATGATGGGAGGCAAAACCAACAATGAAAAAAGCACACCCACTCTTACATGCTGTCATCCGCCTCTTAGCAGAAATGACTAGTATTCTGATATTTTGCCCAGTTGTTAAATCACAGTACTCTTTTGCAATGACACACAGCAAACAAGCCTAACACATTTATTAAAAAAAGAATCCTACTTATTTTACCTCGTGTCAGATTTACTTTAAGAATTAGTTTCTCCAGACTAAAATAAGTTTAACAATACACAAAGGAACCTCATGTAAAAAAATATGCTAGCAAAAAGAGAAGAATAAAGAATGTCTTAAAAAAACCCGATATAATACGGTACCTTTTCCAGTCAAAGATTCCTCTTGTATATTCCTCACTGCCTCTTGGCCCTCACTCTCACTGTTTCCAGCTGTTACAATACAGAAAATGGAAAATTAGCAATGCAGTCAACTTAAGGATAGTGAATACAAGCATGTCACTACGAAGTGCCAACCACAGTGTAAAACCAGTATGATATTTTAGGTGAAAAGGCATGATTTGTTACTGCTAGGCAGCAGAGGTTTTAGAAGAGGGCCGTACAAATGCACTGCTGTTCATGGGAGTTCTGCCTGCTTTTCTCATTTATTCCTACAAGATAGGACCATCTGCTGGCTGGACCAGCAGGACTGAGATGTGAATCTGTGAGCCAACTGAATTATATCACATCCAGATTCTACAGAAGCTTCGCTATAGATTAGAGCAGACCTCCCCTTGCTCTTTTTCCAAAATGAACACATCCACAGTTGGAGGAAAAGTTCAACTACCCTGGCCCAAATGCTCAGGAAAAGTTTTACTAACGCTAGCACAGAATGTGATTGATCATCAAATAAATGTTTTTTTTTGCCATTTAGCTTAGGTGGGCAATTAATAAAGCCTGACATTTGTTAGGCAATTTTTTAATTAATTGTATCAAAGGATAAAAACAAGCACAAACAAAATGGTGCATGTGGTAGTACAAGATAGATTTTTCAAGTTAAGTTTAACATTCCATTTATCTATCCACAAATGTTTTCCATAGCATGACATATCAAAAGACCTATTGTTTACTACTTAAATTGGATATAAATACTGATTTCTGTAACAAACTTCATGAAGTGGCCTCCTCCTTTTCTTAACTATAGAAACCTCTGCCTTGGTTTCTACACAGGCTTTATCTCACACCGCTTTACAAGTATCCTATCTTCTCATTCCTTTGTTAGATATAAAGCAAAAGTTTCAGGTTTTCTACCTTTTCTCCACGTTTTTTTTTTTTTTTGTAACAATGAATCAAGACAAGGAAAGAGTCACAGCATCACAGAATAACTTGAATTTGCAAGGGACTGCAGGAGATCACTTGGTTCAACCTCCTCACGTTAGTATGTACATGCTTGTTTTTACTTTAAGATGTTAGAACATGCTTTATAGTGCTTAATAGCACTATAAAGCACTGGATTCATTTCATCTCACAGAGAACGTGTTAAAAAATGAGGGTCATCTCTTTGAGACAGATCATGTCCCATCCATTGGTTTCAGGAGCTGAAGGCTTAGAGCACCAAACGGAGATTTTAGGGACAATCTGAACACTTTTGAGAAGGTAGACTAATGCATTCTGTTGAGGATGGAGTTTTTGCTGTGCTTCTGCAGTAAAAACCAATGATTTGCAACACATTTTTGTTTTCATTACATGCAAGAAGAGTCAATATTTACATAAATGTAGCCAAAATAAAGACATTTAGCATTCCAGATTCTGGAATGAACCATCACATAAAACCTAGATCTGTAACAGTTCATTAACTATGGAGTTATTGCTCAGACTGACCAAGAAAGGAAGAAAGAAGAAGAAAAAAGATCAAAGCAGATACTTACAGCATTTTCTTCTTGCTGTTGTTTTTTTCCCCCCTTAAAACCATCCAGCCTTGTACAGAACAGAAACATTCAGCTTGATGCTAATTTCCAGATATAGATGCAGCATCAACAAACCCTGCAGTGAAACTGCCATTCCTGGAGAAATCTGTGCACAGGGGTTATGGGCAAGAGATCAATTTCCCTCACTGTTTCACCTCAAGTGATGTACTAGAGTAAGATTTCAAACTCAGCATGTTAGTACACCACAGAGAGGCTAGAAACAAAAATACTTTCTTGCCAATTCTGTGAAGATCTTATTTGATTCCTCTTTCATTCAGCATTCCTCACACAGAGAGTGTTCTTATTAAAGCCTCTAGTGTCTTGATTTAACCCTCAGTATGTTCAATTAATTGTTTTAAGAGAGGCTGTATTCACAACAAATTTTAATTTGCTTTATTTTGCTGCTATATAAATGGTTATTCATTAAAACTCAGTGCCCTCCAAATGAGCTCTTTTTATTCAAATTTGCATATTTTTCACTATAGACCAACAGGAAAAAATAATTATTTTCCTGAAAACAGGAAAAAATAATTATTTTCCTGAACAGTCACTTCAGATATCTGCTCCTAGCCTGAATCAACAGAGAGTTCAAAAACCAGGTTCTGGAGGCTGTAGTACAGCAAAATTGAAATTGCCTCAGTGAAGGCTGCTACTGTAAGAGAGGCTTGTGAAATACTTTCAAACAGAATAATGGGAGAAAGAATAAAGAAACAGAACAAAGGACCAAAATCCTTACTAAAAATTAAAAGATCCATATACCAGAAGGAAACCATAAGATTGGAAGAGTAATCTATGCTTCTGAGTTAGCTTTAGGAGATCAGCATCCATTGCTGAGGATCAGAGGGAGAAAAAAGGGACATTGTACTGCTGTATTGCTTCACTTCTAGTACATCCTTTTGGGATCCTCTAAGCAAAGGCATGAAAAAGAACCACCACCTTTTAAGTGCTACATTAATAATTTAAAAAATACTTTTAATTCATCAAGCTAACACAATAAGCTTTAGGTTGGGAAAAATAAAAAATAATTTGTACCTTCTTGATGAAGATGGGTCACAGAATCACAGAATTGTAGGAATTGGAAGTGTCTCCTAGAGAATTTATCCACTGTAAGCACTATAACATCTGAGGCATAAGACTGGTCTGGATTTGAGTGGTTTGGAGGGAAGGATAAGAAAGGGAAGCCAGATAACGATTTTTAATGCAGTGAGAGAATCTGAAGAAAAGCTCTGAGAAAAAGGGATTCAATGCCATGAGAGCTTAGATCATCAAAGTACCCAAAATCCTAATAATCTTGCCTTTCACACTAATTTAAAGTGCCTATTGGGAACTCAAAATAGATACAGTTGTCTCAATAAGTGTTTATGCAAGCTGTTCAGTGCCCTGTCTGATGTTTTTCTTCCACTTAGTCGCCGCAGTGAAAAATTCAGGTGAGACTGATTCAGTAACAATGCTGACTACACACAATTCTGAAAATAAAACTAATAACATAAAAAATGAACTCAAATCTGAATGGATGCACCTGTTCAAAATGACATTTTAACGGCATGAAAAATTCTAATTATTTGTGAAATACTGAAACTCATCTTGAAAAAAAAAATTATGGGAAACAGATTTAAGCACAAGACAAAGCACCATGATCTAAAGCTGACAGAGAAGTACACAGAAAAATTCTTATCAGCAGCCATACACTTTAGGTCTTATCCTAAAGGTCAGGCTCTGCCACCTTAATCACTTAAGTGGATCCTAACTTTAAAAATTCTTTCTGGGATTTCAATTGAATTATCACAGAGGATTGCTTAGCTTGAATAAGGATGACAAAAACAGAGTCCCTTGAAACCCAGTATGGTTCAGAAACATTTACACTACTGCTGGTTAAGGGGTCCTGAAACATCTATATGTGTTCTTTATAAAATATTTTTAATTTATTCGAAAGTAAAAATCTGTCCAAAAGAACAGTTTCTACTTATGCTCTTGATTTATGTACAAAATCGATCCTGATAAAAAAGGAAGATCTTTTCCAATTGATGTTTTGCAAAAATAGGAATTGCCAATCTTGATGTTTCAAAGAGCAAAGAGCCCTTGCATATCAAAGTTAGGAGGGGGAAAATTTCCCAACTTTCAGCAGAATAATGCAAGTAAGAACTTTTTGAGATGAACACCAAGAAGATACAAACCATTCAGGATGCAGTAGTCAAGAGAAAGAGATGACTCTGAAAGCCTAGAGCCTGAAAGCCACCCTCTGCACCATGGGCACCCCTCAGCCTGCCATAAACCCCAGTGCCTGCAGGCAGGGCAGCCATGTTGGCACATCACCTCCCTGCCCTCCCCATACACCTCAGCCTCTAGCAAGTACGACCTCCTCATTCATAGCTGCCCGGGGAACTTGTCTGCCAGAGGTGAAGCTCATGCCCTGACTCATTTAGATGTAATTACGTGTGAGTTAATCCATGAAAGGTTTTATGACTTTCCAGGGATTGCAGCCTGCCCTATGGCCCTACCCTCTCCCCCTTGATCACTTCAAGTAATCCAAGTTTAGAAGTAGTGCCCATAAACTCTAATGCATATGTGCATTACCAGGAGAAGCTTGGTTGTATGGTAATAAATTCTATATAAAAGTACACTGTCTGATTAAGGAGTTGCAGAAGGTGATGATTAGGTGTCTTTGTGCAACAGAATTTTAAAAAGATTTCAACTGGAAATTTGAATTAAGGTGCCTCCTCAGAGTAGCATAATCCTCGTTATGATTGAAGTCGAACTGATTTCATTGCAGTGCCAACCTGCAGACAGGGCTTGCAAGGGCAACCAAAGCCTCAAGAGGTAAAGAAGTTCTATCAGATGGTGTTATGGGGATTAGGATTTTGTTAGCATACATGGCACTGCACACAAATAGCATATGCCCAAAAGAGAGGAATGACTGTCCAAAAAAAGCTCTGAAGGACAGAAATTTGAACTCAGTAGGAGTATTTCTTGAAATAACTTATAAAGTCTCTAATTTTTAAAAAAATCTTGCCTAGGAAAAACGAATATAGAACTTTGGTCTCATTCATAAAACTTTCAAGTCATGAATTTGTTGTTCAACAAAGCTAACTATAGCGATGTGACCTTAAATAAAAAGAAAAAAAAAACTTTCTCAGAAAGTGATACAAAGCTTCTTTATGTCTAGAGATACTATACACCTTTTGTCTTTCAGTTCATTGAACAGCAGTCACAATTAAATATGCGCCTTTTTGACATAAAAGGCAAAAATACTGTTTTAAGTGTTCCTTTAAGAAAAGACGCAAAACTGCATAAGAAGGAGGATATTGGTTTGCAAAGGGAAAAGCAATCATCATTATGGAGTCTCCTTTCTTGGAGGTCTTCAAGACCTGTCTGGACATGTTCCTACGTGACCTGACCTAGATGGACCTGCTTCTGCAGGGGGGTTGGACTAGATTAATTCTAAAGGTCCCTTCCAATCATACCATTCTATGATTCTTGCCCTCGTTTTCAGGAACCCAAGGTGTTCCAAGAAGTTAAGAACAATCCTGTTTACCAAACTAAACAAGTGCCCTATTTCCAACAACAACCTGTGGCAGGTGCTTAAGGAAAAGGTTTAAGTGGCATCATTAAGCCTAGGAGTGCTATGTTCCAACACACTCTCTCAGCAGCAAGAAGTTTCCCAGATTTCCTGAATCTTGTCTAACCTCTCAATGAACCTATTCTACACTACTTCATATAAAGGCACTTTCAATTCATTCAAGCACTTGGCCATCAAAGGATTCTGGGAAAACAGGCTCTGTGATTTAACAACACACATTTTAAAAGTTGCACTTCAATAGTTTGTTAAGGGATTTTTTTATTCTTCTGTTGGATGTTCTCTACTCTGTGTAGGGTAAGAGACAGGGAATAGCCACTTCCTATTCACTTTCTCTATACCATTCATAATTGTATGATATCACACCTCAGTCATCTGTTTGCAAGCGGAAGAACCTTTGTTTATTGGCTCCACCTTGCACAGAGCCATCCTATCCTGCTCACTATCCCTCTCCCATTTTTCCAGCTCAACCAGACTCCTTTTCAGTGTTCACAAAGAATGAACCAATGATTTCTAAACAGGAAGAGAGACACTTCCTGTCCTGTTTTCATCTTATTTCCTGCTAAGTAATAAGATTTTATTTTTATGACTAGCAGTAAATACTGAAGATGTTGTGCAGCTTTCAATAGTAGATCCCAATTTTAATTTTTTTTAAGTGGTAGTATTTAATTTGGATCCTATTCCTGTAAATACATATAACAAGCTCGCCACTAGCCACTTCAAAATCTTGGCATGGATCTCACCAAAGACTTTTAAAAGTCAAGCCTAAATTAATTCACATGGTTGTTGAATTCTTCAAAGCATTTAATAAATGCTTAATGAATAAGTTAAATAAATGACTGCAAAAACCACATTAACTCTTCCAAAATTTATAATCAGATATTCAACTCCATATTTTCTATAATGCCTGACATTTTTGTCAATATAAAAATCACACTTACTGGACTATACACAATGTCCCTCCCAAAATTTGCTCAAAAGTCGTATTTTCCCACCTTAAACTTCTCCTACACTAAGGATGTTTAATGTCCTATCCAGAGGATACTAGTCCAGAAATATTTTTATGATGGTGAGGGATTTTAGTTTTAATCACAGTGGCTTGTTTTAGACTATTTTAATCTCTTTTCTGATGGTTGATATTGTATTTATACTGTTTGTAATAATCTCCATATTAATCACAAGCACTGCACATTTTACATGCTTCTTAACAGTGGTTGTCTGTACAGAACATATACTTAGATTGAAGACTTCAAGCACATTCAGTTTTTCCTCATAAGGATGCTTCTCCATGCCCTTAAAAACCTTGTTTTCCTCTAAACTCTTTAAATTCTTATGCTATCCATTTTGAAATAGGCAGAAATAGAGCTCAACACAACACAGAAGGTGTTGGTACACAAAGGATTAATGCAGTTGAATCAACTAATGTTGTCAATTTTGTTTTGTTCCTTTTCTAACAATTTCTAATATTTGTTTGGGGTTTTGCAAGCTATTGAGCACAGAATTTTCCTAGAATGATCTATTTTGACCCCAAGATCTTCCTCCAAAGTGATGATGATCAACACAGAACTCATAATTTCCTTTTCTGGAGTTTAGATTTTTCCCCATGTCCATCGCTTCACGTTGATCTACATTGAATTGTATGTGCCTTTTAACATTCAACTTCTTACGGGCTTCGTGCAACTCTTCACACAAGTCCCTGGTCTTTATTACCCAGAATAATTTAATACAATTTGAAAGACTTGTCACTTCACTATTTGCTTCTTCTCTAAAATAGTACATTGAAAATGGGTTCCAACACTTACCATTGTTGAACTCCAGTGATAACACCCTTTCTACTGAGAAAATAAACATGTCTCTGGTCTCTTATAACATGCAAAGGTATTGTATGAATGTAACAGCATATGCACTTGTCCTTTAGGCTATATAGCATTCTTAATAGCCTTAAGAATTTGGCTTTACAATTTCTAGAAATCCAAACAAGCCATACCAACCCAAATCTCTATACATGACGGTTGAGCTCAGTTAATCAAAGTATTTTGACTTTCACTATGCAATACACCTGCACAGTTGACTGGGTTACATTTCTACTTGAGATTACTGCCCAAAAGAGAGTTCTAGCATTCTAATTTCTTTTCAGATGTTTGTCACTATCTTAATAATAGTTTCAAATGTCCCAAGGAATGCTGTAATGAGTTTGTTCATAAACAAGTCTTAAAACACTACCAGTGATAAAAGAAACCTATACATTTTGCAGTTGTAATGTTCAAAATGAATAAATATAAACAAAGACATTTTTTTAAAAAAGAAGAATCCTTTTTAAAGCAAGGATAGCGACAGCCCTCAACAGAAATTAAGGACTAAACTGTTTGACAAAATTCTTAGGGATTTGGAAGGCCATGTGCGGCTGTGTGCATATGCATAGTGTATAAATAACAAAGAGCATTTTAAGTACAGTTTTTCATAAACCGGATTACAGTGTACTAATATGTTAAAAACTGACTTGAATGACAATTAAAAGGCAACCTGCATGCATTTTCTTAATATTCATATCAGAAAAAGGGAACCATCACCCTCTTTTAAAAGGCTGGTAACATTTTGATACTTCCTGACTAACTCTACAACTCATTCAGGCCTAACAATACCTGGCTAAAATTAGGAAGATAAATACTTTTCTAGAAAAAAAACAATATATAAACTCAAGTATCTAATACATCTATGTGAGAAAAGACTATACAGTATTTCATATAAACTTTCAGTAATTGAAATAATATCAGACTGTCTTTGAAAATGAACAATTGCACCATCATGATGGAGTACAATTATCCTTCTAAAGTCACTTCTAAAGAATTTTCTGATTTATAGTGCAGAGAACCCAGCTTTACAATTAGAAACTACTGTGAATGAAAGAGATGACAAAAATACCTCTTTCTTGATCTTTTGCAAGGCTTACAGAGGTCACACAGAAGTCCTCAGTCTGGTAAAAGAACTACATTTATTTATGCCAAAATTGCATGGCTCAAAAAAGTCACTTGAATATATATACACATATACAAATATAATAGGACTGTTTCCTTCAGAATGTGAGCCCATCTTAGAAAATCTTAACACTGATATACTCAGACACCAAAGATTGTCCTGTCCTGAAACTAGTGTTTTATGCAAAGCAGCATAGGTGTTACAATCTCAACCTGAAAATCTTCTGATTTCCATTCACCATTATCAGACAAGATTATCAAAACTTCTTTATTAGACAGTAATACACTTTTTTTTTTCCCCCAGACTTCCCTTCTAGAGTCATAGAATCATTCTGGTTGGGAAAGACCTTTAAGATCATGTAATCCAACCACTAATCTAACACTGCCCAACACTAAACCATGTCTCTCAGCACCTCATTTACACATCTTTTAAATATCTCTAGGGTTGATGACTCCACCACCAACTCCCTGGGAAGCCTGGTCCCAATGCTTAATAATCCTCTTAGTGAAAAAGTTCTTCCTTGTATCCAACCTAAACCTCTCCTGGTGCAACTTGAGTCCATTTCCTCTTGTTCTATCACTTGTTACTTGGGAGACGAAACCAACCCCCACTTCACTTCAACCTTCTTTCAAGAAGTTCTAGAGAGTGATAAGGTCTCTCCTCAGCCTACTTTTCTGCAGACTAAACAACCCCAGCTCTCTCAACTACTCCTTGTAACACTTGTTCTCCAGACCTTTCACCAGCTTCATTGACCATCTCTGGACACACTCCAGCACCTCAATGTCCTCCTTGAGTGAGAGGCCCAAAACTGAACACAGGCCTCACCAGTGCCGAGTGCAGCGGCATAATCACTTCCCTGGTCCTGCTGGTCACACTATTTCTCACACAGGCCAGGATGTCATTTGCCTTCCTGGCCACCTGGGCACTCTGCTGTCTTATATTCAGCTGTCTCTCAGTTAATATCCCCAGATCCTTTACCTGCAGAAGGCTTTCCAGTCACTGTGCCTCAAGCCTGTATTGTTGCATGAAGCTGTTGTAGCCTGTTGCAGGACCTGGCACTTGGCCTTGTTAAATCTCATACGATTGACCTCAGCCCATTGATCCAGCCTGTCCAGACCCCTATGAAGAGACTTCTGCCCTAAAGCAGGCCTATACATCCACCCAGCTTCATGTCATCTGCGAACTTATTGAGGATGCACCCAATAATGTACTGAGAAAGAAAGGATATATAAAACTGAAGCTTTCTTTTTAAAGTCAACAGTTTTAACACGAACTCCCTAAATCCGCTTAAAATTAAACCCCTGTGATAAAGGATGGAAGGAATATGAAGAGTTTACACTTCTAACCAATCTAAATTTAATCTCAAAAAACCTGTGTCCAATGCTGTGAACCAGAGCTGAACCTGCTGGGTTTTATCCTGGAGAGGTCATAAAAATGACCAGGATGTTGTGATTTTCAGTGTCCTCATTCTCAAGAGCATATTTGTGCACATGCACACAAAACACCATCTTCAATATCAGTCATTGGTCAGGAGGCACCAAAAGTGGTATGTCATTTAGTTTTACTCTCTGAAAATGAAATCGCAAGCTTATTTATCTCAGTGTGCCTTGACTGTGAAGAGTCACCACTGGCAGCAGTTTTCCCTAGCAGGGGTCTGCTGTTTGTCATGAGATTTTCCTGAAGAAGGGCTTTTGCCATGCTGACTGTGAGTAATACTATCGCAGACTAGCAAAAAGTCTCAATGAAATCTACCAAACCAACTCAAAGAAAAATGCTTTCATTATTTCAGCATTCACATCAACCTTTTTCCCAGTGAGAATCTGAGGGCAGAGTGAGCAGCAGCCACAGAGGAAGACCATCAGTGGAAAAAAGGAGTCTCATGAACCAGTGCTGAGACTGGGAAGGAACAATCTGTAAAAGCACTGTGCAACTGTTTACTGAAAATGCTCTGAGTCTTTTCATACACTACCTATTCACATTCCACAAGGTAACATGCTTTCTACTTGTTTTCCGCATTCCATTGGTAAACTGGATTTAAATTAAGTTACTTCAAACATTTACTCCTCTAACATGCCAAATCGAGTCAAAATCACATCCGTCACAAATGGTGAATCATCTTCACATCAAACATTCAGGTTTGACTCATTTGCCTGCTGCAGGGACGTCATTCTTTATTACTAAATATTCCCATTACTGAGTCTCTGTAATGGGAAAGAAGTATTCAGTGAATGAGCAAGACTGACTGTGAGCTACACATGTCTCTTTTGCAAGCCCAAATTCACCTAACATCCACACTTTTTCATGTAAGATCACGCCTACAGACAAACATAGGGTGAAAACATTTCTAGAGTAGAAAGCTTGAGCACACATGCTGTCTTATTTGAGGCTTACATCTTTGCTTGCATGGCCTGAAGCTGAATGCCAATGTGCCAGCAGGTATTTTAAGCATCCTCTGGACACTTGGGACCAAAAATTAGCAACAAGGATGGAAGGTCATTTCCTTTAACATGCCTTTGAGGGTATTTTAATCTTGCAGCTGGAGCAAAGCCTGAGACTATCCATTCTACTGATAAGGCTTTTTTCTCTGAAGAGTCTTGCAGGCAAAGACTCTGTGACTCACCAGGCTCAGTGTTTAGGTCAGAGTTTGCCTGAAAGAACTGAATTAGTTCGAAGTCTTACTCATGAAATGCTTCCTGTAATTAATTTAATTACTTTACAGTTGTAGAGATTTGTAATGCAAATATTAATGTTGGTACAACTGGAGAATGAATGGAAGTGTGTGTCTTTAAGCTCCAGAAGAAAATCAGAGCAAAGACTTAAAGGAATGTCCCTTAAAGGATATGTTTCCAGGACACTCAACCTGTGTTGTTTATATCAATGCCACAACACACATGACTTGCTGGCAGATGACCATGCACTCTGCCTCCAGAAAGATAACATCCAGGTTGCAGCATATCACCTACACCATTACTTTTCCTCGTCTCAACCAGAATATAGGCTTATGAACATAGCCTATATTCCAGACAAGGAAAAATGTGCTAAGAATTGATGTCTCCTAAACGGTATAAAAGCCTCCATAAACTAGCCTGTCATTTCTGATCAAGAAGAACTGAAGAGACAGGAGGAGGACTCAGTAGCTGGCGCATCTTTTCCCCTGCTGCATACAAGTGACGCTCTCCTGATCACATGAGCACGCACATCTTGGTGTGAGTGAATGAGACTTATGAGAGGGTGATTGTGAGTTGAAAAAAATTAGCTTATTTAGAGATTTTGTAATTAAAAGTTACTTACCCTTCCCCAAACATCTCACACTGAATTTTGTTACACAAGATACCCAAAACAATAAATGGTATAAAATAGATCTTAAAAAAGAAGTAACGTTCTGTGTTTCTATGACTGTAAGCAAAGAGAAAGACCTTTTTGTTTTCCCCATGAGTATATTTTTGCAGTCTGTCTTAAACATGAAAAACATCTTCATTAGTGAAATATTAATGCTGACATCATTAGCTATCATCTAGCTACATATAACAGCATCTGCTCGTATGTCGCAGATGCTTGGTTTTGACGCATCTGTTCAATCATGTTTGAGTAAGTCATATACCACAGTACACCTGTACACTTCCAATGTTAACTCCATCAGTGTTACTGCCTGCACTAGACTAAAAATACATGGCTACTGTGTTCGTTTATTGTTTATGGTGGAGTTCTTGGGGAAGGTTTAAGATATCTATACAAAACCTTAGAGAAAGCATATTCTGTATAAAAGCTAAATAAAATGGCATCACCAAGCTATTATGAAATACCAGCCTCCAGTGACCTTATGGTGTAAGTTATAGTAGTTCAGGTAAAAATTTAGTTAAAGCAAGAAGAAGGAAGCAAAATGTAGCATCTTAAACATAGGAGTATTCATGACATTACACATGGATTTAGTAGATATACTAGTGCATGTATATGGTATGAAAACTTAAAGAAATAGGAAAAAAAAAAGTCTCACTAATATTTTATGTTGCAGAGAGAAGAAATTGTGCCCTTAGGACATTTTTAAAGTTCTACAGAAATTCATCTATCCTAACATCAGATATCTCAGTCTAACACAGTCACCTTATAAACTCTTTATTATCAACGAAGAGAAATGGGCAGCTTCATAGAATAAGTTGTCCAGTCCACCTCAGACTGATACGAAAAGTTCAATTTTTACATGGATGAAGTTAGAGCATCTTCCTCTGTCCTTATAACACAGATCATCCCCCACTAAACACTGAAATATTCCTTCAAAGCTTTCATTAGATTTCCTCTTAATGAACATACACACCCTAACTTTGAGTTTAGCCTGTCCTTAGCAGCAAGATAATTTTTTGTAATATCCATATTTTCAAGGTTTTTCTATGACTTTATTGTTTACTTCTTAAATAAGGTAGCTCAACTCTTCCAAGTTTTGCAGAAAAAAAAAAGTCCTATCTCCTTTTCTTTAAGATCTTCCAATGTGAAACATAAATTAAATCTTTATTTGTGCTAAACACTAGCAAAACTTTCAACCTTCCCCTGTCATATCTTATACTGGAAATAAAATACTCCTTAAAAGAAAAAAAAGTGCTTTCTAACATCAAAAATATATTAATTTTAGGAAAATAATTACCTATTATAACGTGCATGCCAAGTCTTGCCAAATGCTTCACAGTTTGGTAACCAATTCCTTTAGCACCTCCAGTCACTATAGCAACCTTTCCATTTTGTGTAGGGAAAACTAGGAAGAAAAAGAAATAACACAAGTTTAGTTCACAGTAGTAACAAGATTAAGAACTTAAGTGGTATTTTTGAGGTGTACACTTAACAGACTATTCAAGACAGTACAATAAATAATCTCAAAAGAAAACTATATCGGGAAAAAAAACCAAACCCAAACTATTGAGTATCCACCATTATTTACTGCTCTGTCATTTTCCAGTATTAACAGTTCACAAAAGACTGAGGCCGATGACACAAAAGACAAACATTCAGTTCAGAAAGTTTCTCATTTCTATTTGCATACATTTTGTCATCCTGCAGTAATCCACCCTTTAAAATTTTCACCTCGTTACAGAACAAGGTGGCAATTGTTACAAATAAGCTCAGGGATGGCTTATTCCTTGTGTACAGGGGAAAAAAAAAATCAATTGGCAGTGTGATATCCTGAAAACTTTATGACTGACGAAAGATAGGCTTCTACCAGTAACATGAGGGAAAGAGCAAACAGCTCAATCAAAGATGACATTTTTAAAGGGCAGGATCCTGCTGATCTCATTTACTGGTGTAATTGAGTACTCTCTCTGATGAAAATCACGGAATCCTCACCTCAGAAGAAGGAGGGGACAATTTATTGCATGAAACCCCTCACCCACTTCTCCCACTCGGCCCAGCCCTGTCTTGCAGATGCCATTGTCCCCGATGTGCACAGACAGCCTCACATCACCTCCACTCCAACAGGCGCTCCGTAATCCAGGGCAAGTGGCAGCCCAGCAGGCAGGACACACACCCCAAACACCCTCTGCTAGCAGCTACTTAGACCTACGGCCTGTGTCTCATCCATCCCCAGGCAGCTAGCTCTTCAACCAACAAGTAAGCCAAAAACCAGCTGGGATGGCCCTGGCAGGATGGCCACCATCCCAATTATGAGCTCTCATGGTGGCTGTGGGTTGCCAAATGTATCCCTCCAAGACTGAGGAAGCCCCCCAGCCAAAGGACAGCAAAGGCATGCTTAAAGAAGTCATGAACTAGATCGAATATCAAGTACAATTGTTTTTTATGAGGTCGCAAATCTTTCACTGTATGGTCTTCAGACAATCAAGGTGCATTTCTGCTTGCATTTAGTAAAAAGCTGGTAGGTATTTGTACAGGGAAAATGGTGCTGTGTCCGTAGGCAATGCTACAGATAGCAAATATTAAAAAAATGCTGACTTCCATCTATCAAAGGACTTTCTGGTTTGATTTCTAGGTTTTTAGGGGATTGCTTTGTTGTGCAACACAAGGTCACATTTTATATGGATTTAAAACATAGAAGTAGCACTGATAGAAGTCTCTTTCTTCACAGCAACTTCACAAAAGACTCAGATTTCCCCTCTTCTGAAATATACAGTTCTTTCCAACATGATTAAACATGAATTTCTGTTCTCTTCAAGTAATGACATCATTCTTCCCATCCATGCTGAGTAAGAATTATCTGGAAGTGTTTGAAAGCTAATTCCTATTACAGTGATATCTGTGCATATAGGTGCCCCAATATATACAACTTGAGCTAAATAAAACATTGCCAAAAGCTTTCCTAGAGGGCTTCAGTTATAAGCAGTCCTACAACTTTCAACAAAAATATTTTTCATAATAAACTCTAAGTAAAATACCCACCTTTTTTTTCAACAGTTAAACCTAGAAAGCAAAGCTAAGCCTTACATTAAATACTTGGGTAAACTGTCCACTATGGTTATTTACAGACATGGCCTTTTTACACTACGTTTTCCTGATCTGTTCTCTGTCAGTAAAACAGGAAAAAAAAAAAAAGGAAAAATGAAGCTTTTTTGCAGATTTTGAAAATGCAGACAGGAAATAAAGTTTTTAAAGAGGAAGAAAAATAAATGCTCTTAGTGTGAAACAAGCTGTTGTCACCTTTTTGTGAACAGACCTTGTGCCTGAGAGTGACCGGATATGCTTAAAATTGGCCAAAGAGTTCTATTCTCAAGTCTTTTCAGCCATGGAGTGAATAATCACTTCCTGAATGATTTGTGTTCGTAAAAGGAGGAACCATAAGCACCCACTGTTCAAGATTGCGGACCACATGAAAACACAAACACACTGCCTTGTACCAAAGGCATGCTGAGAGGAGACGGGTCTTTTAACCAGAAACAGGGCAATAGTCTTTCGAAGACGGCAGACCAATCTGAAACAAACAGCTTTTTCAGCTTTTGTTAGCTCAAAAAGCTCAAGTCTCTGAAAAATAAACTCTTGTAAATCAAATACCTCTTTGTTCACTCAAGTTCATGCTGCAAGAGCCATTCTGGGGCCTCTCCCAAGAGGGTGAACAGTTTTAAATCCATACAGAGAGCGCTGGTATTGCCTTGGTGTTAAAGCAGGAAAAGCCATTTCCGGCCATAACATGTCAATGTGTGAAATGTGAATGTGACAACTGCATATGTACTTGTAAAGAAAATGTTGTCCAGAAGGCAAAAACATGAGCTGAAATTCACCAAATAAATTTTCCTTTAAAGTTTTGTTAATCCAATCATAAACGTGAAAAGGCAAGTTGCACAAATATGAGGTTTACTTCCTCCCCAGAGTTCTCCCCATTTATCTTTCATACCATTTCATCTGTGCATTTGGGTATAGAATCCAGAGAAAAAAGGAAAATTAAATAATTCCTAATTTTGTTCAATTTCACTATAGCAAAAAAAAATCCCACAACATACTGCAGCAACAACAAAAGGAATTTCCTCAAGAGAAATTGCTTTCCTTTGGGCCTGAATATCTTCTCTTTCTCTTCTACGGCCTGTCCCTCCACTTGCTTCCTCCCTTCTCACCACATTGCCAACCTGACATTTGCATTTTGTACGTTGCATACAGGTGCTGTCACTCATTTCCATCACTGCATCACCATATCCCTTTAATGAAGAGGTTAAATTTTCATGCTAAATTAATTCACTATGGAAGAAAAGAAGTCAGGACTGGAGAAAGGGCAATAATATCAAAGAAAAATGGTAAGTCAGAAGAGCAAAGTAATAATGGGTGTCACCGTGACAAAATGCTCCTCAGGAGGGAAAAATTAAAGAAAATGCTTGGTCTTATCCTGACATTAGGATTAGAAGGAAAAGGACAGCTTTTTTTATGTGAATGCTAAGCTGCTCTCCATCACTTTTGAACATTCATGGAGCACAGGCAAGGTGCCTGAGGACTGGAGAAAGGCCAATGTCCTTCCAGTCTGCAAAAAGGGCAAGAAGGATGATCCAGGAAACTATAGGCCGGTCAGCCTCACCTCCATCCTTGGAAAGGTGGTTGAACAACTCATCCTGAATGTTGTCACTAAAAAGATGAAGGAAAAGATGGTTATCAAGGGGACTCAACATGGATTCACCAAGAGGAATTCCTGTTTGACCAACCTGATAGCCTTCTATGAGTGCAAAACTGGCTGGTTAGATGAGGGGAGAGCAGTGGATGTCATCTACCTTGACTTCAGCAAGGCTTTTGACACTGTTTCCCATAATATCCTCATCAGAAAGTTCAGTCAGTGTGGCTTGGATGACTGGATGATGAGGTGGATCAAGAGCTGGCTGAATGACAGAGCCCAGAGGGTGGTGATCAATGGCACAGAATCGAGTTGGAAGCCTGTGGACAGTGGAATTCCATAAGGATCAGTTCTGGGGCCAGTCTTGTTCAACATCNACTGTGAGGGTGACAGAGCAGTGGCACAGGCTGCCCAGATGGGTTGTGGAGTCTCCTTCCTTGGAAGTCTTCAAGACCTGCCCGGACATGTTCCTATGCAACATGATCTAGGTGAACCTGCTTCTGCAGGAGGGTTGGACTACATGATCTCTAAAAGTCCCTTCCAACCCTACCATTCTATGATTCTATGATACAATAATTTTTGGTCACAACAGTCACTCAAAACAGGTACATTACCAACCTGCAATGAAGAGCATGACAGACAGACTCCACTACACAAAAGCATCCAGTGAGATCCTACATTACAGAGAGCTTTAAAACAGGCCTGCTTGTAGCACCTCCAAGGACATAAGGAAGCACTCAGGGAGAAATGAAGGCTGCAGACACCTGGAGTAATGGCCAGTATCTGTTTTATTTACAGCAGGCACAGAATACAACGTCAATATAGAATGGTTTTGAACAGACACAACACTGCATGTCACATCTCAGTGTAGTGACTCACTTCTGCCAAAATGGGAAACAGAAAGAAAAAATGAAACACATCTTTGCAGGGGGGA